>CM019215.1:67520093-67561317 GCA_009741485.1 Malurus cyaneus samueli | reverse complement strand
AAAAAAAAAAAAAAAAAAGTCATTCATTTGAGTGTGACACTGCTTATCTGTCATGTTTTTACTTCTCTAAGGGAGGCTTCCAAACCCCAAAGATAAATAAGAAACAGCAATTTCAAAGTTAAAAGCAAATGTGTAATATACTAATATTTACAAAACCATAATTGGTAATTCTACTCAGCTCTCCCTTCAAGAAATAAATTAATCTAGATCCTGTATGTACTAAAGCAATCAGCATCCTTTCCAAACAGGACCAACAAGCGCATGCTGCAATTAGTAAGTGTGGGCACAGCCTTGATTTATAATGAACCATGAAATAAAATACTTTATATACATGAACACAAACCATTTTGCATACTTGCAGTGATTTGATCTTTAAATTTCAATTTGCTGCTTCTGAACAAGTGGCTCCAGTCTTTGAAAATCTTGTCCATATCCAAAAAACTTCTTACTTTGACTAGCTTGCCTTAAGTAACCAAAAAATGTTCCTTGTTTTTCATTAACTAATGAAAGACTAATATAAAAACATCGGTGAGGAATATATTTTGACACTGCTTCCAAGTTGGAAGCTCCTAGCTTTATATGCATTTTATTATCAATTTGTTGCACCAAGTTACAGAGGGTATTTTATTTTTACTGGTTAATTAGACTCAAAGTTTTCTTATGGGCAAAAAGAACATACCCAAGAATTATATTGTTATTCTAATTGAACCTTAACAGAATTACCACAGAATTATTATTAGTGTCATTATAGTGATCATAATTGTGATAGTTCAAGAAAAATGCAGCTCCAGTGATACACACACAGTGCCTCCCTCCTTTCTTTGCCATTCCTCTGACCCTTCCATAGACAATTTTTCTCCTCAGTTAAATGATGGCTTCAGCTGGGGCAAGATGACAAATATCCTGTGTCCTGAGTTGGGAGGAATATGACACTGACACTGCTGATTTTGTCTTCCTCATTATAGGGTTGACTTGATACAATTGTTATTAGTTTACTAACATGTTCTACACTTTGTTGTTTTTTTTTTTTCTTCTACAGCTCCCTTTTATATGCAAATTTTTTATATATGGTAATTTTATTTCCTTAGTTACCCCTAAAGTTGCTTTTGCTGGTTCCCAAGGTTACCTTTCTTGGATATGTGGTAATCATCCCAACTGAGCTGTTACCACCCTGAGTCTCCCCTTCCCTCCTCTGCCCCTCTTACCAAGTCATGCCCATCCTTCACTACACAGCATTTAACCCGGGATCATGGGTAGCCCATTTGCACAGAATAAGTGCTTGTTATTACAACGTCTAAATTATACACTCATAAATGTGTGTTGAGTATGTGTGTTCGCATGTTTTAGTTTTTAGTTTGCTTATATGTACCATGGAATTGTACAAAAACTTAAGTATAGGATGTAAGGGTTCTCCAGTCATTAACAATTGTTTTTAGAAGTTTCACACAAACTAAAACATGGCTCTGGAAAGGTCCAGAGAAGATTGAATGTAGTCTAAAAAACACTGAAGCATGTGTTGTGAGGTTAATGTGGTCTATTTTCAATGGCAACATCATATTTACTCCACCACAAGGTTTTAAATTCTTCTGAAACAAAAACCAAAAATTAGTTATGGGGGGGTCAATTCAAAGAATTTTCTCGGGAAATATTCAGTCCATGTTAGAAAGAAAGACCATTTATAGAGTTATAAAGCATAGCTTTCTAGCAGGAAAAAGAAGACCCATGTATGAATAAATAAAGCTCAATGTTCTAAGCAAACTCTCACTGATAAGAGTTAAGCTTCCATGAGACAGGGTGGAAAATCATGAAGTTGTAGACATGGAACTTTCTGTTGATGAAGAGGATGGGGTAAATTCCTTCTTCATGCCACCAGGTACAGAACAAAATAGAATAGGGATCATTCAGAGGAAAGACATTACTTTGATTTATATGTACGTACACATGTATATGCATATATATGTATATGTATATGCATATAGATCTGCATATGTAATATGTAATCACATAAAGCTCTCATAATAAAGGATGGGAAGCAAAATAAATTGCCTGACAAGGTTGTACAATGCCCCTTCTGGATAGAGAAGCAGTCCAGAATAAGCTGGAGAAACACGATTAGATACACAACATGTCTCTACCCCTTGGACATAGTTGCTGGAATCCTAGTTTTTGTGTCAGATTTAGAAAAGAAAACAATTGAATTGTTGGTGCCTACCAACACTCAGTGTTTCACTGTAAGATACTGCTAAAGCTTTGGTTAGTATTGTTTATTTCCTCTGATATATTAACCTAAAGTGGTGATGGTTCTTGCTGGTTTTAGTTGTGAACGGTTTAAGTAGTGACAGCACAAAAGTGCTGTGTTCATCGTGGTTTTTCACTAGTTCTGCAAAATCAGAGTGCTCAGTCCTTATTTCACCAGTAGTACTTTAGTTCTAGTATCAGGACTGATTCCAAAGCATATATTCTTAGCACCCTGTAAGCACAGCCTGTGATTTTAATCATACCTGGAGATTCAGTCCACTTTGAAATAAAATTCACACTATTTTGCCAGCAATTTTTGTTGTTGCTATGAAAACACATTTTTGCGCAGTTTATGAATCCTTGCATTTCATCCATATACAAGTATGAAACAAACCTTTACTGGACAAGCATCTAAAGGGCTTGTGTCTTTAGATGAATTCTTGAAAATCTGTTGAGTGAAATGACATTTTCCAGGGAATTATCACATTCAAAACATAATTAAGTCACAAATGCATACAAGACTCATTTTTTTTCCAGGCAAATTGATACTAACAGAACTACCATGCATAACTACAAACATGAACATCTGCTTATGCTAGGCAGGAACAAATGCCAACTCTTCCCCCTGAAAAATCAATCTAGAAAATCTAAAGCTAAAATATGAAGCTAAAGCATGTCATGTTACATATTAGTGTTATGACAAAATATGCTGAATCGTGGTATCGTTCTGACCTTTCAGAGTACTTGGGGTTTAATTTTTATGTTTGTCACATAGTTACAAAATCAAATTTGTACTTCACATGAATTTCAAGGGCAACATCAGAATGTAAAACTGCTCTTCTTTTGTAATCAATTTCTTTATTAAGAAGAAGCTAAGTGAAGTTCACTGGTTAGAAATGCTTTCCCCAGACAGAGGGTGGGTCGGTGGTTATCTGCTGGCGATGTTTGTTGGAGCACTTACTTTATTACTTCAGGGTTTGAGCATGATCCTCTTGCTTATGGCAAAGCTGGGTGTGTTAATATACCTTGCAGTGATGTTAAAAGGTTTAAAGTGGTGATGCTGTCAAACTAGCTGTGTCACCACATTCAAAGCTTTGCAGTGCATTCACAGCTTGCAAAATGATTATAAAATCCCCATATTCTTACCCAGCCAATCTATTTCCCATATCTGCTTATTCTACTGAATAAAACAAAGATTTTATAATGTTTGCACTGCAAAACCTAGACAGCTCTGAAAGATTGCACAGGATTTCACTCTGGCTCGTATATCACCATCAAATTTGACAGATGTATTCCAGTTGCAGAATATTTATTACTGATGATGACGTAAAAGAAAGGAAGAGTAGATTCCTAGTTTAAATTGAAATCAGGCAATGATTACAAGACAATGGAGAATATTTATCCCAGTAATTTTGGTCTTGAATGTCAGATTTTCTCAGAAGAATAAAAGCAGGGAGCTCAAGTCCTCTGTCAGTCAATGACAAAAGGTAGTTGTCTGTCTCTGAGAAATAGGGAATGTGTGTGTTTTGAAAATGTGAGATTTTGAGTTAGATATTTATAACAACCTAAAATGTAGGATATGAATTTATACCAACATTATTCTCCATCATGTCAACAGCTTTTTTTCTGAAGTACCATTACCATTATGGATATATACAGGCGGAATTTCTTATTTCTTATTTATCGAGAGGACTGACGATTTTCCTGTGCACTTAATGACATTAATTTCTGAAGGATTTTTTAAGCAGCAGCATATATTATTTCAATAACTAAGTATCTACTTACCTACCTGCCTACTCATGATTTGCAATTCCTTCTTAGAACCTGCATCAGGCAAAATCGCTCTGCCATAATAATTTTATTGAGGTTAAGTCTATTTACTACTGTTGCCTGATTATTCCTGCGTGGTTAACACCGTGACCAACTAAAGGGAGATTAAGGACATGGATGCTGTGCATGTCACCTGCAGCTATTTCTGAAACTCTGGGCAACACTGCAAAACAAGTCTCAATACAGGTTTGTGTAGTTTCCTCAAATCTGGGGCCTTGATGTACTGCACACAGGCTTTTGTTTATTTTGAACTAAACTCCTGAATTTTATATCTCTGTGCCTTAAAAGAACCTTGATGTATCAGGAACCATGGTAAATCAGTACCTCACAATAGCTAAAAAATCTTACCTTATATGCATATAGCCTGCTTTTGAAGTCTCCTTAGTGTGAAAAAGTGCAACACGTTTCTCGTGGAGTGATGCAATCCACAGCTGGGACCTGAGGACTTTCTTCTTCCAGCTGTTTCATTTTTACCAGTACCACTAAACATGAAATGAAATGAGAGGTCAGTGACTCTTCCTTTTCTCTTTATAGTCACAAAAGAGATACACTTGCTCATAAGTTTCTCTCTTAAGTAATTCCATGTCAAATATCAAGCTCAGAAGAAATAAAGCACACAAAAAAAAGGTCATAGACAATAAACCTTAGGAAGAAAAAGGTGTACTCTTAATCAGCATCAGTTGCTCTATATTATACTGTTTTTGTGAAGATGCAATTTTGTCATCTGGAATCCAGGCTGTTCCCAGTTTAAGGCCAATCTGCTGGTCTTTGGAGGGTTATGTGAGATCAGATCTTTCTCCCAGATATCAGTTCTCACAGTGACCACAAGATCTGGGCAATAATATTTTCTCACTAGAACCAATACATTTTCTGTGCTGCAGAAGGAGGTTTGTGAATATGGAACACAGAATTTTCAAAGGTGCTTGGCTGAGAAATGACCTTTTATTGCTTTCAGCACTAAATACAAAATTCATTTCTTTCAGCTGAGCTTTCTTCCATCAATTTTTCACACATGTAAATCAAATAACCCTTACCCCTTTCCTCCAAAAAGAATGAATCTGTCTCTCCCAAAGGATATAAAATAAAAAGGATTGTTCATTTCTGTTTTAAAATATAAGGGAGGTTTTACAGGGATCAGGACTTAGAAAGCATGAAGATTAAAAGAAAAGAAAAAAAAGGTTCTGAAGCAAAGGCTAGAATCACCCACAAAATTTAGGTGAAAGTATATGCTTCCACAATAAATACCAGAAAAAAATATGTGGCTGGTGACTATTCAATGATTTTTATTTGTTCTTTTTCATTTTTTTTTTCTGTAGGGATCTGACTTTTCTACTCCTCTTTTATAAACAAGCAACACACAATGTGATACATGAAGGAAATTCAGTGGTTAATTTGTGGAAACCTGTAAGCCCATGCTTGACCAAAAGTCCAGCAAAATTTTAAAAACCCAATTCCAAAATGCAATTTTTTTTCTTACTCTGTTAATTGCCTATCTATTTCAGGGCAATACCGCATCTTGTGTGTCCAAATATGTGCCAGACACATTAAAAAAAATCAGAAATAGTACTCATATGATTCAATTTGGGGAAAAAAGAGTTTCCAGCAAGCTGTCATACCTGAGGAATTTATTTTAAAACTGGTATACAAGCTACATCACACCTTTCTCTCTGAGGTCTCTTTCTCTCTTTCTGATTAATGTGCATGAGGCATCAATTTTTCTATGGCACCACTCTTTGGACAAAAAGGCATAATTGTTTTGCTATTGGTGTCCTAATTTCTCTTTTGAAGTACATTCTGAGGCTACAGAAGGGTTTATCTAGAAAACATCAGGCAATCTGTAGAAAATATAGGAGAATGTTCTCCTGACTTTGTTAGTGGCTCTGAAAATAATGGATTGGACCCATTAAAAATTTTTGGCAGATGGCTGGTGACACCAGGTGACTGAGAATCTACCAACTCTGGCAGCCACCATATAATTTGTTGTTGCTGAAATGAGTTGTTAGGAGCTTGGCTCTCAATTAAAAAAAAAAAAATTCTCTTTGGATAGAATCAGCAAGAAAAGAATAGTAAGGTCACAATTTTGTTTAAGGTTTTGATGATAATAATAATTGTGAGCACTGTTAACCTCATTTTCATATGAGCTTGTATACATATTGCATACATATATCATCTTAAAAAAAAACACCTCCAGCACCAGAAAATAAAAGCAAATGACAGACATGGACAAAAAGTCACCTCTGCAGTGTTAATTCAGTGTTGTGTTTTTATTACTTGGTCAATACCTATACATGAACCCCAGTCTTCCTCTGTACAAGGAAGGATTACATCAGGAAAGTAAGGAGGCATTCAAATTTTTTTTATCTTCTTTTTCTGTAATTTATGCCCTTAGGTCTTGCTTGCACTGCATTATTCAAACCTTCTTTGAAGCCTTTTGTTTAGACTTCTCTGTGGTGCCCATGACAGTATTTCATGAATGACAATGTCTTTAATTTTACAACTGCCTATAATGTATGACTGCAATATTATCCTCATTTTACACTGATTTGGGGAACTGGCTGTCAGGGATGACTCAGACTTGAGGGCTTTGCCCGCTCACCCTGCTCAAATCTCACCTCCCAAAGAATGCAATCTCCACAGCAGTCCATCTGCACCGGCTGCTTTCCCATTTGGGGAAGTCCTACCACCAAATATCAAAAGCAGGTCTTAGAGAAATGGGAAAGGTCATTAGTCAGCACTCTAAAAAATGTATTTAAAGGAGCTTGCCCAGCATCAGGCAAAAATTCTGCAGCAGTATCAGGGACAGAAATAGAAATCAGCTTTTCAGTGCCCTCCCCAGGAGGTAACCTTTGTAGCCTTGCCTCATGCATGGTACGAGTTCCAGCTTCTGTAAGAGAGAGGCAGGGGGCCCTGAGGAATCAGCCTCCCTCATGCTCCAAGGAACTTCATTCCCACAGCCCAGCCTGCCCTCTCTGAGATTGAAGTTGGGTCCTGTGGTATCAAAGTGCAGAGTTGTGTCATTAAGTACATAATGGCACCTATGCTGGAACGGACCAAAGGTCACTCAGTATCATGACTAACAATGGAAACAACGGATAATGGAGGTTACTTAAAGGTGAACTGCAAGAAAGAGTTGAAATATGGGCTGACATAACTTTCTACCTTGCAAAAACATGAAGCTTACATTTCTGCAACCTATACTTTTTTTTTTTTTTTTTAATTCAGAAGTTGCATCCAGACTAGTGCATTTAACAGCCACCAATGGGCATGCATTAAATAAAGCTGCCTAATTAATTTCTAAACATTTTTGTTTCCTGCACAAAGTCTTGCAGCAAGAACCTTCATAACTGAGAACTACAACAAATATATTTATCCAAAATAGTCTACAGATCTATTTAGCACATTGTCCTTGTGAGGTAGAACTGAACATTTGAAAACCTTGGGTTCAGAAGAGAAATTATCCTGAATCCTGCACATTAAGGGATGAGTGCTTCAACTCAAATATACAAATCAAGATATTGTTTGTTGTGTGTAACTTCAGACAATGAATATGTCAGACAAGCTGTTTGGATGTACAGACTGTTCTGGCACCCCAACTCACATCCATCTCCTGTCACAGGGAGGAGTTTCCATGACATACACAGTCTACAGGAATAATTGTTTAATAATACCTTTCACAGTTCTCTGCTAATATGAGCACAAGGTGTTCACAAATACTCAAGGGACATTATAGACCTAAAAGCAAATGGTATCAAAAAAGCTTTGCTGATATTGCCCAATACACTTGAATGCCCAGTGCCAAATAGTCCTGCCTACTTTCTCCCCCTGTATAAATATACACATTCACACACAGATATTATGTGAGCATTTTAATATGAAAGAAAGAGTGAATTTGTCTCTGAAAGAAAACTGAAAGATATTAAAAATTCTTTTAAAATAATATATTTATATATTAAGTCTCCTCCTGAGATACACTAGATACCATTTCAGCATATGATCAAATGTTGAGGGCTTCACCTTCAATTTCTTTCATGAAGTCTGTGGAGGTTGTTAAAACACAAAATTCCAAATAGCTTAGGAATATTCAACTCGTATGATTAGAAAGGTTCTGCTATGTAACCTTGAAACAATTATGCCTTGCTGGTAGATGGGAGTAGTAGCCATGCACCCAAGCCATACAGGTGGTATCAGTTAAATGAACCACAACTCAAGGAAATTATAAATGACTGGCCTTTGTCAGGCAGTCATAAAAAGGAAGAGCAATTATATTTTACCCCCAAAAGCTTTGTTTTAAAATCTCAGACACTGTTCAGTCCACTACAATTTTCCTAACTTATAAGCAGTAAAATGTTTAGTGGGACAACTTACAGAAGCAGAATCTATGAGAGAAATTATGCAGTTAATGAGGAATTGCTCAAGTTGTAATTTACTAAATATTGTTGCAGATTCCTTGTGTCAGGTTGCATAAAAGGAAGATGTTACTAAATTTATTTATACTGGTTAATTAACTCCTAAATAATAAATAAATTTACTTTTATGCAACACAAATCCAATATTTTAAGCCAGACACCTGAGGTTAGACACCCAAAGTCTCCTAATCCCAGCTGCTGCACAGATCTTTAGCCTGTGTATGGAATTCGATGGCTGAAAGCAGGCAGCCACATTTGAATATTGCTTTGTCACAACACTGGTGTACTGATTCAACAATTAATACAATTTGTTACTTCATTCTGATCGCCCCTGTATATCTGTGATATTTGCCAAAAAATTTGTTCCCTGAAAAATCAAAGTAAGGATGAAAAATGAAAACTGGGCTGCATGTGGGTTATTATAAACACTGCCCAAGAGTACAGAGGAGCATAGTGCACAGTTATTTATTTGAGTGGCACATATTTACTTCAGAGTGCTGGACATTCTTCAATAATGCATATCACCTGAAGCTAGGAAAATGTGACTAGCTAAAGGCAGGGATGCAAATGTTGCTGTGCAAGCTTTTTCTTCCTTGCTTCAGTCCTTTATTTGCCATGGGGAGGGGGGGAAAGGGAGATGGGGAGAAAGAATTTATAAGAAAAGACTTGGTGTGCTACATTTGCTGTCTGGACTTGCTTCTGCTGTTTGCCTTTAAAGTGGTCTTACGTGGCTGTTTCTCTAATATGAAATAATAATAATAAATAAATAAATAAATAAAAAATGCCACATTTTCAAAGAAATTGTTTTGTCAAAAGCCTTGGCAGATTTTTATAACTAGCTATGGAAAAGCAGCAGGAACAAAATTCACATCTGCACCCCAGATTCAAAGAGAATCCAAACCAACGTATACTTAATAGCTGAAAAGGTTAGCTTTGCTTTTGTTTTGGGAATCCATTTCCCTGTTTGTTATCCTTCCAAAGTTTAAATGAGAAAAAACCCTGTTTTTTGTTTGGTTGGGTTTTTTTGTTGGTTTTTTTTGGGGGTTTTTTTGGGTTTTTTTTTTTGTTTTTTTTTTGTTTTTGGTTTTGGTTTTTTGGTTGTTGTTTTTTTTTTTGTTTTTTTGTTTTTTTTGTTTTTTTTTTTTTATAATTGTGCCTTAATTGTCCATGCCTGTGAATTTTGAATACTAGGACTCTACAATATACAAACTGGAGCAACTCACTGAAGCTGATAGGGCTGAGGATTTCACTAAAGGTTTTTTTGTGTTGTTCCTCTGACATATGGCACTCCCAGGAAGGGCAGAACCACACCAGAAAACCTCATTGAGACTCTGACATAACAACATCACCGTCAGAGAAATTTGGCACAAAAAAGTAATGACACTGTGTTACAGTAAGTGGGCCATTTTAGTGAGTGACCACTGACAATTTAGACTGAGCACCAACAAATTAGCTTTCATCTGCGCATTCCCAAGCTCTTTGGACAGAGTCATCATCCTTAACTTAAATCTGGATAAATGATTTCTAATTCTATGCAGTGCTCCCAATGAAGCAGAGAAAGTCAATGCCAGAACAAGGATCAGAGCTGAGCTCCTCTGAATTTATGCCTGATAGGATTTAACCAGCTGGCTGGACTGTGGGGTTTTGTCAAAACACTATAAAACTGCATTTTGATATGCAGATAATTCACGGAAGGAAAGAAATTCACACTGTTGTTTGGTGTTTCCTGATGCTTCTTGGGCATTTCAGATCAATTGGGAATTTATAAAGGGGGATGGGGGGAGGCTGACCCTTTATTTTATTTATTGGTTGGTGACAGAAAAGTCCGTACAATTTCATAATAGCCCTCAGCAGACACAGTGTGAAAGTCACCCTGCTCTCTGCCCTGTAACCTTCCTGTGAGCTGCTGGTGGAAGGCATTTCTCTGCAGGCATCATTTTTTGGTTTTCCAGGACAAGGATGGACCAATCTTTTCTCATGCAGTGCAAGGGTAGTTTCTGCTGCTGGGCAGCTTTTAACTTCCTTATTGCTCTTTGGGTACCTGCAGAAATGAGACCGGTGTGTTCAGAAGAAAAAGTCCATCTTTCTTTATTTTGTGCTTTCACAGACCTTTACAGTATACTAAATGCTCCCCAGGGGTCAACTTGTGTAGCAGTGCTGTGCATTATGTGGTGACTCCCACCGCAGTACTTCCACCAGCACTGGAAACAATTACACCTGAAACGCTCCCTTTGGTTTTTATATAGAGAGCAGTGCCCTCTGCAATGCCTCCAACTTCACAGCAGAAAGAACCAGAATGACTCACTGTCCTACTTCAGATTCAACAGAAAGCAGATTTGCCTTGCTATTAAGGAAAGGAAAAAAAAAAAAAAAAAAAAAAAAAAAACAAACCAAAAAAACACCAAAAAACACCAAAAACCGAAAAAGAAAGCTTTCAGACATCTCCTGTTCCAGCTGTAAAGATGTGGCAGGCAATGTAAATTGAGCATTCTTGGCAGGTAGCTTCTTCCTAATGTATATGGGTCAGGTTGTCAGACATGAACGGCAGGGTCAGCCAAATTCTTTCCTACAATAAGTGACACACATTTTTACTTGTATAGATCTAAGTGATTTTGTGCTCTGGTCACCTTATCCCTATTTTTGTCTACCAAGCAAAATTTTAAATGAACTGTTAAATAATATTTTAGATTATTTTTAATCAGATGGGTGTCTAGATGCAAAAGACATTGTGTTTTATTTCTTTCTGTTTCAGGTACTGTGCCAATAATCCAGATTTTCTTAGCATTTGTAAGAATACAAACCAGCCAACTGTGAACATATTTACTGCTTGTGTATGTAATTGAAAACAATTAAAATGTTTAAAAGCATTCTGTAGATAGGAGTTTCCAATTGTTGAGGAAACCCGTATACAGGTGTGAAATCAAAGTTCAATTTTTTTCTCCAACTTGAAATTTTTTCTTCAATTTCTTCTGAAATTATAGAATCATGCTCTTAGGAGTGCGAGGCACCACCTAAATTCATGATAAAACACCAATGAACACCAATGAGAGTGACATCTCTTTTGGCACCAAGAGGCAAAGCTTTTTAAAGTTTAAAGAGATAACTTTTTCTTCCAAAACCCTGTCAAAATCTTCCTGAGGAAAATATATATATTTTTCTAATCTAAGAGAGAATCACTTGATCTTAGTAACAGAAGAATAATTTTTCCAAAGCATTCCTTTGTTACTAAAGCTTAAGACCATGCATTTGTGGAGAGAACCAACATCATTCTTAGAAAATACTATTTCCATAAGGATTTTTTTTTTCATAGATTTCTGTATCTGTATTCCATCTTATGTTTTTTCAACCCATTATGTGATTATATTAGTATAGATTAATGTTAATGTCTTTCCCTTGAACATTTATTTTATGGAAGAATGGACAGAACCATTGAAATCTTATGAGTGCATTGGTTGCCTAAGCACATGGACTTTGTGCCTAAATGGAACCTTAGGATATCCTGACTCATCTCTATCTGCACTCTCAAACAAATTTAGGATCACCTCAAGCTCTGTCGTGAATCTGCCAACCCCATGCCAACATCTGGGGTAGTCTAGGAAACCTAACAATACCAGTAGACAGGATATGCAGCTTTAGGATATGTAGCTGGGTTGCTCTCCTGCTTTGGAGAAGTGTTAAAGATCCCAACACTGCCAGCAAAACATGGTTCAAGAGCTGTTACTTTTATAACCCTTGTACCTAGAGTGCAATGGCAGCAACAAGGGTGAAGTTCAAAATACCTTCTGGTTCTCCTTTTAAAATCCATCTCACACAGTCAGAGGGAAGCCCACTGCGACACAAGCTAGGCCCCAGAATCAGAGAATTCTCTTGGACAGACATCTTTTCACTCTTCCAAATGCTGTATTAATTAAAATCTCTTGTCATCTTCTGGAGTGGCAGCAAAAAGCTGCTATTGGGGCAGCCCTAGAGCTGTCCCTCATGAACAGGCTCATGTTGGAAAATTCAGTTTACAATTGCTTCTTCTAAATAGCTCAGATACTTGGCTTTAGCTGGTACTGCAGTTTTCAGAGTAATTGTGGCATTTTATTTCTATGGCTACAGAAAAAAAAATATAAATATTTCAGCTTAGGGACAGAGCCAGTTTCCATTTAGATCAATGAATATTCTCAGGTTTTTCTTCTGAAATGCTATCATGCCCTTAATAAATAAGATTTGATTTTACTTAAATGAAATATGGAATGGCACTATTTTACATGAAGTAAAAGGTATCTTTTTTTTTTTTTGTTAAAAGACCAGTATCTGCAGGTTTCTTCCCTTTTCAATAGATGCATTAGATTCACATTTCTATTTTGTACTTAATGACATAATAGGATACTAAACCCCCCAACCTTGGTTCCTCATTATGCTGAGCTGTATTTGCATAATAATTCTTCAGGTTTCACTTAATTATATGCCCCACAATGTGTTACTTTTCAACATCCTAAGTGGTACCACCTTACTGCTAAGGATATTAAACAATGAAAGGCAACACTCTTTTGTTTGGTTACACAGCACGCTGTGTCTGAATTTGGCCTCCTCTCACAGATCCCCCCTCCCATCTTCTGAGTTATATACTTTACAAGGGTTTCAAAGAAGGGCACTTACAGTCATATTTGATCTACAATGTTAGGGTTTGTATATGTGTTTTTATGTTTCCATACCCCAGATATTCCGCTGTATTCAGGGGAAAAAAATTAGGGAAAAAAAAGGAGAAAAAAAAAAGGAGAGAAAATTTGAAAGAAATTACAGAGATTCAGAAATTTTATTTCAGGTCATTTTTTTCTTACACTGTCAAAATGACAAGCTAGTAATCAAGGTGAAATATGAAACATTGCAAAAACTACTTATCTGTAAATGGCAATTCTTAGGTACCTAGCATTGTGCTAACCTAAAGGAATGGAAATGCTAAGAGTAAATGAAGAAAAACAGACAGTGATTAAAAAGATACCAAAGTTCTTCATTAAGTTAACTTGATCACAGAATCACAGCACCAGTTAGGTTTGAAAAGATCTCTGAGATCATTGAGTCCAATCTATAACCCAACACCTTCAAGTGTTCTAGTCCATGGTAAGAAGTGACACATCCAGACTTTCCTTAAACACCTCCAGGGATGATGACTCCATCATCGCCCTGGGCAGTTCCATTCCAATGCTGGATGTGAGTTCTGAACAAGCCTTTTACATCCCAAAAGTTTTTTCATTATAATCCAAAATCACCGAACCTTCTGACCACACAAGCGTTAAAGCATGGCAGTTTGACTAACCAACCCAGAAATGCTATTTTTAAGTAAAGTTTGTGTTTTTTTTTTTTTCCTGAAAATAATTTTAAAGTGTTTGATTTTAAGAAACACATTTGCAATGTCCAAGTGAGTGAGACAGATGGGATTTTTATATAGTCAACACTCTTCTAGATCATTGAGAGAAACTGTGAACTCTAGGTCACTGAAGTAAAAAAAAGTCTCTCATGAGTTAAATCAGCTTTTGTGCCAAACTGAAAATGAGGAGATATTAGGAACGTCACAAAGACAGGAAGCTATTTTAATAGTTTAGCTAAAATAAAGTTAATTTTGCTTTATTTTATGACTTATTTTGTTTCACAATATTCCAAATCATAAAATCAAAAACCATAAATCATAAATAAAAAACAAACAAAACCAAAACAAACCAACCAACCAAAAAATAAAAGCTCAAATTAAATCTTACTGATAAATCACCCTGAAAAACAAAGTAACCTATCAATCATTTCCAATCAACAAATCCTAACATTTAATCACAAGCATATTCACACATCAACATGGATCCACTTCTGTCTTTAAGCTTCTAATTAATAATTGTGTTGTCAAAATGCAGAATCATGAATAGTCCTTAAGGCTTTTCCTGTACAGAAGATGATGAATACTTGTACTTAGCCAATCAAAAGTTTATTTAGTTGTTAAAGAATATTTGTCTTTAAATTAGAATCATTGACCTATAAAATCATTGTGGTTGGAAAAAAGCTTTAAGATCATTGAGTCCAACCATAAACCCAACCCTGCCAAGTCTAAACCACGTCCCCAAGTAGGTTCAAACGTTCAAAATTACAGGCTTTTTGCCATTTTAAATCCCATTTTGAATGTTAAAGAAAGTGAATATCTAATTAATGATTATTGAAAAAGGCACTTCTCTCTAGGCTGTGGACTGATGTTCCATGGATCTTACTTAGCACAATGGATTTATTGTACAAGGGTGGATGTTATGGGGCAAATTATCTCACCCATACTCATACTTCACACCAAGGATGTAATTTTCTTTAATTTCTTTACAAAGTATGGAAAAAAACAGTGGAACACTTTCTTGCTGATTCACTGGATAAGGAAGACTAAAATACATATATATCTATATCATCTATATAATTATATCTATCTACTTGTCCGTCTATACATATGTATATATAAACGAGATAAAAATCAGATTGTTTCTAAGGTGAATATGTCAAACATTGCACAATTTCTTTCTGCCATATTTCAGATGAAAACTAGTTTTCAATGGGTTTCTGCTTACCAGCTACCTCTGAAAGAAAAACTTTCCCATTTTGCAGTAATCCCTGAAACTTCTAGTCCCTCTTAGCTTCTCAGTCCTCCATCATGAAGGACCACCCAGTTATCAAATTTATTTGAAAACTATTGTCTCATAGGCAGGCAAACACAGTAAAACAATGTCCAAAGACAAATGTTAACACACTTGCTTTTTGCCACTCAAGACAAGAATGCCTTTCACAAGCTGAAACTGCTATAGTATCTGTTTCACTGAACTACATAAAAATTAAAAAAAAAAATCTGTAGTTAAAATGATGAAAATAAATTTATTTACTAAAAAAAATGAATAATTTTTTATGCAAAGAGCTGAAGTTTTGCCACTGGTTTTCACCATCTCCTCTCTGAAGTTTTCCAGTGTGTTGAAGGGCCATTATAGTAGGCATTTTGCATTGTCACTGGCTTACCTCAAAGGGATATGCAATATCCATTGTTGACACAAGCAGCCTGTTTTATTTTGAATTTCTTATATTTGCTCTCATCAGCAGCATAATGAAAGATTGCAGTTTTATTAAATCAGAGATCTCTCCCTTTTCAAGCTAAATGTACTTCACTCCATTGGTTTAGGAAGCATGCTTTTGTTGTTTCTATTTTTTTAAAAAAAGCATAAAGGGATTTGGAGAACAACTAAAAGGAATTTAATTCTTTAGCTGAACATGTTTGTACGTCTCATATTTTCCTGGATAAATAATCATGAATAGTGATATTGTCCTAGGTAATCACAGACAGATAGTGGTCAAATGGCATTTTCCACAGACTGGCATGTTTAGGAGTTGAATGACTCTCTCAGTTTCCAGTTTTGCAGCTTACTGGGAAAAGTTACAGTTGTCTGTTCCTATCCTCAGCTGCCTCCTTCCTCAAAGAACTGTCCACAAGAGGGCTAGGCATAACACAGATTAAAAACACAAACGAAAAATCCTTAAGAATTTAATGTAGACAGCAATGTTATAATTTAATTTTGATATGGACTAGGACTTCTGAACTGTAACTCTTATAGCAGGTAGAAATTCATAAGACTATAATATGGTTAAATTTTTACAACTTATGGATGCTCATAAAGCTTAACTGACAATTGGAAATTACAACATATAAAAAATGACTACAGAGCCACATTGCTCATAAAGACTTATTTGAATGAGATTTTGCTTCAAAACCAAACAGATAACAGACACTATGAAACAATAGAAGAGGTATTTTTAAGTGCTAAATAAGGAACTTGTCTTGCAAGAAAACAGTTTTTCCCTAAGGCTACTCTCTACCTTCATGATTCATTGTAAACCTTCAAATTTGGAAAGAAAAGAAAACCAACCAACCCAACCAAAAAACATGAAAAAAGAAAAGTAACACCTATTCTTCTTTCTTTGCTGCTATTTCAGTGTGTAGTTATACCCAACATGCCTGTGCCAGTGAAGACAGGGTAAAAAAGAGAAATTAAACAGTGTGGAAAATATAAATTCACCAGAAAGTATCCCTTTGTTACTCCTTTAAGGAAAATAAATATGCTATTTGAACCCTATGAGAACACTTTTTCCTTCATCAAACTGACAGATCTCAAGAAATCAAGCAAATTTTGGAGTCAACTCTTTACACAAAAGAAAATACATTTATTTCATGGACAGAGTGCTATTTGTTTTAGCACTGTTCACAGAAGGAAATGAAGTTTTCTATCTGGCCAGCCTGATAATTGCCTCCATTCCTTCCCATTTTTTTGAACATGGTGAACACACCCTTCACCACCAGCACTCTAAATACAGCCCGGTCGCTGCTCTCCAGTGTGCCTTTCTTCCAAGAAACCCCCTCAACTGCTATTGTATTTGGGATCAACACCCTCAGGGATACCAAGAGGCAAAAAAAAAGGGGAAATCAAAGTGAAATTTCAGTGAAAACTGAATTCAGAAAAGTTGCAGTCAATTGTATAGTTCAGACAGCACATCTCTGCATCTATTTTTTTTTTGTTTGGTTTGCTAAAAAGATCTGATAATATGATTCTAAGCAACTTAAGAACTCCAGGTTCTAAGAAACTTTCTTAAGCCAAAACTAATATATCATACTATAATTTACTGTAATAAAAATAAATACATTTCTACATTATTCTGAATGTGAACTAACTGGGGGGAAAAACAGATTTAAAAAAAAGGAGGTTATTAAGAAGAGCAATACAGCAACAAGGTTTTCTGCATAGACAGTTTAGTTTCACATGTTTTCCATAAACTCAGGGTACAGACTGTGCTTCAAACAGCTTTTTTTTCCCCCTTTTCTCTATTAAAAGCCAAGAAAAAACAGTAAAAAAGCATTTGGATTGATGCCTAAAGTCTCATTTTAAGGTTCTGTGAGCTTTTTTGCAACTACCTAATGGTAGAGAGAGAGACAATGGTAGAGAGAGAGCTATAAAATGTTCTACTATATGTAACAAGCTGTACTGAAAGACCATTTTAAAAGTTTCAAATCAAGTACTCAAGAGACAGGAAAGCAAGAATTAAACTGCCTTCCTTGATATGCAAAACCATGTAGTCTTTAAATATACCATGACACAGGGATTTTTTTTGAGATCCTCCCCCCACCTCATTATGTGTATGTGAACAATGGAATTAAATTAATCAGAAGGTCTTCGACATCTGCTGATTTTTCAGTGTGTGTCCCTAGGCCTCACCCATGCATACCACTCAAACCCTGAGCTGAAGGCAGAATTATTCATTTCCTTCTGGGCTTCCCTATGGTGCTCATCATGCAAAGCTCTGAGAGCTTCCTGAAGGTTAATTTATCTCAACAAAACCTCTCCGAAATGACAAGGTAATATGTTCCACTTTACAGACAGGCAGCAGAGGCACACAGACTACAGTCAGGGAGTGCTGAGCTACCCAGGGTCCAGATTGTGGGTTTTTGTCACATTTTATAATAATATGCATCTTCAATCACAGAATCTTTAATTGCATGCTTTAATTTCCGCTGTGACTACTCAGTGCTTCTTCATCTCAGCTATCAGGGTCCTGAGGTGTGATTCAGAAATGAGAAGCACACTGTTATTGACCCTATGTGAAACATCTGATGTTCTCCAGGGACTCTGGAGAATCACTCGGGAACTCTGATGGTCAGATTTCTTTTAGCCAGAACTTAGATGCCCTGACAGAAAAGCATCCATTCTCTTCCAATGCCTATAAAGCATAGGTACCACATACAACAGCATCCCTTACATTCCAGGCCTAAGCATGAACCTGTTCCCAGACCACCAGAATTTTGTCCATTGAGAGAAGTATGAGCCCACGTTAAAAAATAGGAGTTAACCTGAAGTAGATCATAATCGCCTGGGAATGAAAGGAATGGTTTAAGATAATAGACAAACTTCATTACATTTTCTAACTTTCAACTGTTCACTGATATCTCATTTTTTTGTAAAATCTTTCCTTTTTCTTGCCTTTCTCCTGTTTCTCCAGATACTAATTGGAGGGAGGGGGTTGCAGCTAGTCCCTTTGCATTTCACTCTGTGAAAATGTCATGAATGTGCTCAGTCAGCATTCAGGGCTGTGAGTAATTTAGGCACAATGGATGAGCACAGGTTTCTAATGGATGTGAGTTGCTATTGAGCATAATCAACCCATACTTCTTCACGTCTTTGAATATGGCCAAATGTGCAGGAATTTCCACAAGAGTGAAATGTCTGATCACAAATAACACCTCTATAAAATATCTTGTTTCTGATCTGAAGAGGAAGAGTGTAAAAGTATTTCAAATAAAATATCTTAAAAGTAAAATAGAACTTATTTCCAACCTTTGTTATAATCCTTTCCTCTTCCACTGCTGGTTTCATAGCTAATTGATATACATTTGAACAAGTGGAGAAATCCTAGAGGTTCCCACCACCACCACGTGAAACCCTGACAGGCAGAGACAACAGAAAAATTACAGACCAAAATGTAGTTCCACAAAGTACGTATCTACAGAAAATGAGTATGGCTTGTGTTTATGCAGAACAGTAATCAGACCAAACAATCTAATGGAGATAACAAAAGGCAAAACTTGGCAAATATTCTTCAGACTGATGATTGTCTCAAATGCTACTAATTTTGAAGGATTCTACATCTATTCTCTGTCATGATTGAGGTTATGATATTTCTTTCATAATGAAATAACTGTCAATTGAAATATGATTACAGGGACCCAATGTGACATCATACACAGATATGAGAAATTCTTTCCCCCCAAAGTATTTAAAACATAAAAATTTGTTTAGATTTTTTCTCTTTAAAGAAAGATCACAAATTTTCTGAGCATAGCCAAGAATTAGTTTGGGTATTGATAATCCTGTGTGTGTGCTATCTCCTTACACTGAATAACTATACAGTTGTGTAAGAAGGCCCTGATACTTTCAGGTTTGAAAGTTAACCTGGCACAAGATCCTTTCCAAGTTATTACCAAAATAATTCCTATTGAGTTATGCTGCTTCGTATATATAATTACATACTGTTGAAATGAGACAACAGTGAGTTGCTGGAAGAGGTTCGTATGAGAACTCGGGTTAACAAAACCAAAAACAATCCTCAGTGAAGAGATTCAACCTCCATTTCTACTTTTATAAATCACAGATTTCATCAAACAACATAAAATTTCCCTTGAAATTGTAAAGACATCCTTGAAATAATGATGAAAAAAAAGAAAAGCTGAAAATACCAAACAGACAAAATAACATAAAAAAAAATGCAACTGTTTTGTTTTGTTTTTTAATTTAGCTTGTTGGATAGCACCACAGTCATGGTCTCAATCATCAGCCAATCAGTTTTCTGCATAGCAAGGCAGCCCATACCAGTCCATGGCTTTATGGGACCAAAGCACTCCAACCCTATTGCTTATTATTAAACAAAAGCTTTCATTTCTAACTTTTATTGAGCTTGGAATCACAACCTCCATAATAATTTTTTTTCCTTAGTAGTCAGAAGACTGCATAGACCTGGGATCCATAAGCTGGGCAGAGCGATGAACATGAAGAGCCACTCATGATTCTGAAAGAGCATTTGATCTGGAACATGCACTGAGTTAGTAATAAGATGCAGGGAGACTTACATAATTCAGCTCCAAGGCATCATAAATGGGTCTTCCATCATTAAATTTCATTGGCATGTTTGAAAAGTCATTCCCCCATGCGTGGACATTTTCTTTCTGACCTGAAGGGATGTCCAGTGATGTCTCATCTGTTAAAATCATCAAGAGGAAGGAAAAAATGTACCAGGAAGCTCACATGAACCGTATCAATTGTGTCATAAAGCACAACTGATACTTCTCACTGAAGTCAAATTACTTGAAAACTCTTTCTGCAACACAAAAGGCAGAGATTTCACACAAGATAACGAGACACATTCATTGCCCAGATTCATGGAACATGGTTGATTGTGGAGAAGTGAAGAAGTCACATCCATCATGGCGAAATTTAACATTGATAACACAAGGTGGATTATTTCTTCTTTCTGTTTGAAGTATTTCACAGAATCATATGGCTTTTTGTAACACATGAATAAAATAAAAATAATAAATATGTAACCAAGTTATAGGATTCTTTCCATTAAATCCATTTCATAATACATCTTCTGTTCTGATATTTTAATAAACATATATATTATTTTGTACATCTTTTGGACAGTAAATTAAGATTTCATTAGTTCCAATGACTACAAAGTATTTTGGAGAGTTATTCTTACTTCTAAATTACAAATTGATAAAATTAAATTTCCCTGTGAAGTGTCTAGAATTGGAATAGGCAAATAAAAGAGAAAAAGTGATCTATTTTTGTTTTCTGCTTTCCTTCTAAACCAGGTGATACTGCTTAGATTCTTTTTCCTCCTGTCTAATTTGCATTTAACTTGGCTGCTGATAATACGTCTCTAATTTGTAATTTCAACTGATTACTGATGACGTACATGGTTTTGAAGTGAATCCTATAATCAGCCTTCATTTTCAGGAATGACTTAGGATTTTGGCTACCCATCTGAAAAGGAACAGATTTCTTTTATAGAAATTACTGAAACATTCACCATATGAACCAGTAAAGACCCTACACTATGTGTTCATTGAATCCCTGACAAACCTTGGCTATTTCAGATAATTTAGGTCCACCATCTTTGAAGACTGCTGCTTTTCTTTTGTTCAACATGCTTTCTTCAATTTTGAATGTATCCATCATGACCTCCTATAAAGTAATTAAACTCCTGTGGTAATAGAAAGTCTTTCAAGCAACACAATTGTTTTCCCATTTGAGGGATCATTTAAATAATTTTAATTATATTTGGTTTATTGTATTAATTTTTTTTACTGAGAATTATTGCATAAGTTATTATATGAGTGGAATAGTCTACTGCCATGGAGAAATGGCTGCCTTATTTCCATAAATAAAAATGGGAATTCATGAAATTATGGAAAAAAAAAAAAAAAAACCAAACCTAAAATACAGACAAAAAGTTGTTCTCCAGTGAGATATCATTACTTCTGTGAAAGAGATCCCTGCAACTATGTCAGATATCCTGTAGGCATGCAATAATTTGGCTAGTGCAGTAAGGTGAAAGTTGCATCTTGTACCATTGTGCAACTGCTGCTCTCCCATTGCCAGGAATGACAGAACCTGTCCTGTTCCAGAAAAACATAACTGCCTGTGCAGATAAAATTCTCTTAATTTGGTATGGCTTGTAGCTTTTTTTAGTTTGTGATTAGCAGTTAAGTTCAGCTATTTGGCAGTCTGAGTGATTATCAGGTGCTCTTTTCAGTTTCTATTTAGTCTTTGTCTCAGCCTTCAGAAGGTATTTGGTGATTGCTTAGTGCAACAAGCACTTTCTAGATGGCTTCTCACTACAAGCAGCAGGGCGATTCCAGCCAGAGAACTTCTCCCAGTGCAGATGTGTTTCAGGGTGTTCTGAATGCCTAACACAGTCAAGGTTAGTCTCTTATCTGAACATTTTTAATGTACATAGGCAGAAGACAGTAAACTAGGAAGGAAACACTGCTGGAGGAACATTCTTTAATATAATGTAAACACCTTTTCTGATGTACATATAATATATATTATATATATTAATGTGAGCAATCTGTAAGATATGAAATGCATTTTTGTCTAGCTAAATATTTTTCTGTATAAATGTGCATAATACAACCTAAGCACACTCTAAGAATCATCCTCTTTATCTGTCTTTGAAGACAAAATGAAGTAATTTTAATGTGAGATGCTAGAAGCATAGTTATTTGGAGCAGGCAATACCGAGTGCGACAGGATTACTGGACTAACTATTTTCCCCTCAGACCCTGTAAGAGGGAAAGAAAAAGGAGAAACCCAAAACAGCTCAACTCACCAAAATCAAACCACTGCAATGCCCTCCTAGCCACTGAGTGTTTTGGGATGCAAGACCGAAGATTGCATCAGTACCATAAAAGCTCCCTGCTCACTATAGAATCATAAGCTCACACCTATTAAAAAAAAAAAAAAAAAAAAAAAAAAAAAAAAAAAAACCAACAAAAAAAAACCAACAAAAAAAAAAAACCCAGAAAATGAAACCAAACCAAAAAAAAAAAAAAAAAAAAACACAAAAAAACCCCAAAAAACCCAAACCTCCAACAAAACCAAAGAAACAAAAAAAAAAACCTCTGCAGATTTACCCCAGCATCAGAGCCAGTGGAAGTTAGAACAGGTAGAGGTGTAGAGTATGGGAAGGGAGAGGGAAGGGGTAAAGGCATATCGCAGCCATTAGAAGGAAAAGTTGAAGCAATACAAGCACAGTAGACTTCTCTTCCCCCCCCCCACTCCTTCCCCCTCCTTTTCTTTCCCCTACTCCTCTCTTCCCAAGCTGGATCAGTGTGTAGGGAGGGCAGTCATCACGCCATCCTGAGCAGCAAGAGCTGACGTTGGACGAAGCTGCCAGGTAGCTGAAAAAAGGCACAGAAGGCAGCTGATACCCACTTTTCAACGGTTTGTGTTTTTTTTAGTCTGTATCTGGACTTCAAGCAACACAGCGCCTGAGACAGCTCATCTGAGCCACACTGTATTGCAATACTAGCTCTTCTCAAAGAAAAAGACTCCACTGAGCAGCAGAATGCTGCCAGTGTCGCAGCCAGGGCTACGATACAGAGCCTTTTTGTAACATTGCAAATTTCTTTCTGTTCATATATTTGAAATACATACATACACTTCTACATCAGTTCTTTCTTTTTTGAGGGCACCTTTGGCTTTTCTTTTTTTTTTTTACCCTGATGTGACTTTTTCTTCTTGAATGATGGGGATCTTTCTAGCTTATATTGGATTCATTTTTCTTTTCATTATGTATATTCAACAAGGACTTTCTACCCAAGGTAAGATCACGTATTGTCAAAAATGTGTGTGTGGTTTGCTATGTTAAAACAGACTGAGAAAGAATGGGGGGGGGGGGGGGAGGAGGAAAAAAATAAAGGGGGAAAAGAAGAGTAAAACAACCAGAATGTGTAAGAGATGAGGACACTGGGCATCAGGTTTACATTTACTTTGTATAGACAAAAATAGGGAAAGAAATGAGAAGTTTCCCCAAAGTAGAAATATAACAAGCTTCTGTTTCTTAAATGCAAAGAGGGAAATAACAGGCATCTTGCAGAAGAGTGAAGGGGTGCTGGCGAATGGACATGCATGAGTTTGGGTTGTGCATGTTGTTATATAGGTACATATGCATACAATAAACACCTACCCGTGCATGCATAATTATTGCATTCAGACCAAGTACCGCCTGGCTAAACCTACTGCTTCTCTTAAAACATTGCAGTCTCCTTTCGTGCTGCGTTCCCTTTCCTCTCTTATTACCCTGCAATCCTCAGAGTCAGACCTTCATTCCGATTCCGTGACTATGTGCATTTCTACCACACTCCCCCCACCAAAAAATAAAGGGAGAAAAAGACAAAATCTACTTATTTCAATTCCTCCCCCCACCCCCGTCGCCTTCCTCCCTCCCTAGCGTCGCCAGAACAATCCGCCATATATAAGGCGTGCGCCTGGCGGATAATTATCTTGAAGCGAGTCGCGCCAAAGTGCTCGCCGGCTTGCTGCCGTTTGCCAGACTAGCCGTGTGTTGGGCAGAAGCCGCTGGCAGGAGCGGTTTGCTCGCAAGGCCGTTGTTTGGGACCGCCATAAGCACCGTTTTGAAAGATGACCTGCATGTTTGGCCCTTGTTCCCACGCGGCGCAGGCCGTCAGGCACCATGACAGAAGTTCGAGCTTGCGCCTGGCCAGAAGGGCCACCGCTCCCTGCCCGCTGCCCGCTGCCCCCTGCGACTAGATGCAAATTTATTAGTCTGCCCAGTGTTTGACAATCACCAAATTTCCTCCACCGTGGGCGTCCCTAGATTCACTTCGCGCTGTGCCAAGGCCCTGGATCTGTAGCCGGGTTGCTGCCCTTCCGTCTCCTGGAATTCTGCGCGTGTCCAGACCCGGTTGCCTCGGCCGATGCCGAAGGATAAGCCACCTTTTATTGAAATGGAGCCTCGCCCCACACCTGCTTCGTCTCACGCTGCCACGCTAGGTGAGCCGCGCCTTGCCCAGGAAGCGACGATTCGCGATGCCACACATTAGTGGTCGTTTTGCGCAAACCCACAAATTCCCTGCTGTGGGCCCAAATACACTTGCTGCCGGCGTGCCCCTTGCCACCCGGTTGTGCCTTTTCCGCAGTAATAGCGCTGGGAAGCCGGTTGCTGAGCGACCCACTGCGATTAAGGCATCTTTCTGAACAACGAGTTCTTGCTGTTGCTTTCGCCCAGCGTGAGGGACTTGCGCAGTGGAGGCCCACCGCCTGTTATTTAGCAGGACAATATACTGTGCTTTCGACACAATTCCTCTGGGGCATGGCATTACTTTCGGCCGTCCTGCTGGAGCAGCGTGGGTGCGACCGCTCCCTGGCTGCTTCGCTGCCGCTGCTTCGGAAGTCAGGCACAGCGCTCGCTGAGGACTGATAAGATCTGCACAAGAGCTGTGCTTGCTCCAACCGCTTCCTGCCCGCTGTGAGGTGCAGGAAACCACCGCTCCCTGCCGCGCCTGCCCGCTGCCCTGCCCGCTGCCCGCTGCCCCCTCCTGCTGCCCGCTCCCACCGCTCCCTGCCCGCTGCCCGCTGCCCCCCTGCTGCCCGCTCCTTCACCGCTCTGCCTGCTCCCGCTCCTGTCCGCTGCCCTCCTGCTCCCTGCCCGTGCCCCCTCCTGCTGTCCCGCTTATCTCTGCCCCTGCCCATCCCAGCTTTTCCTCTCCGCTCGCCCCTGCCCCTCCTGCTGCCCCGCTCCGCTGTCTCCGATAGAGCATTTTAGAGTGTTTGCAAACAAAATCTCCCACGTGGGCCGATCACTTCGGCCAACCGTGCGTGCACCCCCTGCCCGGGTTGGCCTTTGCTTCGCCCTGAAGTTACATTAGCTGGCAGCCCGGTTTTCCTTCGCCTCCGCGCCGGAGCATAAACGCATTTTTGGAAAGACGCCTGCACCTTGATCCCCATGCTGCCTGCCCGGTGCCCTAAGCTGCGGCCTGGTGGATCGCTATGAGGACCTACTGCGAAGCCAAGCATACCACCCGATATAAGCGTTCGCACAACATTGTGAATCCCAGCTCGAAACTAGCCGTCTCTGCCCTACCCCTGCCCGCATGGTCCCCGCGGCTTTGCGCCTGGCAGTGTCCCCCTCTGTGTCCCCACGCCTCTCACGCGTACCGGCAAGGAGGGGAGAGAAGGAACAAACCGAAAAAAAACCCCAAAACAAACTTACTAGCCCCGAACGTACAAAATGCATGGCCCTTTTGGCAGTTTAACTCGGCCACCAGCAATCGCTGGCTGGTGGGGGTGGGGGGTCAGAAAAAGGGGCACCGTGGAATATAAAGCGAGCAGCTTTGAAAGTATCTGTTGCCAGGCACAAACGTAAGGGGAAAGAGAAGCAACACCGGTTACCAAATTATCCCACCAATTCCAGGTTGGCTAGGAAGACTGGATAAAGAGAGGGGAGAGGGGAGGAGTCAATGAGCAATAGTTCTTTCTCATTACATTTCCTTCACATCATAATATGCTCTAGTCAATCTGTAACAATTCATAACAGAAAGTGGCATTGCAGAGTCTTTCCAAATGTTTGTCTTCTTGAAACACAGCATTTATTTATTAGATTGTTTGTCTGTAGTGCCCCTCACTTGACTATCATGATTCATTATGTCACACAATTTTAAAATGAGTTATAGGAAAGGATGAGAAGGAAGTAAAGACTGAGACTTAAAGAAATACTGATGTCTTGGACTATGCCTATCAGCATTAGCTTTTAAACCTAGCAGTGGTAATCTCAAATGGGCAGATCCTATTTGTTGAAGGGCTGGGATACAAATATGAAGGTTAGTTCTAGAAAGTGTCTGCTGGGACTGAGAAACAGAAGATGAATTGATTTTTGCTCTGATTATGCAAGCAGAGGTTCTCAGAATCTGAGTAGCTAACTCAGGTGAAGCCTTTGAAAGAGATATTTGATGAGTGATTGTAACACTCACCTCAGAAGAGCACCCAGAGGTGCCTGTGCCAACAACCGCTTCAGCTGGCTGTGGAACGTTTAACAATTTACAGGTCTGCAGTTCAGCCCTACAAAATACAATAAATCAGTCCAATTCTTTTTCCTCTCCTAAATTGGTCTTGTACAAATTCCCTCAGTGAGTCTGGTGAAATACTGCATTCTGCCCAAGGGTATTCGGACCTAATTATGTGAAACTTCTCTAGCTCATGGGAGCAGGCAGGGGGATCTGTAGCATTTCCAATGAGCAGAACTGTGAGTGTAAAGAAGGTAAATTTTTGCATAAGGGAGGAAAAACACATCTGGGTGTGACAAAAATCAGGGGAGATAATATGTGCAAAACCGGGGGGGGAGGGGGATCAAAAAAGGGGAATGAGAAAGGAAAACAGAAAATTTAACAAAAAATGGGCAGAAAGAAACAATTAAAAAGGCAACACAAGAAGCAGAGCATAAACAATCAATAGGTAGCAGGAGATCCCAACATGTTATGCATTTGTTTTGCAGCAAAATTCACGGAGTTTCCCCGAAATGTCACAGCCACTGAAGGGCAGAATGTGGAGATGTCTTGTGCTTTCCAAAGTGGCTCTACTTCGGTTTACCTCGAAATCCAGTGGTGGTTTCTGCGGGCAGCTGAGGACCAAGAGGCTGGAGCTGAGGTGACAGGCACTCAGGTACTGATCCTCTGCCATGGGGTCCTAAAACCACCTGGAGAATGCTACAGAAGGAATGGAGAGGAAAAGGGAGAAGGAGAGAAGTGGAGAGCAGAGGGAAGGAGCAGAGAGAGGTTCTGTATCTCCCCAGGGACTTAATTTTGACTGTGAAATAACAGAGCAGAAATCTGCACAGAAAAATGTCCACTTCAAGTGATGGTGCCTATTTCGGTGCTTGTCACTTCCATGATGCAGCTGAGGCTGTTCACAACACCACACAGATTTCCCAAAGTCTGTTCTCCCCACACGTTTTGGTTATTTTTTCTTTTTTTTTTTTTTTTTTATATATTATTATTATTTTTATTCCTCCTCTTTCATTTTCCCTTGAAAGCAGCTGTTCAAAGACTGCTCCTTGTGGGAATTTTCTATTTCCCAAGTGTCAAGATCCTGCACGTGCCTTCCAATTTCCAGCTAGCGCAGTCGAGTTGGCAGCCCTGACTCCGTATGCAGCTGCCACAAGAGGGCACAAGCTCGGAGGGGGCGGCGGAGGCAGGGGGGAACCAATGACCCTAAAGAAGTGAAAACCCAAAACCCACTCAACAGCGTGATTTCACCCTTCTCAGCGGGACAGGGGCAACCATGTCCACTTACACGGAACCGTGTCCATGGCCATCCGTGGACGCTCCTCCCTAGGCCGCTGCCGTCTCCTCACCGGGCTCGGCATTCAGCCGCCCCGAAAAGACGCCACTCGAGGAGGGAGGCCGGGGGGTCTGGCTGTGCCCGGCCGTGCTGTGTGTCCCCCCCGTTGCCGCCTGTGCCCGGCTGTCCCGCCTGTCCCCGGCTGTCCCGATATGCCCGGCCTCGCTGTGCCCGGCTGTCCCGGCTGTCCCAGCTATCCGGCTGGCCCCGGCTCTCCCGGCTGTCCCGGCTGTCCGGGCTGTCCGCCTGTCCCGGCTGTCCCTGCTGTGCCGGCTGTCCCCGGCTGTCCCGGTTGTGCCCGCTGTCCCTGCTGTGCCCGAGCTGTCCCCGCTGGCCCGGCTGTCCTGCTATCCGGGCTGTCCCTGCTGTGCCCGCCTGTCCCCGGCTGTCCCGGTTGTGCCCGCCTGTCCCGGCTGTCCCACTGTCCCGGTGTCCCGGCTGTCCCACCTGTCCGTGTCCACTGTCCCGGTGTCCGCTGTCCCGCCTGTCCCGGCTGTCCCTGCTGTGCCCGGCTGGCCCGGCTTCCCGGCTGTCCCGGCTGTTCCCGGCTGTCCCGCTTGTCCCCCCTGTCCCGGCTGTACCCGGCTGTCCCCCCCTGTCCCGCCTGTCCCGGCTGTCCCCCCTGTCCCCCTGTCCCGGCTGTCCCCCCTGTCCCGCTGTGCCCGCTGTCCCCTGTCCCCCTGTCCCCCTGTCCCGGCTGTCCCTGCCCGCCTGTCCCGGCTGTCCCGCCTGTCCCCCTGTCCCGCCTGTCCCCCTGTCCCCCTGTCCCCGCTGTCCCCTGTCCGGCTGTGCCCGGCTGTCCCGCCTGTCCCCTGTCCCCCTTCCCGGCTGTCCCCCTGTCCCGGCTGTCCCCTGTCCCGCTGTCCCCCCTGTGCCCCCTGTCCCGGCTGTCCCCCCTGTCCCGGCTGTACCCGGCTGTCCCCCTGTCCCCCTGTCCCGCTGTCCCCCTGTCCGGCTGTGCCCGGCTGTCCGCCTGTCCCCGCCCCTGGTCCCCCCTGTCCCGCCTGTCCCGCTGTCCCCCTGTCCCGCCTGTCCCGGCTGTCCCGGCTGTGCCCCTGTCCCGGCTGTCCGGGCGCGGCCGCAGGTGGCAGGCGCGGCTCGCCGCTCCACGGGCTCTGTGGCGGGGCGGGAGCGGGGCTCGCTGAGGGCGCGGGGGTCGGACACCCACGGCGTCGCTCCTTTCCCTGCAGGTGGAGCTCATGTCCGAGCGGGACCTGGACAGCGACGGCACGAAGATCAGCGTAAGTGTCGCCTCAGGGCGCGGGTCCCTTTCCCAGTCAGGCCCCACCCCGCCTGGGAGCGCCGAGTCTGTTCCTACCCCACATCCCCTCCCCTGCCAGCAACGCAGACTGCAGGAAGCTGGCAGCCCGCAGCTCAGCGGTTGGACTCGATGGGCTTAGAGGTCTTTTCCAACCTAAATTGTTGATTCTATAATTATGACTACCTCCCTTACGGTCTGACAGAGGGCTCAGGACAGCCCTGCCCCATGCAGCCCCCCATACCCCTGGACAGGGAGGCATCGACCAGAGTGGCCAAGGCAGAGACCACTGGCAGAACCAGTTTGTACCCTGTGAAGAATTCAGCCTGCATCCATTTCTTGTTTTAATTTACCCTGGGCAAGTGCTGAGTCTGCCTTAGCACTTGAAAACTGTTTTTAAGGCTGAAATTTGTTCATGAAGTTGCACTTTCCTTTAGAGCAGTGTGTAACTGCTTAAATGTGTGTTTTCTAAGGGCCATAGCCTCCAGCACTAAGAAAGCTCAGAAAGGCTTTGGACAAAACTTCCCCATTGGGAGTAATCTCAGCTCTTGGCCACTGAGACTCTGTTTTACAAAAGTGAGATTCTGAAACCAGAGTTAACAATCTGCTGCTTGGAGATGAAACCAGAATGTTGTCTCAACAGAATTATAAGCAGCATTGCTCCATTCTCGCTCCAGCTGTTCCCTGCAGGGATAGGATGCCTTCCACAGCAGACCCAGGTCCTGAGTCAGGCACAGCCAGAAGGCTGTTTGTGACCTCAGAATAGCTCAGACCCTCCTCCCTCAGCATCCCAGGAAATGTGTGGTGGTGGGGTCGTGGTGTGGTGTTTACTGCAGTGGAAAGACACAGATACTCAGCAGATACTGCAGCATGAATATTCCTTTGAACCCAGAGGGGTTTTCTCTTTTTCTGGCACAATCGCTTTGGAAGTGCCTTTTAGCTGTAGACAAGGCTTTAAATACCAGCAAAGCTTAAAACAGAAACAAATAAAGGGGAATTACTTCTGTTAAATCCTCTACTCTGCTACTTTTTGATGCTTACAAATAACAAACCAAATAATTATATCAAGTCAAAGTGCAGTTAGATATAGGTGAGGAGCATTTATAAGGAGATGCAATACATATTCTTGGCATACTTACATTTCCAGTTATACTTTCCAGCATTGACTAGAAATTATTTGAGTCATAGACCACATCTTCAGTTGTATTTCTAGACTATCTTACAAATGAGGTGCACGTGTGGTCCTTGGATACTATTCCACTGGCATGGGGCTAGCAGAAAATATATTCCTTATCAATAGTGGCTCCTTTGAAATCCCTGTAGCAATCCATAAGAACTGAAACACAATAGAGGCTATAATGCTTGTCTCATCTTTGAAGTTGCAAATCCCTTTCATTGTGTATAATAATAATAATTCATGATGGGGTATTTATAGTGTTCTTATAAGCTTGCATAAAACATTTATTTTATATTTGTAATAAAAATGTCAACATTATGTAGATGTCTAAATGTATTTTTTTACAAATGTAGCCTTATTTTTTGAAGGCATACATAGCTACATTAGTACAACTCTAAATTATCATAATGAAGAGAAAACTTTGAAGTGCATTTAGTAAATATTTTTTAAAATGCTAAATGTGTGCTGAAATACACCATTTCTATCTTTTCTAAATGATAAACCAGCACAAACTGAAAACGTGTATGTGCTGTCTGCAATAATTTCTAAATTTCAAATGCAAAAGTCAAAACCAATCCTGTTTTTCACAGTGCTGTGCAGCATTATTATCTTTGTGGCTCTTGCAAGTGAGCAAATGAAGGCACAATATGAATCATCTCTCCATTCATATGAATCTTCTTTAATCCTTTTGCTGAACATGAATTGTTCAATAGAGATATATTATTATTGAATATGATTTAAATAACTATCCAGCACTTTCTGTACAATTAATATTGCATACATTATGCTTGTAAGTATGTAATCCATACTTTCAACTCAGTTTGCCAAGCATAAATTCAAAGCTGGGTACAACACAACAGGCTATAAAGTCCATCCAGTACCTTAAAGCAATGACAGATTCACAAGTATTGCTCTTCAATTTATCAAGAAGGCAGAATGGGTGCCTTGCCAACACTGGTGACTACAGCAGGCCAAGCTATCAGAAGCAATGTTGTGCAATCACCAGTAACAATCACCAGCTTCAATCTAACAGTTCTCTCTTTTTGTGACCTACCATGTATTCATCTTGATGTCTCCTTATTGGCTCTCATTGATGTGATGCAGAGCAACCTTTGCATCCATGTTTATGTAATGGTGGAAGTTAACCAGGTTCAGAAGTTTTTCACAGCTGAAGGTTTATATTCCACTGAGCACCTTTTAATTGGCTTCCTCTGGAGCAACAGATATTAATTCAGATAGAGAGTAATAGAAAAATTATTAACTATAAATTCTCTAAAGTGATGAACATACAGAAAGGAATTTGTGTTAACTTTTCCCAGTGCATCTTAATAGCTATCATGCATTTTTGGATGTGTAATTTACTCATGTATGTTTTAATTACCTGAAAAAAAATACCCTCAGATATTAGAAATAATTAAAAATAAATCAGGAGGCTTATTTTAGCTGAAAACTCTTAAAACTATTCTGAATATGTGCTTCTAATAAGTACACAGATAAACAACACAAAATAAACAACATGACATGAGATATCTTGTTATCACTAACCAAAAAAACACCCAAGAGTTTAGACACATTTGAAGGAGACAAACTGAATGCAAAATGTACCGTTTCAATGTAGTGAAGAGTACAAGCTGATCTAATAAATAGTTATTAACATAATTTAAATCTTGGCAAATATCTCCAGCGTAATTGTTAATGCACTACTGGAAAAGTTTAACCAATGAAGTTCATAGATACTAGTTTGCCATAAGAAAGCTCATTAAGAATGTTCATGATCTTAGGCAATTAATTGGAATGAAGATGGTAGTTTGTTTTTTTTGTCACAAACTAATAAGTTTTCAGAAAAAACATCTAAACAGATTTGAAAAAAAAATATGTCAGACATCCTCATAGATAAAATTAGCTGTACTCATTCTGGATGTAACTTCCCTGCAGTAAGCACAATCACACCATTGAGTAATTTAGTGCTATGTCTGTAGTATTTTCAAAGAAGAATTTATGAGACGTTTTTTTCTGTGGTTTTTTTCTTTCGCCCTTGGAAAATTTGCAGACAGTGAAAGTACAAGGGAATGACATCTCCCACAAGCTGCAGATTTCAAAAGTGAGGAAAAAGGATGAAGGCTTATATGAGTGCAGGGTGACCGATGCCAACTATGGAGACCTTCAGGAATACAAGGCCCAGGCATTTCTCAAGGTCAATGCTAACAGCCACTCTCGGCGAATGCAAGCCTTTGAGGCATCCCCCATGTGGTTGCAAGACATGAAACCTCGTAAAAACATCTCAGCAGCTGTCCCAAGTAGCATCCACAATTCTGCCAATCAGCGTGTGCGTGCCACCTCCAGCCCCGAAGCAGCAGCCAAAATCCCCAAACAAAGTCCGCAATCAGGTATGGTAAAGCATTTTGAGCTTTCATTTGATTGCTTACCAGCATGTAAAAGGAGGCTAAATCTACAAGGTAACCAGGAATTGTGACTAGGAAGAGTGTGGTGCTCATTTATTCCTCCTTCTCTCTGGTTCTGTTCTTCCTGCTATTTCTTCCTAAAATCTGAAGAATAAATTTCTGAGCAGAAGAAGGAAAAAACCTTTAACTTCTGTATGTGGATTTTATCTCTATTTGTTTTACCCACTTAAGGCTAGCTCTCAAATCAAAGCTTAGTTTTGCCTGTAGTGTGTGTGGAGAGACAGGGGCATGTCAGTGAATGACTCATTTCATTTTAAGATCTCTGTGCACAACAAATTAAATAAAACACTCATCCAGATGTGTTTCTTCCTAAGTTATTTTGCACCAGTCACCTAATTTATATCTTCAACATTTGTTAAAATTAATCTACTTTTACTGTCAATCCTATTTTCAGAAGGAACTGGACTTCCAAGCAGAGATTAGATACACCAGTAGTTTTTCTGTTGAGTGGGCTTTAGAAAGACCATGGGTGTGGTAGAGAATACGTGTTTGTCATCTTCAGGTGCTTGACCATTGGCTCTGAATCAAGGGTTAAAATGGCAGTGCCTCCATTGTCTGTTATGTAGAAATTAACATTCTATATATTTTGCTGGGAGGATTTTGTTCAGCACTGTATGCATAATCTATAATCAATATCAGTTTGCCTATAATCAATATCAATTTGCATTTTTGCATAGATAAAGTAAAATTCTTAGTTATGCAATGGGACCCCCGCCCCTCAGCATAGAAGGATGGAAAGGATAAAAAACTGAGATGTTGTAAATTATTAAAATGGCTCTGGCAAACAAGCTATGCAAGTTTAAGGGTTTCTGAGTTCCTTCTATTTACACTGAGGGCCAGTGTAAGGCACAAAGTCACAATCTGCCTTAAAAGATGTAATGGGAGTTAATTAGCTCTGAGGCATCATTTTTCTGCTAGTGTATTATTAAATCAAAAACTCAGAATACAACACATTTAATAACATACCTAATTTGAAATCACTTTCATGTTACAGACAAGAAAGGTTAGAAAGAACTTTTTATAAGGAAAGTTTCTTTCCTTAAAGATTGGAGCAATATGATTATTCATATAAGAATTCTTATTGCTGTTAAAAAAGCTGGTGCATATATTATCACTACTTTATCTCTGTATACATTTTTAAAAATTTATGTAAAAGTTACATTCAGTTCTCTTTCCCTGAAATGGAGCCACTTGTATTTTTTAGGCCCTTACAAAAAATGTCTAAGCTGCCAGGAGAAAAGAAATATTTCACTTGATTTAAAACTACCATTCTGCCATGCCTTTCCTTTCAGATAAACCTATATACTTCCTTTTTTTTCCATTGGACTCATCCATTAATAAGCAGCAGACTTTTATCATAATGTGAAAACTCTCTTTTCTATTCAGTCCTATGAGAAATTAATTAAAATAGTCAGAGGTTTATGAAATATGTAGCAAAAGACTATACTGCATTGCAGCCAAAGTGTGCAATAAACAGCTAATCCACTAAATCATTTTGGATATATAATTGACTCTATAGTGTTGTTTATGTCTTTAGTCCAAGCCATGTCTGGACTGATTACTGGACATTTGTTATTTGAGAGCTTGTAGGTTATTACATGAAGAGGCCNCTAAGCAATGCTACAATTAAATGGGGTCCAAGAGCTAAAACAAATTCAGGTGGAAGGAAGCTAAATAATCTCCTGGCTGCAACAAATGTCATTTTGGTGGCATTTTTGACATAATATTGACATCAGTACATCTGTTGAGAACCAAAATTTTCTTTCTTTTACTTGAGAATGTCTTGGCCTGGCTCTTGAAGCTAGGGTGAGATTTGGATTTTCATTCCTTTTTACAGTTGTTCTACACTAATAGAAATACCCATAGGAGCACAAGGCAGGGGAAAGTTTTACATCTAACTCAGAGGAGCAACTTCAGCTGAGGGAGGAGAGGTGTCAGTTGTGAGAACTCAAAGAAGGCAGAAATGAGGTGTCAAGACATTAATAATCTATCTTATATGATACAGAATAAGCACAACCTTCTCATTTTATCAAATGAGAGAGTCTTCCTTTCTTTAATATCATACTAACCATATTTATACATGCACAAGACTACTATGTGATTACATTATATGTAAGCAAAGTATCCATCGAGCCTGGAACACAGAAACATGTGCTTCTATACAAATATATCATTATTAAGTACATATTTGCACTTGAAAGATGTACAGGTTGTGGTTTTTGTTTGAGCTGAATAAAACACTGACTTCAGCAGTACTGCTTGAAGAGAAAAGTACTGTTAACCATAGGTAATTTTGTCAAATATTCTCCACTATTAGAGACCTGGTTCCTGGCAAACAGTAAATTGTATTCCCATACTCACAGATTATTGTGAAATACTTTTACAACAATGAAAACATGACACTGTGAAATCAATGGCAATGCTGTATTCAGCTACTGCTAAAGAACTCAGCCACTAATATATGAAAAATTTACTCTGACTTTGAATATTTTGTCCTCAAAATTTGTTTTTGAAAGCTAGACAGCGCTCTATTCGGCTCCTTCTATCCTGAAGCACACTGCAGAATTTCATTTATTTCTTAACAATAGATATTTACTGTGTAGCTCTATAAAAGCAGTTTACAGTCACTACCATTTTAAGACATCAGCACTTCCCAGCTGAACAGATATTTCTGCTATTCTCCTACTTTACTTACAAGTAAGAATATTGTGATAACTGTCAGGGAGCTATAAAGCCATGGCTGACAAATTAAAGTGCTATGAGATCAGTATTTTTCAATGCCCTGAAAAATACTATGTGAATGTAAAAAAAATGTATGTATTACTGTAAGCATAATGGAGATTCAGTATAGGAAGAAACAGCTAATGAGAACATCTCCCACAGACAGTCTTCTTATCATATGCTAAGAAGCACTAAATGAGTACCTAAAAGTCAAAAAAGTCAGGAAAAGAGAGGTCAAAGCCAGTAGAGCTTGACTCTTTCATTTCATAGTTACGGTCTGCTACAAATGAATTAACCCATCACAGTTTAACAGGAATCTGAGTGATTTGACACAGTAATCTTCATATATCCAGAAAATGTCTTATGTAGGTGGAGTGACAGGTATCTTTTCCTGCATAATTCATAACAACCTATCCTAGTGCAAAGGTAAAAGTACAGAGTAATGACAAAGCTTTGTCATTCTAAGCAATGCTACAATTAAATGGGGTCCAAGAGCTAAAACAAATTCAGGTGGAAGGAAGCTAAATAATCTCCTGGCTGCAACAAATGTCATTTTCTCATGGATAGAAATCTAAACTAATTCTGCTGCCTGCGTTCAAGTCACTCAACATTTATAGCAACAAAGCAGCTGAAGAATTTGTTGTGCTGAGAATGCGTATATCCCTCAAACTCTTCCTGTTTTGCCAATGCTCTGTTAAAGTGCTCAAAGCCATTAGTTGCTTTTCAGACTCAAGAAGATCAGTCTCAGTGAACTTCAAGTGAAGATGTGACAATTACGTCCCTTTTCTGACTGCTTATATACAGACTCTGCACATTTCTAGCAACTTTTTGTTCTTTCATGAAGTAATAAATTCAGCTATTAAGCTATCTACATGCCTAAATTTTCTGTGATGATGGCAGAGTTCCAGCAAGTGACTTGAGAAGGAGAAGGTGGTACTTACCTAGGCAGAATGACCTGGATTCTTGGCATCATAAATCACGTTGAGAAGTTGATCATCAGGCATGAATGCAAAAGAAGAGGATAAAAACTTAATTCTTCAGTGTGTTGATACTGATAATCTGAGGATATTACTTCCTGTCTCCATTTTTACCTAGAGAATCTAGGAAACTTTCATTATCAATCAACTTTAAGCACAAATTTTATGTCCAATTCAAAGTCTTCTGGGATATAAACCAACTTCTGTAGTTTTTTTATTATTTTTCATTTATGTTTCATCTGCTTTGACTGCAAAGGAACATAATATATCTGCTCTAGCCTCCACCGAGGTGGACCCAACATTACTGCTTTCTTCACAAAGAGCTCCTTTGGCTTTCACAGTCACTGTTTTAAAAACTCAGTACAATAAAGCTGGGAGGCACCAACCATGACTGTCCTTGGGGCATAGCAAAAAGCCAAGTTTGATGTTTCCTTAGGACTTCATGAAAGAAAAAGCCAAGAGACAGTTTTGTTCTTCTTGTTCTGAACGTTTTTCTGTTCTGAGGAATTCTTGCAAAAAAGCTATCCCATTTTACACCTGCATACACCTGCAATCTCTATTTTTACTTGAAATATAAACTTTGATTCCCTCTTCATGCAAAGATGCTGCTCTACTTTTTTTAGCTTCTCAAAATAATGGAAATAATGGATTAACCAAACCATGTTAGTTGATGCAGCCCTAATAACTAGTTAGCTGTTGACCTTGAAACATTAAACATCTTCTGAGAAGTGCTAATGTGCTCTGAACAAGCTCATTAACAAAGCAAGGTCTTTACAGCAGCTAACCTCTCACCCTTTGTTTTTTAAGGCCAGGATTTCCAATGCAGAATCAACTCACTAATGCCTTATGTTTCTTTTAAAACCCCCACATCTTAATTTCTTATATGTGCATATTTATTGATAGAAGAAAATGCATACAAATACTTAAACCCCTGTTCCTAGTGCTTAGTTTGTCTAGACCCACTAACAGTTTCTTCTGGGTGTATCTGCAGTTCTATCTCCTGTCACAAGCCAAATGGTATCTGCTTTTGGTAACCATCCCTCACTGATATACACCACTGTCAATGTGTATTCATTGCTATTCCTCTTATAAAAGCACAGGTTCAGGGTCCAGGAAGAGAAAGCAATCACCAACCATTACCTGTTCAATTTCTTGTTCTATAAATTTGAGCAAATCCCATGTGCCCATACCAGACTGAGTACTTGTGTATGCTTCATTACAAACGTATTCTTTCTAAAATCAGAGATATTATTTTCAACCTTAGTTATGCCCATGGTTAAACAATAATAATCAATCACAAGAGAAAACAATGTTCTTCTGAGATTTCTTGAGATTATGTTGGGGTTTGTTGTTGAATATATGACGGCTTCACTGTAACTCTGTAAAAAGAGTTATTTTATTTCTTTAAAAGTGATGGTGTTTGGATGTTGTATTAATTACTTACCTCTTGTGAAGCCAGTCAAGGAACAGTGAGAACAGAATGCACATGTGTATTGAGATCTTTCCTGTTCTTTTAGTAACATTATCAGGGTATTTCACTGGTCTATCTGTCTGTCATTGCTACGTATGCACTTAATCAAATATCTTCCTTTATTTTAACTGGTTAAAAATAAACTTTTCAGACTAACCTCCCCTTTAGAACAAAATTCACATACAAAGATCTGGTAGGAGATCACTCAGAAGTTCCCTGAGTGGCAGAGTCGCAGTAGTTGTGTCCTACATGCCTGATAGGACTTTCTTTGGTAAGTAACCACTAGAAAGATTGCAGGTGTGCCACACAATCAGTAAACAAAGAGAAGGAAATAAAGGAAGAAGAAAAGAGAAAGGGTGGGGGGAAGCTGTGTATGATTTGTTTGTCAGCTCACTCAAATTGCTTTTCATTGCATCATGATCAGACAGATTGCACTGGGTCATCAGAGATTGCAGCATATGTCACAAGGCCTGCTCTTGAAATAACTGATGGGATTTCCTTGCTTCAGAACACAATCCATTTGTCATTTGACAGACACAGAGCAAAGCAGAGGATATTTTCACTTTTTCAGATGAGAAGCAGGAAGTTTCCCCTCTATGGTGCCCTACTTCATTATGAAAATCCTTTGCATCACATAAAATGAAAAAGATTGGATTGAATTATCTACTGGCTGGAACAGATACAACTCTGTTGAAGTCTAAAGAATGTCATTCATCTGAAATAGCAAAAAAATTGGCCGAAGGATGAGGATGAAGATAAATTCTCTTTTGCTCATAACATGAGAGTGAATTATAAGAAGAATTCAAACTTTGCCCTGCTTGTACCACCTGAGAAAATTTAGAACGGTGAAGTTCCTAGGAACTGAATGAAGGGAAGGAAAATACCTGAAAACAGCTTTTTTCAGCTCATTCAGATTCAGGGAAGATGGCGTTCTCGGTGGTGGGTTTTGTTGCTTCATGTTTTTTGTTTTCATTTTAATGTGCTTTTTCTTCAACTTTGATCAATTTTTTGAGTGTTTCTCTTTGAAACCTTAGCCTAGACTAGTAAGAAACCTCAACACTTTCAGTATCTTCTTATTCTCTGGAGAGGATTTTTATATTTTATTAAATAATTCACAAGCTTCAAAGATATTCCAGAGATTGTTACCATCTTTATGCTACAGTAATAATCAATTAATTCTTCTTTGTTGATGATAGACCTGGATGATATTTGAAGAGCAACTAATGATCTTTCTGCCTGCCTTGGGAAGACTCTGCTTCAAATTCCATTTTACCCTATCATAAGGAAGTTGCCATTGTACTTCTTGGCAGTGCAAATTGTTACCCTGTCTGTGTGTGGGTGTTCTAGTCAGATCCCCCCCACTGTTCCCTCACCTACTCACAAATGCTGCTATCTTGGAAAAAAACAGTCTAATTTTCTATGAATAAAAAATGTGAAAGTTAGTTGCTTGGCCGTATTTGCAGTGCTTCAAACACTCAATCTGTGTGTTCAACAACCAACAAAATACAAAGTGCAAATCTGGATGCAACTTCAGCTGCTGTTCCATTCCTACTGCTGTTATTACCTCAGCTGCTTTCCTGTGACATTGACTGAGGATTATGTCCACCAAATCACAGCCACAGAGATGTAAGGATTATAAAAATTACTTCAACAAGACTATGGAAGATGGCATATCCTTCTCCAGTTCCTTCTGTGCCACTGAAGAAAGAGTTGAAAAGACAAGATACTTTGTCAAGGGGCAACAATAAATTAACCATGAAGCCAGGAACTAGCAGTAGGTCTCACAGGGAGCTGTAAATTCAGAGGGCACAAGGCCCTTTGGTAGAATTATAATGTTAGAAAATATGGCCGTATAGGTTTGTGCCTGTCTGAGACACTGCCAAAATGACAGGTCAGTTACATATTTTGTACTTTTCTGAATTATTCCCACATAGTCAGTATCTGCTGTTCAGTGACCTTCTTTTACCTGAAGAGACTTTGAAGAGTGAAGGCTTTGGATTATGAACACTGATTTTTAGCTCTCGCAGTTTGAAATGTTGCCACTTCTTTATCTTGCTCCGATCAGAAGTTATTGCCCCAAATCTGGAGGACAGGGGGAAATAGGTGTCTACTGATCAGCTTTCCCAGTTCTATGTCATGCCTCTATGTTGTCATAAAGGCATCTTCGGCAGCTGATAAACTAAAACAGAGCTCTTAAATGGAGACAGATGAAGAGATGACATGGGGTTTGCTTGAATCACTCCTACTTTTGGGAGTTTAATTTCCATAAGAGGGGGAGGCAGAGAGATGGAGGCACTATCATCCTAAACTGCTCTAGCTAAACCCATCAAGAACTTGTGAGTCATAGCTCTTAGACAGGGGCAGCTTCTGTTAGTCAGAGGCATTGTTCTAATCTCTGTAACAATTGCATTACACACCTGGCAAAGAAGGGATCAGAGGAATGGTCCCTGCTTCAAAACACTTGCCATCTAGGAATCAGACAGAAGAAAACACATGCATCCAGTGGAAACTTAGTTGAGTTCCATGAAAATAGCTCCTATATAAATGATAGAGACCAGGCTGACTGTATGTCAAACATGAGCATAAGTGTCAGATTTGAAAAAGGAGAAAAGGGATTGCATGTCACATATTGAAATATTTACAAAAAATTATAATTTTCATTCTGTGTTGTAATAACCCTCTTCACATATGTTTTTCATGACACTGCTGCTCAAAATGATAGTGTAATATTGAGTATCACCCACTTAAATTTTCTTTCCAGTAGATGAAAGAAATAACAAGATGAAAAAGTAAAGGGGAAAAAGACGAATGCAGTTCTATTTGTCTTCAAATAAAAGTACTGTTGCAAATTTATGTATCTTTCAAAAATGGCTCCAGTAACAGTTTAATTAAATGTATCAAATCTATATGATGCATATATCAAATGCATATATTGAATATACATACATTTAGATACACATTATAAAAAATGCTGAGCAATTTCTGTTGGAGTCATGTTTAGTTACAACAGCACAAGCCGGTTACTAAAAGAAAGGGAGTCAATTGAAGCAGTTTTGTTAATAGCCTAAATTCCACATTCATTCTGTATAGGGCATAACTATGTGAAAGTATAGGATGAAGATGAGTTACCACCTGACAGTGGAAAAAACCTACATTTGATTTAGAATCAGCCATTTCATGCAGATAAATACAAATGCACCATTTTTTTCTGTCACACGTTA
>CM019215.1:67417773-67520078 GCA_009741485.1 Malurus cyaneus samueli | reverse complement strand
TTTTGAAAGATAGGATGAAAAAGAAGGATGAGAGAGAAAGGTGCCCAATGCTGATAAGAGCAGTCAAAAAAACTGCTGCCAATTGTTCTGAAACAATACCAATTTTCGACTGCATTTGCTTGAGCTTGCACCCTCCCCCTCAGCTTTGAACAATTGCAATCTGGACCGCTTTTCACACAAGTTTTATTTAAATAGTAACACTGATATTTCACAGACTATGTGCAAACACCTCTTTTAGCAACATTTTTCCCAAAAAGTGGTAAAAGTCTATTTCAGTGACTCTCTCACTGAAATAGAAACAGCTGAAGCTGATGCATTACTTATATATGTGAAGAGATTTTAGAACTTCGCAAGTTCAAACAGTAGCTAAAGGAAGGGAGAGAATTTGAATATCTGCTACAGATGCCTGGTGCTTGGATATTTGTGACTGTAAGCCCCAGGTAGGAGGAAGGAGGAATGTGATTTTCCTAAGAAAGTCAGGGAAGTATGGGAAATGGGCTCAGTCCAGCGCACTGTCCAGTTTATCCTTTTCAAAAGCTGTGTTCAAACTCAGTAGTTAGTTTTGGCTATTTTCATTAGACCAGTACAAACATGTATAATTGTTGATGAAGTGCCCATTTTAATTATGGGGTATATGTTTAGGGATCTCACACCTCCCTCCTGTCTGTTCAAGGCAAAAGGATGACAGGATTGACTCATTTTGATGATCTTGTTTTCATCTTTGAGAATGACATTAGAGATTCTCTCAGCTTCTTTCTAGTGCAAGACAGCCCAATTAGGAAACCTGGCTCTACTCATGGGTTTTAAGAATGAGATATGAACAAGAGTTCTCTTTTAAGACTTAAACAGGGAATGATGACTCTCAGATATGTTCTAGTAGAAAGACAAAAAAAGACAAGAATTAAATGTTTCTCTAGGTAGGAGACAACATTAGGAACAATGTAGAAAGTGATCTGAATTTAAAATCCCAGGTTTGTTCACATCAGTATCCCTTAATACTGCTTCTGTTCATCTTGGCATTGTGAAAATGCAGAAATCATCCAAAGTCCCACTCCCTTTCTTTCTTCTTTCACTCTGCTGTCTGTTGTTCTTATATAGTTTTACTATGGGTTGTTCTGGACCACTGCCTGTAGCCAAGTATCATTTTTCCTACATGCTACCAATATTTGAAATCCCCTCTAGTTTTTTTCTCTTCAAAGTATTTCCATCTTAAGCTTGTATTACAATATGACTTGAGGTCATGGCAGCAGGTTAAAGGCTGTGACCTGCCTTAGCCCAGAAAGAGCTGCAGGAGTCATGGTGGCTCAAATTTCTGTCACAAATCTGTCCTCTATTCAATATTGGAAAGTTGTCTTTTTTTGCCCTTTTTTTGCCATTTCAAAAGATTGAACACCCCTGGGTGCCTTACCTAGTAAAAACTGAGGATTAACCATCCATCTAGAATCCCATTCCTGGTTCTCCTCTTCTGGGCATTGCTAACAGAAAAGGAACAGACATCAGATGAACAGAGTTTCATGCTGAATGCAAAGTCTAAGGAGACTTCAGGGACACTCAACTAATAACTTATTCTAAATTTCTTCTGGTGTGTAAGACAAACTCATTTGCCCTCTGCAGTATGTGAGGAACAAATCACACTATTTTAAGCTAATTGCTGTAGAGCCAATGGAGAAAGATGGAGGGAAAGCCTAAGCAAAAGGATCTTTGTTGAATATGAAGGATACCGCTCATCTTCTGTCATTCAGTCCCCGACAGATGGCTGAGCCCTAAAACACACTTGGGGAGTCATTCCCCAAAAAAGGGAGTGGGATTTGTGGATAAATTTCTTCCTGAGTCTGGGTATATTTACTCAGCATAGGAGAGATATACACAGTTGTGATTTTTTTAATTCAGAAGAACAAGAATGATAGCAACTGGTAGGCCAGAGAGGACAAATCTATTTATTGAAAACCTGTGTGAGACCTATTCAAATAAAACTTCAAATAAAGTCAGCCATACTTGGTTTCACCTATCTTTATGGGTATAAACCGGCAAATATCCTCTAAGTAACTTTTACTTACTTTTCATGGAAACAACACAAAATTATGATTTCATGTGATTTCAAGTGACAAGAAGAGTATTTCAAATCTAACAGTATAGAGCAAAACTGAGTGTTGTAAAACAGTAAACCAGGTATTTAAAGATAGAAAACATCAGCACAAATTCCTAAAAAATGAAAGTTCCAAGGTTTCAACACTTCTGTGATTTCTGAAGTCAGCAGAACAACAAAATTATCTCATTCCCAGCACAAACCAAGTATATGTCTCTGAAACATATGATTGATATTTTGGCCTAATTTAATACATACAGAGAATGTGGGATGAACTCTTATGTGACTGGCTGTATTTCTCCTGTACTGGTCAGGAGACAGGACCTGGACTCTACTAAGTCATTAGTCTTTCTTGGGATCAGTGGGTTACTACTTACAGGAAACTCAAGGATATCCTAACTAAACTTATGTGTTTAATAAGATATTAAAGAAATGCTGTTGAATTTTCAGATTCCTTATGTTATTTGTATGAGAATACATTGTGTATTTTACACAAAACTGGGAGGAGAAAGCTTTCAGAGGCTCTGACTATGAAGCCTCAAAGTATTGAGGCTCAGAATGCTGGAAGCTGTTACATCCCAGAAAAATCCTAAACCTTAGAAAGCACAAGGAATGCCAAAAACTAAACTTCAATTCTGGCGGATGCAAGCTGCTTGAGACCCAGGGTGGTAACCATGTAAGGTTACAAATAGGAGATGCTAAACTTGAAGTTCCTGAGGCAGCAGCTTGATTCGCAGCTCCGTGTTTCATCCAGCTGTGAAAAATAAACGGGCAAAATTATTCAACCATCATTTGCTTTTCCCTGCTTGCATCCCCAAATCCCATGTTTCAGACACAGATTTTGTCTGATCAATATTTTAGTGAAGGCAAGGGATCATAGTCATTCAGGCATGTAATGAGTCACTACCTTTTTGACCAGTCGCATTTTACTAAGAATTTATAACTTCTGGTAGCTTTATTTTGTACTTAGGTGCTCTAAAAGTAAATTCATTAACAGAAGAAAATTGATGTTTAGCTGTGGGGCCAATATGCTAGGAGTCATGAAATACGATATGAATTAAACACTGGGGTCAAAATTATTTATCACTTTTTTTGTTTGTTTTGTGTTTCTAGCATTTGAGTAAACCATAAATTTGAAAAAAAACCACAGTGTCAAACACTTTAATGGCATGAACTAATCTTTTATGCTGCTGCACAAAAACTTATCATCACATGCCTCTGGCAATACAGCATTTGTTCATTGGAGAAGGCTGAGTATTTCAGGGACATTTGCCCTTTCTGGATATATGTTAGTACCAGGAAATAAAAGGCAACTAATGGGTATTTGCATATCACAAGAAGAATTTAACAGGATCTCAGTGGCTGGTAGTTAGAACTGTGAGAATGTCTGACCCACACATACAGTACAGTTTGACTAATAACGTAGAGATAATGCACACATGCATTACACTCCAGTTCTTCTGTGTGGCTGTCTTTGAGGATTACATAATTGCAGTACAGCTTTACCCAGTGTTGCTGACCTGCGATAAAATTTCTTTTAGCTCTCATTATGTTAATTAGAAAATAATGCTTGAATTGGTGGGATAATGAGTAATCAATTTAGCAAATCCACAGCCAGATACACAAGTTTTTGTTTATATTATGTTGCTCACAGTTCAGGTGATTCTGTTCACAAGTGCTGGTCAGAATGGTACACTAAAAACACATCTGCATGAAAAGTCTGAATTTGGATATGGTGGAATTGAGTCTCTGATTTAAGCACCCTATGACTTCCAGATTCTAAGTCAAAATGGAAATTTATGAATATTTTTGTCACTCTTTTTTTGAAGATGAAAAAAATGCAACAGAACCAAAAATGACAAAATGCAAAAAAAAAAAAAAATGAAAAAGCTGTTCCTATTTTACCTTTGTAGCTTTTACTCTCCAGAAATCTAAATAAATACTTGTATTCATAGAAGAAAAATATAATTCTTTTTCACATCTCTGGAAAAGAAAATTGAAACCTGAGTATACTTAAACTTCAATTTTATTTCATAAAGCATCACTGAAAAGATGAGAGCACACCTAATAGCCATATATGTCACTGTATATTGCAAGTCAGTTTTATGCGGGCTGATATATTACTGGAAATTTCTCTGTTTGGATTAGGCAGCATTTTGGAAACTATTAAACCAGATTAAGATCTACTAAACAGTTCTCAAAACCTTGCGGATGACACTGTCTATTACAGTTTTTTCCAACAATCCTAATAGCTTCATTCTTCACATAGAAACTGAAATTGTTTTAGTTGTTATTTCCCCTAAATTTTTCCAATCTGTTTAGAATTGCTTTATCTTGCAAAAACTGCATGTACTGTGACCTAAATCCCCTGCAAGAAAAGCAAGCTGTTTAGATAAGAATATGCAGGTAGAACATGTGAATTGGAGGGAAGTGATGGATTTATGCAGAAACTGAACATTATAAATAAAAAGCTATACATTATATATTACCCCCTAATTTGGGTATCTACAGATTGTGTTATTGAAAAAAAGCAAAATGAAAACAAAAACCAAAGAATATGGTCTGCAAATACTAAGGTGCTACCTTTCCCACTGAGACATATTTTGAGTTAAACTTTCTTTGTATCATAGTTTTTCTCACTATGCACATTACATGTTTTTACTGCACATTACATCTTTCAAATTCTCAAATTATTATATCATTAATTGCTATAAAAACACTTTTAAAATACATTAATGAGATTCTTCCGAGTTACATTATACATGTTTTGTGCAGATGAAATGTATCTCCAAAGGCCTCTTTAGAGTTGTAGTGAGATGAATTTCCCTGGTTCAATTAAAAAGAAAAACTTTTAAAATGAATGAAACAAGTGAAAATAATTAAATACATCAGAAAATTATCTACGACCAACAAAGATATCTGAATTAAGTTTTGCTAACCTCATTTGGGAAAGAAAAGCCTTCATAAAAATATGACAAATGACCAATTTTGCACGAAGAGAGAACAAAGTCATGCTGCATGAAAACCAAAACCAGAAACTGAATTCTTGGGTTCAAGCTTGTAAACACTGTGTGAGAACAACCCACAGGAAAAAGCTGCAGTAAATTTGCTCGTGCACTTGCTTGTTTGTGGTACAAAAGTGTCTAGAGAAGCACAGCAAACTGCAGCAGTGGGGTACAAGTAGCATTATCAGACAGGCAAGAGAAAAGTAGGCAGCACACCACTCCTGTCTTCTTTCAGTAGAAACTAAACAGCATCCCCTTGCACTTCCTTGGAAAAATGCTAGCAATGTCTTTGAGACGAGTTTGCATTTAAAAGTTAATATTCATTTAGTGATTCTGTTCACATGTGTCTTGAAATATTCTAAGCAATATTCTATGGCTTAGAAGGTCTTGTGTACGTGACAGAGGGCAGAGAGTGGTTTATGGAAAACACTACATAAGTAACATCTCACACTGTGTATTTAGCAAAGTAAGCAGTATATTTCTAAAATCTGGGATTGAGTTTAATGCCCATTTCAAGAGGGGAAAAAAATTGCTAAAGACAGCATCAGAAATATTTCTTGCTACACTTACTGTTAGCAGATACAGAGAATGGTGTTACATTTGAAAACTTAAAAAAACAAGCACTTACCTGGAGTTTTTTTTGCTTTCATTGTGTATATTCTTTATGATAAGATAAATGTCTTTTTGGGCTGCAATGAAATCCATCATTCAGTTTGATATTACCTTCTTTACAAAACTATCTTATGCATGATTAATAGATTTTTTGAAAATAACCATTTATTATCAGTCCAGCACTATAATGGACTCCTTATAACACCATTTCTACCTTGTTACAGGACTGATGCCTCTAACCATCAATGATATTTATCCTTTTCAAATATAAAACAAAGGTATAAAATCTATTAATCATGCATCAACCTGTTATAATCTGAACTTCTACTGCTACCAAATTATGTTCATGATTTTGACCTCAAGTAATTAGTTTGAAATTTTGAATATAATTTTAGGTGACACAGGGAGTTATCAAGCACTGAGACTTGGCATGTAAGACATTTAAATACTCATGTCCTTGGTGTGTGAACATTTCCGTTTAATTAGTCTAGCCCTGAATGGTTTTATTCTGCTAGCATACTAAATATAAAGTTGTGGGTTTAGAAATAACTACATTGTTTTCATAGCTTTTTAAAAAAGAAAAAAAAAAAGTCTGGGAAAAAAAAAAAATCTCAAAAATAGGTAGTCCAAACCTTTTGGCAGTCTGTTTTCCCCTTGTAAATAGCACAGCCATTTGCCTGTATCTCCTCTGGTTTACAAGAAAACACTCTTAGCCACTAGATGACTTTTTTGTTAGCAGTCAATGATGTGATGCTGGAAATTATTTTGTAAAGAACACTCTGAGGTGGAAGGTGTTTGGCTTTGTTCCTCTTGGTTTATGGTTTCACTGGGTAATACTGTTTAAAAAGACAAGGAAAAAAAAAGGAAAGCAAAACAACAACAACAAAAAAAAAACAAACAAAAAACACAGCACCTCCCTGGGACTGAAATACTTTGTATGTGTTGTTATTTGCAGTGCATGCCAAGACATTCATGGGCACCAGAGCCAACCTGGCGAGCTAATTAAATAAATAAATGTGTATGTTTAAAACAGCCTTATAAGGAGCATTGGAAATCTGCAAGATGAGCGAATATCTTATAACTTCTTCCGCAGGTGCGAGGATAGCTACAAGCCATGGACTTTCTGTCCTGCTTCTTGTTTGTGGCTTTGTGAAGGGTGCTTTGCTTTAATCTAAAAGTGCTGACTTTTTCCAATATCACTTTCTCTTCTTAAAGCAAAGAGCAAATCGCCTGTAAAATCCACGGAGCGGACAGCAAAGTTGACCCTAACCTCCAACCACCACTCTGCACCCAATGTACTCTAAATCTCTACACAAGGAGCACCTTCTTCAGGAAGTACAAACAAATTACTAAATAAATAAATAAAATAAAATAAAATATTTATAAAAAAGAAGAGGATACCACGTTTTCTTGATATATCTTATTTTCTTTGGCGTATCACTGATATTTTATTTGAAGAGAACTGGTGTGATGTAATCAAATGTTTTGTAACAGCAAGACCTAGTTTCCTTTTCTTTCGGCAAGGAGAAGCCTCATCCTTGACTTCTCAGGGGTTGGCCTGCGAGTCCTCAGTATTAAAGAATTAACCATGGATGACATTTGTTTCCTACGCTGAAAGAACCGTTATAGCCTGGAAGCAAAAAGAGGCCAAATAATGAAACAAACCGTAGTGATTTACCATAAATAAAATACACACAAACTTTATCAAAAAGCCTTTTTTTTTCTTTTTTTCTTTTTATGTTTTTTTTTGCATGAGGAATAGAGAGGAGAAAATATATTCTACAAAGCAGCTCAGCAGACTCGGGGATGTTGTTTCTGAAAAACATATGAGAATATTTTTCTTTTGAGATTTTTTTTTTTGTTGTTTTTGCTTTTTAATATACTATTCTTTTTCCCCTGTGAGGTTTTTTTCCTGTCTTTTTGTTTGTTTCTTGTTCAATGGTGGCAAGTTCAACTTAGGCCAACCCCTGATGACTGTGTGGAGGTTTATATATATACATCCTTTTCTTTTCGTGTGTGTGTTCTATATTTCAGTGTGTTTTCTCTAATTTTGCAACTCCTGTATATGCAAAACTGACTTAAATTCTGTAAATTGCTTACAGTCTGTGTGATATAACTTCAGAGTAGACATACTTTGGTCCCCATGCAAGCCAGTTTTTAATATTATCTATATGTCGTGCCACCAAGAAACATCTTTATTTCCTTTTTTGACAAAGCATCACTTTTTAGTTTGTAATTCAGTAATGTGTGGATTTTGTAATGCATATCTTCACTTTGACTGGTTTGACCCCCTTCAGCCCTCTGTTTACTCTGTAAATGCACATTAAAATTTGTTATGGTCTCTAGACAATTATTTTAGTTTGTATGTTGTGTTGGAGTCCAGATGCTGAAAGCTCTTTGAACTTGTGATGTTTATGGAAGATGAAGTGATTCAATCACTAGATACTGTAAAATTTGGTATTGGTTTGCAGTCAAATACTGCACATAAAGAAAGGTTAGAAACAGGAAACACAAATAAACCAGAACATGTCTTTAAAGATGTTCTTTTGGTAAAGAGTTTTAGGAAAGTGAATTTATTACACTGATAAAATATATTTGCATCACAACTCCTTCTACATGGCCAAAGAAGTGTCTTTCTTTGCTTTTTCTGGTAGTGGATTGATATTCTTAATTAAAATACTTTTTGTCTGTGAACTGAATGTGAGAATTTTGCTGTTGAATGATGTAATATGCATTACATGAATTACATTCATTAATGCAGGAAGGAAAAATTGCTACCATTTGCAGCTGCAATCAGGAAGGTTTTTTTTCTTTTTTTCTGTCTTTCCACTGATGCTGAAAAATTCACACCCTTTCATTTATCAGCACAGACAATCACATACAGCACATGCTTATTATGATCTATTTATAGCAGCAGTAAGTCGCTGCAGTGTGGTCAGCTGTGTGATTTCTCCTCACTTTTTAAGTACTGTAGATGAAATTAAAAACTTACGTTTAATGTCTCATCAGTGTGTGGTCTACAGGCCTAACATTTTATTTCAAAATGTTCATAAATCTGATGTCTTCCCACATTACTTTCAAATGATAAAGAACAAATAAAGGCATAGAATCAACCTTTTGCAAAACTAATGCTTCAGAACAGGATAACATATTTGTGCAGATCCAATTTCCCATGCATTTTAGTGTAAGCTTGACTGGGAAAAGTCTTTCCTTGGTTTTAGACAAGTATTAATAGGAATAAAGAGGGCAGAAGTTTGGCCTAATACAGACAAATCAGGAATAACCATCAGGACAAAAATATCAAAATTCCTTTTATTTCAGCATAGAATTTATGACCCACCTGTAATATTGTATAATGAAAACAATTGTCCATAGTTATAACACTTTATCTGCCAGTTGACAAAGATATTCAAAATTGTCCCCTTTAAAATGTTCTGAATCAAACCAAATATTGTGGATCAGAGAGGATACAAAAGGGGAAGAAAAGTCAGGGTCACAGCTTTTTTGAAGTGTCACTTTCTGAACAAACCTGTGGAGCCAAAGTTTGAGTGCTCTGGAGAAAAATCTGCATTTTCCCTGTGAAATGGATATCTATGACTGGGTGATGTGAGAAACTCCTGCCTGGAGCTTGGAAACTTCAGTTTCCATTGGTCTTAACTGGAACCAAATGCTTAATGTCACGTGTGTTTTGTTTGCTTACTGTGTCCATATATCTTGTATGAATATTCCATGTATTCACAGTCATAGAGTCTACCTGTCATGACATATGGCATCTGACAGAGCATTTACCCTCACTTTGCTGAAGTTGTTACTATGTTAAAATGATACTGTGTTTTGCTTTATGCTGTTAGCTGCTTGGATATAAATCACCATGTACTAGGAATTCAGATTAAAGAACCAGCTGAAATTAAAAGCAGAATTCTAGACCACTTGGATTAGTGTGATGCAAGCCAGAAGACATTCCCATATTGTGATCTGCTGCTGTTCAACTATGTCAGTAAAAAGAAATCTGTAGGACTTTTGGAAAGCCTTTAAATTTTGCATGAGATGCTAAGCAGACAAAGCAATTGTCTTCTTTCCCCTCTCAAGGTGGCACACCCAAATTCTCCAGACAAGTTGATCCAGCCCTTCTGGTTGCAGATCTAGAGCACAGCTTTAGTGTCTGCCAATCTCTGTGTATGCAGCAGCAACAGCTCCTAACAGGAGAAAATACTGCATTTCTAAATTCTACACTGTGTCTTAGCAGCTATTCTTCATATTGAGAATCTGCCTGAAGCTCCTAAAATTTCTCAAAAGGGAAGTCAAGATACAGTAGCCCCCCTTTTTTCTAAGAATTTTGTTATGAATAATGTTTGACATAGGAATGGAACTACTGCCATTTTCTGCCTGTTCCAGTTCTAGTTTGGATTTAACAAAAATAGATTTTAAAAGTGGCTTAATTATATCCTGAAAAGCTCCCTGTTGAGTTGGGTATGTAGAAGAGCAATTTGTATCTGGCAGTGGTAACATCTCTCAGCTAAATGTCCTTAACCTTTTCACAAAAAGAGTCCACTTTTGAGGTGGTCTTTTACATGACTCATGCTTCTCAGTTTGTATCCCCAAAGCCTCGTTGCGTGTGTGACTTTCTTCAGATTGTTCCAGCAGGTTTTGTTTTTAATAGAAGAATAAGGATGGGTGAGTATGAAACACTTTTGTATTTTAAGGTGTATGCCATCCACACTCACACCCTTTGAAATGTGATCTGTCATCAGGAAAAAAGAAATGTGTTCCAGCCCCATGAGATGTCAATGACAGCCTTTGCATTACATGAAAATCTGTGACATTTTGTTACTACTATCAGGGATTAGTACTGCAACAGAGCCTGTCTCAAAACTTCTCCTTTTCATTGGGTTACCAGTATTCTTTGATGCTGTGGAACTTCGTGCATAGAAGTTGCTGCGTAATGTGTTTGAACTTCTCTTTCTTAATTGTATTTGGTAGACTTTTTGAAGAAATTTGTGGGGCATGATGCGGGCTAAGATAATGGATTTAAAACAAAGCTTGGCAGAATAATTTAAGATTGACAGTTCCTCAGAGCTCCTATTAGAAAAGATACTAGAAAATATGAATGATAAACACTGAATCAGTCAGAAGTAATTTTTATTTCCTCATTCTCAATATTGAATATTTATATTACAGCAGTACCTGAAGGCAAAGATCAGAAGTTTTTATCAACATTAAACATCATGGCAAAAGCAATAGAACTGTTTGGAAGTTCATACTTTTTCATGTAATTCATTGCTACTGTGGTTCAAGATCAAAACATACCCTAGAACCAGTTTTATTCACATTCATTCTTAAAAGTACTTTTGCTTCATCCAAATTAAGTGAGGAACAGTGACCAATACAAAAATATGAATGCTTGCCTAACATTTTTCAGTGTTAAACATTTAACTTCTAATGAACTTCAATTTCTAATGATCTTAACTTATAATGATCTTAAGTGATGTCATCATGTATGTCATCTTTAAAAAAAATAAAAAAAACACCTCTCCCCCTCCCCCAAAAACCTCCAAACCAGCCCTGCTGCCAGTCTTCAATTCCTTCCTCAAAAAAAAAAAAAAAAAAACCCCAAAAAAAAAAACCACCACAAAAATAATTCAAACATTTGTCATTTGCAGTGTATGGGAGCATTTGTCCGTGACATTAGTGTTGGTAAATGTCAAATGTTGTTTATAGAGCTAAAAGCATTAGGAACTAAGAATGGGATCATCATACTTTGCAATATAAATTTTTAAAGGTTAATCTTCCATGATTAGCTCAGCTAAACAATGTTAAGCACACAGTAAATTGATTAATGCAACTCACCATAAATGCCTTCAGTCTTTTGTTCTGAGCTTCCTAAATATTGATTTATTTGATTTCACAGTCATAAAGTTTGCACATACACTGACATAGTTGAAAGATTATACATAGTTTTTCTAGTGCTTTACATCCAAACAATACAAGAAGAAAGTTAAATTTGTCTGTAACCATGAATTACAATCAATTGGTGGAATACTTGCAAAGGAATAAAAGTGTTCTTTCCTGAGAGTCAAATTTAGTTGAAATCTTATTTAATTTATCCTTTTTCTTTATTTAAAAATGTTTCAATCTAAAAACCAAGACAATACAAGTATGTCTTAGTACTCCTTTCAGAAAGGTGATAGAAGACAAAGTAATGTAACATTTGTTATGAAAAATCTAGGGGAAAAAAAAAAACCTTTTCATTTAACAACAATCTAAACTCCCACAATGTCCTATCACCTCAAAATATCTTGATTTTTATATATATAAAATAATATTAAAAATTTGATTCCCAACTTATCATGCTGATAGTAGAGATAGACTTCAGATGGGAGCAAATGATTTTTCAATTATTGAAATGCTCTTTCACATTGTTGTTACAAAACAGAAGGAGGTCTTATGTGTTTTACTGAGTGACAGCTCATAAGGAAGCCAAAATGTGCATAATAGACTATTAATTCCTTTCTTGTTTTTATGTGCCACGAACTTGAAAAACAAGAGAGAAGATTGCGTCTGACAACTAGCTGCTTAAAATAAACCATTTCATTGAAATCTTTGAAGAAGCAAACTCCTTATTAGAATGACTTATATAACTATGACCTTTTAAATTATATGGGGTTTAGATTTTTAAGAAGAGTTATATATATTGTATATAATATCCTTGTATTAAAATTGAGAAAGGAGATAATTACTTCTTATACTACTTCTGATAGAAGATTATGTTCATTGCTGCTGATTGTTTTCAATACCAAATGATTTAAAAGACCCTTAAAATCATTGGCAACTATCCTTCAAAAAAAAAATAGGTTCCAATTTTTCTGATAATCTACAATACACTTTAGTTTTTGGGGGTTAACCAGCCCTGGTTCAGGTTTTCGAAATGTTGTTCTTTCATCATAATAGAAAAGAAGGATTCCAAACTTTATTAAAAATAAATGTCAACATGTTTACTAAACCACTTTAATGTCTTTTTCTTTGGTGATTCGAGCACAAGATATATTATTTTTGTTCATATATTTCATCTGCTCAGTGGGGCTAAGCACCGAAAATAGACAGGGGAAAATGATTCCTGGTTGTTCCACCTGCTAATTGAAATCCTGGGTTAGAGAGAAAACAGAGGAGTGTTTCTTTCTCTTTCCCTACAACCGCCAAAAACAAAGAACATTCACAGGGATACCAAGCCAAATCACTGCTATAAAAGATGACAGTCGTAGTTCAACTTTGCAACAAGGGGAAACACAATGAAATTCAATGCAATTCCTTTAGCAAAATACAATTTCTTTTCTTCCAAAACTATTACTGTCCTATCAGATACGAAAGAAGGTTTTGCAATCAGGGCTTTGAACATGGAAAGGTTTTGTCCACCTTTTGCAACTGCACAATGGCAACCCCAAAGAGACACTCGGCTGTCTCCTTTTCTTCATCTCTGTCCTGCATACGATTATTAATTGTGAGGGAGATGAATATATGTTAAAGAACAATAATTTGCTATAGTTATATCTTTTTTAATATAAAAATCTTTTTATATCACTTAGTTAACTCTATTTTACAAGTTAAGGCAATGTTCACATAAATCATTAGAACTGTAGATAGTTTGTTGGGCATTTATTTATAAATAGTTCCCAGCATTCAAGAAAGGAGAATAGGCTTAAAAATTCTCCCAGTAGTATTCTAAAGCTATTTATACGTCAGAACTACTTGCATTAATGGGGGAGGGAAAAAACAAACAAACAAAAAAAAAATCCTCCTCATGTGGAGTTTCTTCTAATGAGGAATTAGAATGGTGGAGAAGGGAGGTGACCAGAAGAAAGCTCCTGGAGTGATTCTGGTGACAGTGATCTGAACTTTAACCTTTCCAGTATACTTCTGGGACTTAGCAAGGGAGTGCATGTTTGAAAGAACATACAGTGCACATGTAGAAGCAGAAATAATGGATACAGTTCTGCTGTCATTCTTGTGCAAACCACAGGACCTTCTGAGTTTACGCATGAGCACTGGGCACAAGGGCAGAATATCTGGCATTGTCTGGATTCTGGCAGTCTTAATGCCTGGAGCTGCTAGGTATAGGCTGTGCCCCACATCCGGATAATATTTGTCTAACTAGAAAAGTTGTTTTCTTTCTAAAGCTCCCAACCCATAGGACAAATAAAATACAGAATATTGAACAATATTCCTCAAGATTCTCCCTTATTTTCTGTGTTTGGGATTGACATTTCTAATATAGAAGTCCATCAAAACTAATATAGAAGTCAACAGTAACCTCCACAGGTGGACTTGGAGAATATTATTTGACCTGAAGTTTACATGCCAACTTTATCCATTTTGAAAGGTATGTCAATATTGAAATAGAATATAAGGAAAAAAAAAATTAGCCAAATTACACATCGTGCCGAAATCCTGTCAAAAATATTAAATATTAATTATCAAGTATATATCATATTAATTAAACCAAACTCTTTTATTAGATGCTTTAAAGAGGCACTGATTTATAGTCAGGAAATTGAAGGAGAAATCAGGGAATTATGCTCTACTATGTATTTTGTTTCAAAATATAGAAAATTTAGAGTTGCTTGCAATTTGGTAAATTAAATGCTGTTTAGCAGAGTTATCTATAAAAGTAAACAATATAGGTATTTAAGACATTTGTCATGAAAATGTACACATAGTACACAGAATTGTAGAGACAGACCTGCTAATGGTAACACAGTTCCTTTTCTCAGCAGATGGATGAAGCAGATGGAAGACCTCTGTTTTCTTCACACTTTCCCTACTGATCTGTAGTTGTCAGCAATAATGTCAGTTCTGTTCTGGAAAAATATATGCAGTGATTTTTTTTTTTCCTTTTGGCCCTTTTCTTTTTCATCAGGCTATGCTTTTGGTAGTCCTTGGAAATGTGTAACACAGGAAAAACCACAGCAGTTTTATGAAAGTATGTGGGCCTTCAAGTACATTCACCAGACAAATACAATGAGATTTTCCTTGGGGGAAAAAAAAATATAGTATAGGATGAGTTTTTTATTTGCAAGTCATATTTGAGTCACTATTCAGAAATATTTGCCCTTACATATGCCAAAAAGGAGGATCATCTTAAACATTCCTGTTGCAAAATTCAAAAATATCCTATTTGTCCTCATTTTCTTGTGGATTGCTGTATTGTAGTCCATATTCTGTTTCAACAGTTTAAGACATTAAGTTGTGCAACATTGCTGAAGTGGATGAGAAGCACTTTTACAATCTCTTTCACCAGATCATCTTTGAAGGCTCTGACTATCTCTGATCCTCAAAAAACAAAAACAAAACAAACAAACAAACAAAAAAAAAAAAAAAAAAAGAAAAAACAACAACAAAAAATCAACCAAAAAAAAAAAACAAAACAAAAAAAACAAAAAACAAAACAAACCAAAAAAAAACAAACAAAAAAACCAAGCAACCCAGCCATCAGGGGAGATTCCAAAGGAACACCATTTAGGAAGCTGACACAAGATCTGCTGATGAACCAGCATACAATGTTTCTAACCCTGGAATAATTGTTTCTCTACTAGCTGTAGATATTCCAGAGAAAGACGAATGTGCTCAATGTGTCAGAATCCATGTAAACACCATTGTAGTGCTTAATGGGCAAACAAGCAGAAAATATATTATGACATATATGAAACAAGCTACATAATAAACTCTGAAAGTAATAAAATGACATGACATATGTTTGTGCTGTACACTGCTGAAGAAAACTACCTGCAGGTTTAGGCTCATTATTCGTGACAAGAGTGATAGCAGAATGTGACAGTGAGATAAAGTGCAAAACCAAAATGAATCTGTGATGGCTGAAACCACTCTATCCCAAGAAGTAACTGAGTACTAAAGATAGACAGTAAAATTCTAGGTGAAACTGGACACTTAATAATAAAACCTACGGATCCAGTAAAAGAGTTGTTTAAAAGGCTGGTGTGTTTGTGTTACCAGCAGAACTGAGGAATCATTCATCCCCCTGTACTTGGCACTGGTGAGGCTACACCTCAAATCTCCATGTTCAGTTTTGAGCCCCTCACTGCAAGAAAGATATTGGGGTGCTGGAACTTGTCCAGGGAAAGGCAGTGGAACTGGTGGAGGGTCTGGAGCACAGATCTGATGGAGCTGAGGAGCAGCTGAGGGAGCTGGAGTTATTTAGCCTGGAGTAAAGGAGGCTCAGAGGGGATCTGATCACTCTCTACAACTGCCTGACAGGAGGCTGCAGTAAGGTAGGGGTCAGTCTTTTCTACCACGCAGCAAGCAAAAAAATGAGAGGAAATTATTTCAATTTCTGCAGGGAAGATTTAGATTGGGTATTAGGAAAAATTATTTCACCAAAAGGTTTGTCAAACACTGGAACAGGCTGCACAGAGAAGTGGTTGAGTCACCATCCCTAGAGATATTTAAAAGACATTTAGATTTCTCATTCAGGCATATGATTTAGTAGTGTATATGACTTGTTAGGTTAATGGTTGGACTCAATGATCTTAAAGGTCCTTTCAAAACTAAATTATTTGATGATTCTGTGAATATAAATCTTGGTCTTTCAAAATTAAAGATAACAAACACCTACTGCTGGTGAGGAATAAAATAGCCCTTAGACATATAATTCCATGTGCAAATTATTCCAGGAGAATAGTTCTGCTTCTCTCTGAGAAGCAAATATATATGGCTACCACTGAACATTAGATACTGAATAAGGAGGACCACATTACATTCTGCAAAAATGGACAGTTCAGAGATTTTTTTTGGACTGGGATCACAGAAAGGACCATGGCAATTGCTAAGCATGCAATACTGCATTATGCCTTTTTAAACTTCCTTTCCAACAAAGTCTTGTTTCAAAGTTTTCAATTTTTTTACACTATAACTCCTATTTCCTTTTGAATAGAACAGTGAAAAATAATATGTTTTTTTCATAGCCTTCTCTGTAAAGTTTTTAAGCTTCGAAAGGAAGACTTTGGTGGTTTATGATGCATTTACTGCCAGCAGTCCTTTGTGGGAAGAAAGGTAGATGTGGTAGTTACCTTAATATATCACAAGTAGAGCATTTGCACTAGCACTTTAAGGCAGAGTAACTGAGACTTTTATTTTAAAATTCATAAAATGTTGTAATGAAGTTGATTGAGAATATTATTTTGCTCTGGTTGGAAGTACAAGCAGATAATTGTCACATGCCAAGAAAAGGTGTCAACTTAGCCTAAGATATTGGGCCATTCTGCTCACTACGTAAAACCCTATTTAGGACAAACATACCTTGTGTTGATTTTTAAACTGACCTCTCATTAAAAGGCACATATTTTAGGGGAAATAACCAGCTTAGCCTTAATCCCAATGCAGTTACAACAAGCTTTCTACTGATTCATTTGAACAAGAGAGAATGGGATATGTAAAAATGAAGGAATGTAGAAAGTAATACATAAAAATTAAACACATGTAGATTGACATAAAAGTTACCATTACTACAGGCTCATATCCTTCTGGCAGGATCTACCATAGAAGTGTATGGTATTTTTGCCTTTTCCTCCCCTGCCCCCTTAATTTTCTGGTTTCTTCTGGTGCATCTATTGTAAAGGAATGCATAAATATGATGTGCTCAATTATTAATCATGTATCATTCATGCCTAGCAAGCAGCTTCAGAAATAAAAATGCAGAGAAGACTTAAAATTATATCCCACTTCAGGAGTTTTACCTAAAAATAGCTGATTCCTGGATGAGCCACATCCTGTTGATTTTTATTGCAGAAGTACCAGGCTAGAATTCCAAGTATTCACATACTCTAAGAGATTCACCTAAAAAAAAAAAAAAAAAAAAAGTTGAATAAGTCAAGCTAATTCAATCCAAACTCAGGTTATTTTGTCTACTGCACTGGTCCAAAGAATCTACACCAGAGCAGAGAAAAAACATGAAAAGTAAGATCTAGCAGGAGGAAACAACTGTACTTACTGCAGTTCTCACATACAGACACGTAACTGGCCAAAGTTGCATGGTGCATTGCATCGCTGTAGGGACTGAGTGTAACCTATGGCAATAACAAGGGGGAAAGAGGAATTTGGAATGAAGCTGAGCATGGAAACAAGGGGAGGAAAGGTGTTTTCTCTAAGCATGTAAATATTTGGTTTATTGTCCTTTTCCTTCCAATATCTGAATGAGTAATTCCATATTTCTTTTCATTGACAATAAATTTATTCACCAAAATGAAAGTCTGTTTTGCTGACAATGATGATCAATCAAAGATAAGTGACCTTCCTGACTCCATATTGATCAAAATTTTTTTCCTTCCTGTTCTTTCTCTTCTTCCTCTGTTGAACTGAGGAGCGGGAGTGAGAGAGTAGCTGAGTATGAAAGGCTACAATCTGGGACCAACCCATCACACTTTCCTTGTTCTGGGCAAGAGGAGTGAAAAATGAAAAAATTACAGTCTTCTCACATATTCTCAGTTGCAGGATGTATGGAATGATGTGTGTGATTTTAATTTCAAGAAATCCTTTCTGTCTAAAGTTCTTGAATGGATTGTTGGATCTCAGAGGTGAGAGACTCAAAGTCATGTATGAGGCTCTTCATAAAGTGTACCTTCCTGCCTGGTTCATTCCAGGAAAATGTAGGCATTGTCAAAGCAGTCAAGGAGTTTGCATTCAAGTGCAATTTCAGACTGAGCTAATTCCCATTCTGTCAGCAACTAAATGGGCAAACTCCTCCTTCATCCATGCCAGAGTTTTAAACCACTCAGCTCTAGACCACACAAAAAGATATCTCAGGTTCTGGGTTCTAGCTTCCTTACATTCAGTACAACAACTTGGGGGGGGGGGGGGAAATCAATTCTTTTCATCCTGCTGCAATGTCTCTATAATTTCTCAAGACAGTTGCTGGTGTAATACAAGGTTAAATATCAGAAGGTATGTAATGGAGATTGGTTAACAAACTGGTCATCTGTGAAACTCAGCCTTTGTAAGGAGCAATCACAGAAGCAAACTAACAATGTCCTTGCCATGTACTTGCCATGGCTGACTACCTCAAACAAGTTATTTTTTTCCCTGATCGCTGCTGGCTGATAAACATGATGGTTCTTTTCAGCTTCCTTCTCTGTATCGCTTTCCTCCAGGGTGATTTGTTGCTGGGTCCTCTGAATGTTTATTTTCTCATGCATTTATTTTTCATTGCAGTTCTTTATGTCTCTTGTAGGAAGGAAGAAAAGGAAAAGGGAAGAAGATTTGATGTGTCTCTTGACTAGAAATATTTGTCCCCAGATGGAAATGAGTAACGCTGTTTGTATGGGAAGCTGGGGTTAGAAGGCAGACAGTGCCAGCTCAGAGAGAGAAATGAAGAGTATTTTTCTTTAGAGCACTGCCTTTTAAAAATGAGACAGTAGCCGTGTCAAAGCTTCCTAGAAGCCTCTCAAAGGCTAAGATTTGGTGAGCAGCAAGCTCCAAAGCCAGCTAGAAGCTGGAGCTTCTTATCAATGAAGGAATCTTGTCAATTTTAAAAAATCCCTTCATTAGTTTTCATGAGAACTAGTCTTTAAAATAATAGTTACCAAGCCCCAAAAATATCACTAGTTAAGAAAGGGCATTCAGAAGAAATAAGGAACTGATTACATTTATAATTTGGTCTTGAAACACAAATTCTCATTTTTTGAATGACTACTTGAAGCAGTTTTCCCTCAGTTAGCTGAGGGACCTCAGTTATGATAAAAGAAATTTTTTTAGCTTGTAAGAGGTTTTTCAGTGCCAAATTCTTCTCTTAGAATTTGTTCTAAAGCTGATTTTGTAGTGACAAATGGCAGGCATTGTAAATTGCCTCTCATACTTCTGTAACAGGAGGTGCAACTTTTCTTCAGAGTCATTCTGAGCAATGATAATGATGGTCTTAAATAGCCTGGGGGAAATCACTAAAACAGCCTCAGACCAACTAGGGTGAAAATGGATGAAAAGAAGGAATTGAGACTGTGTAAAACAGGGGAAAATGACTGGTATGCAGTGAAGGGACAAAAAGCAGAAAATAAGGAAACTCCAATAACAGCAAATCTATTACAAATGGTTTAGAAGAGCAGGAATATTAAACACAAAGCATTCCAGTTTTCTGATGAGAAATTTTGATTTGTTTAACAATCAACTGCCTCTGTTAATAATCCTATTCTGTGTCACTGGTTAAACTATGTAGCATCAAAGAAAAAGAGATAAAGAGAAAGAGCTCTTAATCACTTGCTCAATTCTTGCATGGTGAAAGAACAGAAATTATCACATAAAACTCTACATACAACCAATAAAAACAACAGAAGTATATTGATCTGGCTAAATCTCTATGAATACATCACATTTCTCTCCAATTATTCTATTTAGTGAGTGCTAGATTGGTAATCACACTATACAATTAATTATACTTTAAGTTTTCCCACACATTAGAAAACTTTACCACTTCATATATATTTCTTTAGAAATTGACTTGTTTTCATTGTTTTTTTATTTCATTAGAAAATGTGTCTGTGATTTCTGTATAGTGACCTATGAAGTTGACTTGTCACTTTTCCTTGTGGTAAAGAAAAAAAAGAAAGGAGAATTGAGAAGAGGAAAATAAAACTACAAGTGACATAACGTAAGACAGACAGAAATTGTTCACACTGTTGTCCAGCGCAGGAAACAGGAAGTGTCAAATTGAGCCAATAGGAACACATTTCAAGACAGACAAAAGTAGGTGCAAAAGACCTTGTGAAAACTAATCTGGATCCAAGAAGTTCATGTAGATTCGTTGATTGGGAGACTGAAAGGGTTTAGGGAAGAGAAATTTGTGGTGGGTTGCAAATTAATAGGACCACATAGACTCAGGAGATTTTCAATTTGAAAATAGTTGGAGCGTGAAATTAGCATTACACAGAAGTGTCATTTTGTAACCTTCTCCTGCTCTTCCTTTTTCAAGCCATTCACTTGTGGATGCTGAGGGATACAGAACACAACTCGGCCTTTGGCTTGAGTCCCTACAGCTGTTAACAGCACTTTAGGTTCTGAAACTGCTGTCACTCACTAATGTCTCCAAGGGAAACTGTAAATGTGTTTTCAAATTTGTTTGACATTCAAATTTGTTTGAATGTAATATAATAGTCAAAATAAGTAATCCATGAATTCTGAAAACCTTTTAAATAGCCTGCAATACTACTCCTGCTGATTTCTTAAGGGATACTTATTTATCACATTTTGTGTGTATTATCCACAACCCCTATTGTGACCATATTTCCTCCCCCTTTTTTTTTTTAAGAGTTTCTGATCTGTATACATTGGGTTTTAAATTTCTGTTCTGCTTTTTTTTTCTTCTACCTGAAAACTGAAAATTGCCAGTACTTTTCCAGTCAGATATCAGCTTTCATTTGTGAACAGTTTTTCTTGGAATCAAATTATCTTTTTAATTCTGTGTCCTGCATTGTTTAGAATAAATTTTAGATAGATAACTGAGAGGAGAAACTTGTCAGTCTCTACAAAGACAGCACAACTAGAGAAATATTTTGAAGATTTGATGGTCCCTGAAAAATTCTGCAGGTAAAATTTTAAAAGTAAGGTTTTTTCTCGGTTTTAAGGCAAAAGTTTTATTTCCATAGATTTATCTCCTAACAGCAACCAATCTGCTGTGCCTGGCTTGTTTAGAGGGCATATCCATATTGTTTAGAGGTGTTAATCTCTTAATCACTTAATCTCTTGCTGGCCATACACATCAAACTAATTGTCTCGCCAGTTCTTACTCTTATGCAGTCCTAAGGTATTTTATAAACTATACATGAGAATTACTTTATCCTACACTGAATTTTATTTACATATCAGCTGGAACATAACTGTCTAGAAACATTCTGTAACCCCTTCACAGAAGTTTAAAACAGAAGAGATCAACACATTAAGGTGAAAATGCAAGTATAAGTTTTCAAATATATACAAACTAAGTAGCTAAATTAGTGCAATGGTCAATATACTAGCTTTACACTTAAGGAGAGCACCATGGAAAAAAATATTAAACTACAATAGACAGAAATCTCAATTTTGTTTAAAATTCTACTTTTATGACTTAACATTTAGAAAACAGGCCATTTTTAAGAGCGAACATTTACCACTCCTTTATAGATAACTTACTTACTTTTTTCTTCCAGATTAGAGAATTATTATGATTTTAAGACATTGTCTTATGGTAACTCTGAAAATACTTGCTCATTCTGGTAACAGTGCTATAGTACCAGTTCCAAAACAAACCCAGCTTTCAACATTAAACATTGCAGTGGCAGGCCAGACTTGTTTCCATCAGTTTCCTGAATTCCTAAGATCAGAATGAATGGATATTTAATATTAAATCAGTAAATAACCTTTAGCCTTGCTTTATGCAGTGCTTTATAAAACTACATTCTCTTCATTGACAGCATCCAACTGGGTTCTGTTTCCATATTATGGAAACTCAGAGTTTCCTACTTCCTTGTTTACTTTTAAATAGTGAAGATTCCAAATAATTTGTAATACCATCATACTGCTAAAAAAAAATCTGTTAATGTCACCACATGGAAAAGCAGCTATAACACTTTGCTCTTCTATCTCAAAAAACAGACAAGCTTTAACATAAAGTAAATCTGAAACATTGGAATATTTATTTAAATTATTCAGTATGTCAAACTGTAAGAGAAAGGCAAATCTTGCTTCACAAACCATCATCCAGAACGACTACAATCAGCACAATTTATTTCTTCTTTATAGTTTGTGTAGTGCTGTGGCTTAATAGCATGTATCTGTTGATTGCTCTAAATTTATCTTTTCTTTCTGTATATATCTACATGTACAGCAAGACTAGAAAAGGTTCAATGAAAAGAGTGTGCACTAGATGGTGAAGGCTTCTCTAATTATTTATCTGCAGAACTTGGATAGCTTAAAGCCCATTTTCCACAGTGTTCTTTTTGTTTATCACTGATTTACTGAATTTGACCATAGAGTCTCTTTCACTGGAGGCTTTAAGAAACAGATTAGACAAACAGTTATCAGAAAGTTTATTGTGAATTCATCTTGTATGGGAGAAACAAAATTAATTTGGTGGCTCTCAAGGTCTCTTCATCCTACATGCTAGGCTTTCACAAAATCTAACAACCACCAAAAGTGAGAGAAGACTTTGACATTTTTGAACACGAACAAATGTCATATCGACAATAGCCTTTTCAATAAGTCCCAAACTGTATAAGATTAAGCAACGCGACACTGATAATTCTAATCCATATTTTTACAATCCCTAATATCTTTTATCATTGGAGCATAAGTTGTCAAAAATATGATTATAATAGATACTGCAAATATATTTGAAAGTATATTTGGACACATACATACATTAAAAGTATCGGACAGCAATGTGTAATCAATCTAAGTTGTCAAATATATTTTGAACACTGTGTTTGTAGCCCAGAGAGCTGCTCGATAATTTGTACAAGGGCCAACATCTGGATCATTATAGTATCTGTATGAACAAAAAATAGAGTTGATTTCACAGCCATTTTTGACCTCTCTGAATAATTTCAATCTGACTATGCGAAAACTCTTCTCCAAGCAGACAAGAGAATTGTACCCATGTCAATTATTGTAGGCAGTCAATGTATGGATGCTGAATAAGTGATTCAGTCCTTACAGAATTGATATTTAGATCTGGCATCTGTTTTTCTTGGCTTCTTTCTCTGCTGATTCTGCCAGCTTCTTAATCTGAGTCCCTTGCTTTCTTTTACATGCATAGACATTTTTCCATTTCCTCCCAATTATCTGCAGCAGGCAACAAGTTGACCTGTCTTCTTTCCCGTGATCCTGTTTTGTTCAGCCAGAGTGTGCAACACATCCTCTAATTCTATCAAGGATATTTCAACCTTTAGCACATTGTTTGATCACGTTTCCCCTCTCCTTACACAAAGGACTCCAATACACAAAGAACTGTCAGACAAAATGAAGGAAGATCTGAATCCACCCAAAAAGGTAGAATACTTGAGGTAACAATAGGAATTTTTCCTCCCAACTACATATTTCTTGAATGTACCGGAAAAAAGTACTAAGACATCACAAAAGACATTCAAAACCTGCAGTTTCAAAACCAGAGGCATCAAAAGTCTTGCTGACAACAGATTTCTAACAGGGTTCTCATTGCCATTTCATCACTTCCTTCTCTTTAATGTAGAGGCAGTAAAGGCCATTTAATCTGTGTGTATCCTGAGAACCTGAACAACTGTCAAACTTACACCCACCAGCTGCCTCAACATTTATAGGCCATGCCAAATCTAGCCACGGTACAAAATAGCATGAGGCAAAACAGTGTCTACTGTAATACAATGTATACTATAGTATACTGTATTACATAGTGTACACATTTTATAATGTGACTCAATATAGTGTAATAATGCTTAAAACTGCTTGGGATCCTCTGTTAACCACCCATATTCAGGCACAGTAGTTTAAAATGCGAACACACTGATAGTGGCCAAGGTCAGAGACAAAATGCAGGAATAAAAATCCCTCAGCTATCACCCTGAAGGACATTTCTAATGTTAATCCAGAAATCTAATTAGGCAGCCTGACCAAAAACAATCCCACTCGAAAAAACAGTTAAGGTCAGTAAATTGAATAGATTCCAGCTACCATGTAGAACAGCACTAATCATATGGAGCTGTATTCACTGTTCACTTTAGCATTACCAAGCAAAATATTTGCATGTAATGTAAACAGAAAGATAAGATAGTGGAAAATTAAGTCCTTGAAAATGGAAAACAGAAGAACAATTCATGATGATGACCAATATGACCAACGTTTCCTACACAGATGCATGTGCAGGTGGCTCACAGACACGAGTAGATGAGCTCATAACTCAAAAGTAGATGAGGTTTTGGGAGGGGTTTCAGAGATGATTGAAGGACTGCTTTCCATAATGAGAGGATGGAAAAGAATTTCTAGATGCATCTGTTCTGCAAGGATCTTGCGTAATGTTTATTCCAATGCTATGGATCTCTTGCTGTCACCACCAGTAGCAACAGAAAGGCAGTTCTGAGGAAAACAGAATCTTAAAAGACTAAAGGAGGGGGTTCTAAAGAAATATTTCATTACTCCTTATTTAGCATTGCTTCAAGAAAGGTCACAAAGCTCTTGAAAATATGCTTAAGTTTCTGTGAACCTTTCAATAATGGCGAGGCAAAAATTAAAGGAAGCCTTGACCTTTCTGGTTCTTTCAGAGAGTTCAGAAAATTACTTCCTCATTTCAATGTATGCTTGCCTCCTGGACTTTCATATGATAAAAACAAACANCAAAAACAAAGAAACAAAAAAAAACAACAACAAAGTCCTAATCACCAGAGGTATAAAGAGTATATTTTCTTATTTTCCCCATAGTATTGATAAAATTCCACCTAATCAGTCACTTACCTGTCACAAAAAGGGATTTCAAAATCCCTCACAATTTATTGCGTATTGTTGAATCCTGAAATACAAGGGTCTGTTGAGCCAAGTACAATTTCTTCTACTGTGCTGCTCCATTAAACACCACTAATTTTCCATGTACAAATAAAAGGATTATTATTTTTTCATTCTTTCTAATTTTGTAGATTTTTTAAAATCATATTTTAAAAAGCTGATTTTATTGGTTTAAAAATTTGGTGACAATTGAAATACCGCACTTTTCACTTTAAGATCTGAAAGTAAAATTGCAAGGCTGACTTTGGGAATTCCATCCAAATCAATCACTTGAACACCTAAAATCTGTGTGAGCTCTGCTACTTGACACATAAAGGAAGAGAGCCTCTGCAGATGTCTGCTTCACACAACCACATGCAGCAAAGGTGTGGTTTTCCCCTGCCCTCCTCCCCCAGGTAAAATGAACTTGCACTTTTTGCCCAGAAACATTTCTTTATGTGTGACTGGTACCCCTTGCTCCTGACCCCTGATCATCCTGCCAAGAACCCCCAGAAAAACCTGTCTGTCCACAGAGTATCTGTCTGCTGCACCTCGTCTTTGAATGCTTTTGGCCAGAAATTCCAACATTTCATAAAACAATTTATAATAATTAGAGCAGGTTTTTAGAGAAAAGTGGAACAACTTTGGAGAGGTTGGTAAGAGTAGAGTCAAGTTGGCACATAGGTCATTTGGCTCCACAGGTTTAAGAGTTTTCTTCCATCTGCCAAGATAGCAGTTAAATACAATAAAGTTAATTCCTCACAGTATATGTCAGCAAAATTTTCCAGGTCTTTTATAGTCTCTTTAATAAAAACATTTTTAAGAGGTATGCCATTATTTCTTACCCTCTAAATGAATTATTTACTGACCTTTAGTGACTAGGAGCAGTCCTAGTAAACATTTCAAATACTAATAGAATATTTATTAACCAGCAGTACCTTTTCCTATTTTTTTACTGTATGTCACCTTACAGGACACGAGACAGGTAAAAGCAATGTGCAGAGAATTATTTTTGAGAAGCCAAATCATATTCAGATAGCTGTACTCAAGAGAAATAGCTTTGGATTTAGGGGAGAATTACTGTTCTCTTCAAATCTTTCTTTTCTGTCTTGTATATACTCCCACCGCTCTGGTGATTCCATAAATTCTGTACTAGAATTATATTAGCCTTTCATAGGCAGTATGCTGATGAGAAAGAGAGGAGAGCAAGGTCATCATTCTCTTGCTGTTTCCACGTTGTGAATTCTTTGTGATGAACTCTCTAACTCCACAACCAGTGCTATTCATTAAATAATAAGATTAATTAATGAGAAGACCAGTCTGTTTCACCTTGGCTAACATTCATAGACCAATATGGTTCTTCTGAAGTTTATGAAAGTTTCATATTAAAAATATAATTCCATTTAAAGAACTCAGATTTCCACAAATATGCAAAGTTTGCTCTGCCAAGTCTCCATTTCTAATTAAAATGAGTTAAAATGTGCTCATTCAAGTAAAAGAGATTTTCATATAACTCTGACTTATAACTTTGTATCTTCTATGTGTGACAGCAATGGGTGGAATTATTTTTACTTATGAAAATATCTTACATCTTATTCTATAACATGTTTTTTAATACTTTTTGTTATTTCTTTCCTGTGGATTACACAAAAGCAGTTTGGAAAATTGATATTATGGTCTGTGAGTCTCATGCCTAGTTCTCAGCTATAAGCAGGAGCAACTCTGAATCCATTTTAACAATATCAAATTGCAATCTTAGGGTCACATTCTTTCTTAATTATTTAAAGTGAGACTGTCTCCCAAAAGGCCCAGGCTGATTTCAAACTCTGATTTTCTTCTGTCATCTCTGTCTTTTTGTGGTCTTGCAAGATTATGACACCTAGATGCTCAGTGGACAACACTGATGTAAGAAAATCCTGTCCTAATTTGATTTTATAGTTTGGATTTTGCAGACACTCAAGGTTTTGATAACAGTGACTGCATATACTGGCATTAGCTGAGCCAGTTTATGAGTCTGCCTCTGGCTGTACATTATGAAGCAGTTACCATGAGCAAGTTCTGCTGAATTGCAGGCATTTACAACCTTCCACATATCCCACCAGATTCTTTGTTTTAAAAATGAAGTATATGTCTCATCTGTCATGATATTTGAATTTTTATGTTACTAAAGTTATATTATTCATCTTAGGCTATCCATCCTAACTCTTAGGACAGTCTATATCTTGCATATTCCGCTACCACATCTATAATATGTCTTCTCCAGTCATTCCTTCCTAAATCTGATTTTTATCTCTCATTTACATAATTCTCAAAGTTTGGGGTTCTTTACTCTCTTGGATTTACATATTTAACTTGATTAATTGAGCTAGTATTTTGCTTCTAAATCCGAAAAATTATAATCAAGCGCAGAAGGAACAATATTCATTTTTTTTTTCCTTCATGTTCTTGAACTTCAGTAAGTCCTAATGTAACAATTAGCTGATATGCTTCTCTGACTGCCTTTTAATAATCTGCTAGCATTCTAGAAGTTTCACTCAACAGATTCTTAGGACAAAAAGTCCACTGCATTTTCACAAAAGCTTTCTGCCTTTCTTCTGAAACTGTGAAGAGCTCTTCTGTGGTGGATGATGAAAAAGGAAGTACCATGAATCACAGGTAAAATAGAAAATTATTTATTTGAAGCAACTGCCTATAGATACTACAATGGAAAGAGAACACCTCTTCTTCTTTTATTGCCTTCTGATTTCTTCATAAATTGAATGCAAGTGGGTTATAAAAGTCAGTGTGGTATTTCCAGAACAGAAGTAAAAATGGAAAAAAGAAAATATTTGCTTATCTGTTAGATGAACTCTAAAGTTATTATTATAACTAATAATAAGGAGTTGGGATCTATAGATATGTTTAGTTTAAGAGAGTTTGTGTTCTATTGCAATAGAAGAAGCAAAATATTTGGCTGATTTTTATACTTTGATATGTCAATCACCCTCTACAGAAATGCTGAACTCAGATCGCGCATCCAAATAAAAGTCATTTTCCATAATCTGTGACACCTGTCAGTGTCATTTTGGAGGATAGCTTGGGAAAGACAACCAGGCCATTGTTTGAGGACCTACAATCACAGCAAACCTGAAAGTGAGACATAGCTAAAGAAATCCAAACCTGTTTAAAGTATTGACGAACTCACATGGGTCTATGTGGAAGATTTTCACTTATGGATAGCAGATGGTGAAAAAAGAGATTAAATTTCTTGAAAGAGACAATATGGTTCTTTGATATTGGCATGAAATTTGCATATGAAATTATTCCAATTTGCAAATGGAAAAATACTTCAACTTCTGCCCTATCTGTAAAAATTCAGAGCTATTTTATAATTTTAACAGGTCTATTCTGCTCATTCCAGCAAACAATGAGAAATATTAAAGACAGAAAATGAAATTGAATTTTTTTTTTGGTCAGCTGACATATGGTGAATTTACTGCTGACATCACATGCAGATCCATCACAGTCACTCTTGAATAGTGGTTGTGGGAACCCAAGGCCAGGCAGATAGTCTTAAAAAAAAAAAAAAGGGGATTTCATATATTTGAGCAGTAAGCCAGTACCTGGTATGTCCCACCACTACCACTCACAAGTAGTGTTATGTCCAGTAAAATCACAGTGAATATCCTATCTGTATACAGCTTTATGCAAAACATATCTAGAACAATTCACTAGATTGCTTTTTCCCTTTCCCAGCTTCTTCAGGATCTCAAGCATTTAAAGGCATTTATCACTTCAGACAAAGAAAAAGTTTAGACACAGAAACACAAAGTGTTTTCATAACTTTTCTTTTCAAGAGCTTTGCATGTAATTTATGTATTTGCCTAAATCTGCTCTTCTGCTAATCATTTGCATCCATAGACAACATTTCCTCTTTCTTTGTTGCAAAGGATTTGACTATGAATTACAGCTCTGACACATTCTATTCAATGTGACAACATTCTTAATTCTAGAGACAAGAAGCTCTGGCAGTCTTCTGATGATCTATTCATATGAGGTTCACCATATTTTTACATTTTTACTGTGAAGAAAAAATTAACTCTTTCGTGTATGAACTATCAGAGATAGGATCTCCCCTTCAAGAGCTAGGTCCCCCAAACTCTGCTTCTTATTCTGTTAATTCTCTTCTTCTGGAAGAATTTCTCATTTTGTAGAAGACACACCCAGACTGAATGGATACACTGGCATCGTACGCAGAGTCCACCAAATGGGTTCCTGGTCATCCTCAGCATTCTGTCATGGGTAAGTGGCTAAATGAGAATCTGCTTCCTGGGTTCTGTAGGAACCTTGTGATCATCAGCACATTCAACTTGTCCACTTAATTCTGTAGAACAGAAGGAAACATTTCTTCTGTGGTTAACAATTTTGTCTGTTTTTCTAGGGACAAAACTCCATGCTGTTGTTCCATTAAGAACTGCAATGTGAGAGGGAATTTTTTACTAAAAATATGATATTTTTCAGGTTTTTTTACCTCTCTTAAGGCTTCCCTTTTAGAACAATAACACAATTTGCTGGTAACATCTGCCTGAATATGGACCACAAACATTGACAAATGAAAAAGGCTGGGTAACATTTAGTAGAACCAGCTTTTTGGTGATGATTTGTGAACTGTTTCTGCACATATATGAAGTAAATCACAGTCAGCTGCAATGTCTCAGGAGCCCTCATGGTGGTGTGTTTTCCCATTCAGAAATTCTGTAAAAAACAGTAGTTACTACATATATGCAAGGTGGGAAGGGTCTACAAATTTGTGATAGTTCTGCAACTCCAGAAGCTGATGTTCAAATTGGTAAAAGTAATAACTGCTTCATTTGTTATGTTAACTCAAATTTTAATTAATATACTGCATTTGTCTTGAGAGTTCAACATACTTACACAAGGTAGAATGATCTAAAATGTTCTGGAAAGCTTCTCTGACTGTTTAATTATTGTCCCAGAACTATCTGATGGTTCCATGGTCTAATTAATATATATGATCTAGCAGTTTAAAAAACTAGTTTTCAGGTTTTCAAGACAATTGTGTATACAAGGTATACTTTATAAATTGCATGTACAAGGCAAAAATCACTTCAGCTTTAAGGGGTGTGAGGAGCAGATGTGATGTTTTGCATTTCATGCACCAAAAAAAACCAGCTTCATATACTGCACAGCACAGAAAAAAACCCTTTGTTATTCCTGTGTAGTTGGCAGCTCCTCATCATGTCAGTTAGCTTAGGGTGGCTTGTGTGCAGTGACAGTATGGATCTCTGGACCTATAGGAAAGAAACAACACAGACAAGTCCGCATGCAAATCATGACAGTGACCTCAAAACCACCAGGCAACAAGCAAGTGCAGCCTGTAGTGCCAATATACTCTTAATATACTCTTGCTGATATTGAAGAGCACAACTCTAACAACAGTTTCTTCAAAGTCAGCAGGAGAAGCTGTGGATCTAAACAGAGCACAATACAATTGTTGGGGAGCTAATAAATTATAGAAAAAAAATAATAAGGGTTTTGGCTCAGAAATGAGGGTTTTAGAATACTATGCAAATTTTATTAAAATATGCTACCAGACCTAAGCAAGTATCCTGAAAAAAAACATTAAAAGAAGTTTCCCATATGTGTTTTCAGCATCATCATTCAAAGCAATCTTCACTTAGAGTAAATCAGAAAATAGGTAGGATCCTGTCTAGATCAGCAATCACAACTGCTGCAGAATGCCAGGGAATGGAAGGTGATTGGGCAAGTTCCCCAATGTGCAGCATATGCTGCGGTCATGAAAGCTCCAGCCTCATGACCTGCTATGAGCACAAGCTGTTCCCAACTAGTGTTCAATAATTTGCTTTATCATTTACAGTAAATATGAAAACACAGTATGAAATTGTGTTCACCTGCTTTCATATTTGCATATTTGCTAATAGAACAGACATTAGCAAAGTATCAGTCTGCAACAGATTTTATTGAGAAATTATAGAAGCATTTCAGCTTAAGAATGAAATTAGAATTTAAAGCTTAAGAAAAAACATTTTATTTAGAAGTGCTAGTCTGCATTTCCTGTGAAAATTTTACTTCACATATAAATCATGAGAGTTTTGTCATTGTCTCCAAAAGAAGTAAAATCACATCCTACTTTAACAACCTTATAGTTATTAGACCATGGGGAATTCAAAACTGCTTTTCTCCTCATGCATAAAATTCTCAATAATCTATAAAACATTTTCTTCCTATATGCTGTAGCCTTTTGACATGAACATCTGTGTTTCAGCAGCATTAATTTCACAAGTTTGGATTGAGCTATATGCTTCTTTGTGGTGTTTCTAGTTTGTTCCTGACAGTACTAGACTTAATGAAGGATTTCTCTAGTGATTCTGATTAGAAAACCATTGTAAGTCAAATAGTTAATGATTTGTCTAATTGTTTAAATGACCAAAAGGAGGGTTTGCAGCCACAGACAAGGTCTGCACAGTATGTAATGCAAAAACCCATTTTGGATCAATTCAATGCTGCATGAAAGCAGGGGTCCCAGCTCTGAAAGGTTACAAGATTTACTTCCCATCTGCATTTCTCTTTTTGCTCTATCTTATTAAAGCAGCTATTTTATTGACCCGTTTGTTGTCAGACTTTTCTTACTGGGATCCAGAAAGAGCCCTGTACCATCTTCTCTTTACCTTGGTGCAAAATTATTTCTCAGGGCTACTCTTGGCTCATCTGACTTTTATATTTTGCTGTTCTTTAAATAAAAATGGATTTGTGGAATGCTATGAGGCCGATTAACCTTTTCCTCCAAGAAAACAGCCAAAATTGCTGTAGTTGCAGGGCTTTAGTTCTGATGTAATTTACTCCCAAAGGCAAAAGTTTGAAGGCTCTTTTAGCTTTTAGAGATAATTGTGTTTATTACTACACTATTGCTGAGGGACTGCTATACATTCTAAACTAACCTGGTTTACTGATAGTCTTCAAAGACAACCTGGTTGAGAAAATATTCAGTGAACTAGAGAAAGTCTTGATGGCCTAGAAGGTAATACCCTTTCAATAGTCAATGGGCAGATGACAAAAAGATGAGGTGATATTATGAAACAGTTTTCTAAATATTATTTTTTTTAAAAATAAACTGTTAACTGTGTTTTGTTTTTGATAGGCTCACTTTGAGCAGAGAGAAGATAGCTTAAGTGTCCAGCTTCCGAAATAGCATTGCAAAATGTGCAGCTGACAAAGTTCGGGAAGGCTGGAGAATGAAGATTGCTGTGCAAAATGTAATAGCAGGCTCCTTCAGATTAACCTAGAGCTCCATTAAGAGGATTCCTTGGTTAGCAAAAAACATTTCAAAAGAATTATTATTTGAGAAACTTCACAATCAATCATGCTGATAGATGTTTTCATTTGTCTGAGAGAGGACAGTTTCAGTACTGTGAGAGGGCAAAAAAGGAACAACAGCAAATTCGGCTCTGAGCCACTTGGCATGGTGGTTCAGCATATGCTGCTCTGCATCACTGTTTTGGAAGGACAGAAAGCTCTTAGAAAAGTAAGTGGACAGAATCAATCTCATGTGAGGCAGCCAAAGGCCTAAGTGCCATTTTCATCTGAGGATTTCTTCATTAAAAAAATCTGATTCTCTCCATTAAGCAGCAGTTTTTGTGAATAAATGTGACTCGTTTTTTCCAAGTATATTGAAGTGGCAGATTTCCTTACTGAGATTGTTCTGAGCTAGACAGTACTGAATTAACTGCACTTACACACTGAGACACAAACTCTTGCACATAGAAGGGTTCAGAATGAAGCTACAACTCAGCTACAGAGTTTCCACTCAGTGCAAATGATTATGGCCTTCAGAGAGCAGATATTCCTCATCTGACAATCTGCTCCATGGCCCTGTAATGCTGGTGACATTGGGTCTTTAATGAAGCCAATGCCACTACAGGATTCATCTGGAGTGATGAAGGTCAGCTACATCACTCTCAACATGCCTCTCACCAGCACCGGACCCGAAGGGGAAAAACTAATGGCTCATCAGTGGCACAGATGTGCCTGCAGGAAAACGTTCCTCTGGTTATTTATGGTTGGATAAAGTCATTTACAGAGTCTCAGTGGAGCCAAAGGGCCATAACCAGACTTGAGAATCTATTTTCTTTTTTAATCTCCACAGGAATTTCCATATACTGTAACTACACCACGTTCACAGAATATTCCCCGCAAAGAAAAAGCTGTTTCATACAAACACATTATTTGGAAGAGGTTTCTGGAGGGGGTTTCCTGCAGAATATTTCCCATTAGAAATTCAGGGTGAAATGAAAAATTGGCATGTGTTCAGTGTAATCTGCCCATTTAATTGGGCACAAGAAAGCAGGAACTGTAGAGGAGAACGAGATAAAAGAGACAATTACACAGTGCCTTCAACTGTCATCAGAAATACCTGATGAACATGGAGTTTACTTTTCATGTTACTCAAGCAAAATATTCCAATGTATACAAAACTATTTTTGAAAAATTTTTCCATCAGAAGAGATGGAGTTCTGTATTTTTCCCTTTTGAACACATTGAGGCCAAAAGAGAATTAGTATCTTAACACTTCCCACGTGACAAAAGTCTTTCTACAGATCATTTCTACCAATGACTGGCAAGGATTTCCCTTTCATGACTATAAGCAGAAGTTAATCAGAAGAGAGGACTACGTGAACCTTGAGGTGGACCAAGCTGAGCTATTTCAGGAGATTCAATGCAAAGACAGAGAGAGAACACTGAAACAGAAGTCAGCATATTAATGAAGTGCCGGGTTGGGAAACAATTGAAAAAAAAAGATGGTTAAAGCTTAAGTAAAGTCTTCCTGATAGTGGTCTCCAGAACTTTTTCTATCTTACACCTCCGAGCATAATTTATTAAGGATTCTTGTTACAGCTACATGATATTCTAGTACATTATTTAGTTATATTCTTTAAAAAATTCATTGCTTAACTTTCACAAGGCCTTTTTTTTTTCCACAATGGAAAATGATAATTCCTTAGACAGCTTCATATATTTAGGACATATTCTATACACAGGTGTATCAACATTTAATTATTCCAGTTATCTTCATATTATTTGTCATGAGAGTATCACTTTTAAATTACCAAATCTGTAAAATTCCTGACTCAAAAGCATTTTATACAAATTTAATCACCCATGATTAAGTGAATCACTCTTTCCTTCACCAATCACATAATAAGGTTTCTTGTAAGAAATAAAATATTTTTCTGATTTCAGTATCGGTTCTTCACTAGCCTTCTCTAAAAAGTCAAGAGGATCCTGACATTTGTGCCATTTTATATACATAAAGGATTTTCACCTTATTTCTCAAACTCGGTAATTTAAAACACACTTTCCAAATCCCATGTAATGTTTTAGTTGCAATTCCTTTGTATTTAATAGAATAATGTGAACTCATAAGTAAAATAATTTTGTTTTTCTACTGTATAATCAATCTGCTCAGTCAGAAAGTACTAAGCAGATCTGTAGGCACGATGCTCCCCAAAAAAACCCAAAAACCAAAACCAACAAACAAAACCAAGCAAACAAACAAAAACAAACAAACATTTTCATGAAGAGGATAGATGTGTGCATAAAACAGAGAAACTGATAGTACTTTACATGTAGCACGTATGTTGTTGACAAGCACTTTTGTTTTCTACATGATTTCAATAAATCCTGCAGGCTATTTTGATATTTTCAAAACAATGATTATATTATCCCATTGCAAAAATCACAAGTAACTTTAAATTTTTTTTAAGATTTGCTTGCAATTCTTGAGATTTGCTTGCAATTCGTGAGATTTATGATTGTGTTTAAACTTACTAATTATTTACTTATGCATACAAAAATAACATATGGAAGCATTTTAATAGCTAATGATGACAAGAAAAAGTTAAAAAAAGTCAAATCTGGATCTCCTCCATCAATGTAAATAGTAAGAAACTTCTACATGATTAAAACACTACCCTTAAATGATGATACTTTTCAGAAGAATGCATATTCGTGTTAGAAAATAAGGTCTTCCTTTTATATCATATATAGCTTTTATAACTTAATTTCCTAGTGGAACGTACTGTGGTAAATGACAGAATTTACAGAGCCATAAAGCGGTAGATAAGGTATTAAAGATATTCATGTTAAAGAAAAGAGTATGGGTTTTTGTAACCATTCTCTGTGCAATTTATATGCTATCACATGGTCTACTATGTCAATAAAATGGTCTAGTTTTAAAATAGTGGCATAGTTTAAATAAAGATTTGAAAATCACAATGAAAACCTATAATATTAATTAATATATTTATTTAGGGTTTCTTTTTAGAAGATTGCACAATGTTACAATTGTTCAGCATGCGACATTTTGACACAAAAGCAGGGTAGGCTCCTCAAATGCATAAAACACAAAGGCACTTGCTTAAAGTAGAATACATGTTTACACAGAAAGATGAAGAGTCAAAATATAAACTGTGCCTATTCACCTATACTTATTTTAGCTCTACCTCAAAATTAACAAGTGAAGCATTAATAAGTGAAGCAATCCAACTGCTAATGAACAGCTTTGAGCTTCACAAACCATCTCTGGACTTTACTAAACTGGATATAAAGTATTGCCTACACTGCTTCCAAACAAATATGTAAGGGAGGGCAATTTTACTTTAACATCGCTGCTTTTCCGTAAGCACGCTGAAGCACACTCTATTCACAGAATAACCTTCAATGAAATCAATAAGCATTAAGAATTTAAATAGCTTCCAGGATTGGGGACACAGAATTTACTACAGGGTACTGGCAACCTCAATTTGGCAAGGCCAGAGTATTTTGCTGAATAAGGAGTTCAAGATATGCATAAAGTTTAGCTGTAAAATATTTTACCAAGTATAGCCTGTAATGAAGAATTAAGTGAAAATCAAGAAGTTTCTAATCTTTCAAATGTATTTTTTGCTTAAAGTTAATTGAACTACTTTCCCATACATTTTTAATGCCACATATTTTTCAAATTTGCTTCTTCCCTTGCAATCCTTTCAGCCATTCAATAAGCTACAACACAACTTTAATATTTAGTTCATGTCTTGTAAATTGATCTATGAAAAATCAGAAGTGTTCAATAGAACAGTGGTAGCCTAAATAAAAGTCAAATATTATCGCCTGAAGAGGACTAGCTGGGGGTTTCCTCAATATAAATTATAACCTGGAGTACTGAATTCCTTGTAAGATATATATTGATAAAATACTTTCACTTTTCAAGTTTCCCTGGACAGTTTTCATGCAATCTAGTGCCTGGTTCACAAAGTCCTTCATCCTTATTTAAAATGAATATGGATTTTGACACATGTTCACAGATCATTACCTAGGGCATTTTAACATCCTTTGGACATAACTCAAAACAGTTCTTCTCAGAAGTATTTGCAATTTTAGATGGATACTGCTTGAGAAATACACATGGAAAAAGGTGAAAAGACTAGCCTCTGTCACCACAGATGTGTCAGTCTCCACTACCCAGATCAAATTTAGCTATAGTTTGCATAAGGAGGAAGGATGATTTACCTTGGGTCAAAGATTCACTGCTCAGTGAAAGGGTAAAATTTTCAGTGACCTTATCTATTGCTGTCACTTGTCACTGTAGGGATCAATTTAACTTTACAGCATTCAAAGCATCTTTTATTCCTTTTTGCTGCCACAGCACAACTCAAGACGATTCTTTCATTGAGTGCTCTTAGTCCCCAGTGGGCACTTAAGACTCTCAGGATAATTGTGTAATAGAATAAAGTCTGACTGACTGCAACCTACTGGCTTTCTTGTACTCCAGAACAAAAACAGATCAAAACAAAACAAACCCCCAACATCCAAAAGCCTCCTCCACTCTTCTAATCTCCAAAGCATGATCATAGGGGACTTAATGTTTTGGGCTTTTGTAAGTGAGAAAAAAAGGGAAGGGGAGGATAAATGTGATTAATGTAAGAATCGAAGGAATACTAACAAAATTCAGAAAAAAAAACCCATTCTGTACAAAATTGAGTATAAAATTACATGCAGAGTAAAGACTGTGATTTGAACTCACTCATAAAAGCAGCATTAAGGACAAATCTAGGCCTTCAGACAAGAAGTTGTGATGTAAGATTAAATGCTATATAAAGTTGTGCAATCCAAAGCATCAGTTTTTAATATGTGTTTGCTTTAGTTCACCTGGAAGATCTGGCAAACTGAATTAGTTATGCAAGCCATCTACTCAACATCTCCTCAAAGTCAAACAGAATAAGTAGTTATAGCACTTCATCATATGCTTTTTAAAAAGAAATATTTCCTATTTATTATTTTTATTGCCTGCAGTTAGTTGCTGGTATACAACAGCAAATTGAATGTGTTTTATAAAAACAGTTATAGAACTCAATTCTTTTTCATTACTTAATTATTATACTTAATACCATTATCGTCCACCTTGTTCACAACTTAAAAGTCATATTTCAAGGGGAAGCAGAAAGAGAGATGATGGACCCTTTCACTGAAAAAAACCCTGCTTAGGGGTCCTTTCTGTTTTTGTTTGAAATTAGTTGAGTTGACACTGACAAATTCAGCACAATGTGCACAATTAAATGCCATTTACAGTATTTTAAACATTAATTTTCAAGCTTTAAGAAGGTGTAGTCACAGAAAAACACTATTTCATCATATGAACCTTGAATGCTTTCAAATTATTACTTTCAAAGGGAGACAATAGCTCTTAATAAGACAATGTTCTTTTTTATCTGATTTGATTTTAAACCTTAAGGTCTGTAAGTTCTCATGCTGCATCCACAAATTTTGCAAACACAAATTAATTTGTCACATTCAGTGAGGCTGGTCAAGCATATAACTATTTATATTTATATGGTTTTTGAGGAGAACATGTAAATCATCCATCTACTGATAAGTGACAGGAAAATTAAAGGAAATACTTTCTGGTTAAATATATAAAGTGTATAAGTATATACACATATATAAAAAAAATTGTTTAATTTTATTACCCCCAGCTCAGAGACTTAAACCAATTCAAGGATCTAGGTGGGTATGGGAGGTGTGTTACAGAGACAACTGGGCTCTGAATCAGCAGGTTACACATCTCTGTTCTGCAATCTAGATGAGCTTTCAAGATTAAGGCATTTTTCTCTGTCTAACAAGAATAACTCCTGTCCTGATTGCAGTGTTTTAAAGTACACAGTCTAGTTTTTAAGTATCTAATCACAGCATATGTTTTGAGATAAACCTGAAAGTATAAATAATGAACTATCTGTATCTAAAGGTCCAGCTCTTCTATTTGGGGCTGAAAACAATCTTCCCTAACAGCAATCATTCTGGCTAAACCCTGTTGTTACAGAGATAGATGACCAAGAGCACTAAAACTGTTCTTAATGTTATGGGTGGAATTAAAAGCAAATAGTGAATTTTCAATACTGATTATAGAGTGTGTATTTCAATACTGATTATTGAGAGAGTTAGAAAATTATAATACATCTTTTCAGCTTCAGATCATTACAGCTCTACATGAACCTTTGCCAAATGTAAGAAACACACGTATTCTTCTCATATATGTGTTACTTGATAAGTACTGGGAATATTATGATTTGATGCATACACTGTAAAAAAGTCCCATTAATTAAGGAGTTCCAAACAGTGTCTGCTTTTTTGATCATTAAAATGCTAAAATGCCAGTAAGGGTAAATACACAGGCTTGTAAATACAGATTGGTCAATTGCATGCTTTAAAAGAAAAACTTCCTCATTCTTGCCTTATTTATTTTTTAAGATGTTTTAAATAAGGAAAATTTTATAAAAGCAATTATTTTTGTGACTTTTATGGTGTATCAAATATCCCACAAAAGAATATTTAAATGTTAAATATATATTTCAAAAAATAACAGTTTACTAAATTCAAGAGCCACCTTGATCAGAAAGCAAGTAAGAAATATGAATGCCAATGGTGAGGAAACAAACCTTGCTTGGTACTAGAATTGTTTCATCCCAACTAAAAGAGAACGGGAAAAATTCAGAAAGACAAACAAACGAACAATAAAACCCCACAGACTTTAAAAGTGTGTGAAAGAGTTCTGTCTCTTCAGAATATAAAAAGTGCAGCCTGTGACTCCTTTCCTAGAATTCAGAAAGTGCATTCTCCCCCTCCAGCTGCCCTACAAAGGGCAATAAAACCCCATATCTCACTAAATACAATATCGCTAAGAATAGGCCATAACTTTTGTACCAATGTTGCAAGGCCTCAGAATGAGCTTTTTTATGACTACTTCATACTTTTCTTGACCTGCCTGGAACTTCCTTTCAGAATGTTTAGCTACAACAGCATGATCTGGTGGCCATAACTAGTTTGTTTTATTCTTGCATGACTTTGTGTTGTATACCTGTAATCCTGTACATACTCTTGCAAAAAGTAGTTTTTCTGTGTAGAGTAGTTATTCTCCGTAGAACAAAATATTCATGGTTCTAAAATAATGGTAGAATGCAGAGGTATACAGGCTTGGTTTTGCAGTGGAGGCTTTAAAAGCAGGTTGCAAATTTATGTGCGTTGTGGAGGAGCACTGGCATGGGATGGTTAAGAGAAGTGATCCTGGCCTGGCTCTAGAGTTTGTTAGCAGGACATAAAAATGGTCCTAAGCAGTTCCTACAATGAGCAGGAGGCAATTACTATCACAGTGCTCTTGTCAGTGGACAAAGGATCCTGAAAACTTGCACACCCAATGGAAGAGATCGACTGTAAGAACACAAGGAGCAGTGGAAGGGTGAACATAAGTGCAAAGAAAGGGGTAGATAAAAAGAAGCCCATGCTTAATAGTTTTACTCTATTACTATTATTTTTTTTTCTTTTCCACAGCATGAGGTTTTGTTCATTAGTTTTTTCTTTCTTTTTCTATCACAAATTTTAAGCAATGAATATTCTTTAAATTGGCTTTTATGGTTTGAGTGACACAAAGAAAAATTATTTGCTTTACATACAGAAAATTTGGGTTTTTTAACCCTCAGGAAAACAGAAACTTAAGTTTAGACCCCTGCAAAATTGTATTGGACATTTTTTATTGTCTTAACAGAAGAAAAAAAACTTCTAGTTCAGTAAAAATCATGCAATCTGATGTTCATTTGGCTTCCTTCATCATCTTCCACTGACTACTTTTCCTTCTACATACCCTTCTTTCCTGTTTGTATGTCCCAACCTTTACATTTAAAAAGAATATATGGAGGTCTTTGACATTTAAAATAAAAAGATTTCTATGCTTTGTTGTCTTCTTTTAAGATATTTAATCCTAACAGAATACTATTTGAATAACATTTTTAATTTCAGTTTCAAGTAACATAGAATGGAAGAAACACTTAATATAATACATTTATTTCTATAATAACCTACTCTGACAAGACTTCATTATACTTCAGGCTATCATCAAGAGCATCTGCTCACATATCCCTTTAACTGTGAAGTGGGCAATGCATCAGCACAAAGTGCAGGCTGAAACATCACAGTGATACCAGGATCATCCCTTCTCGAGTGCAAACAAATAGCTTTAGCCAACCTTCTGCAGATGTCCTTTTTTTCAAAAAAAAAAAAAGGAAAATGTGGGACTATATAGCCCACACATCAACCAGAACATATGGGCTGAGACCTGCAGAACAGTAACATGCAACTACACAGAATATAGTTTCTCCATGGAAATATTTCTGCATAGAAGCTTACAGAAGACAATAAGCTTACAGGTAGAGCAGGCTGCATCTATTCTAATACCAGGTAACAAATTTCAAAGCTGAAGGCATCATAAAGCCACTAATTTTCATTTTTTTGCACACACTCTACAGCTACTTCAAGCAGATCTGGAAATCTGAAAGACTATGGGTTTGATTGAAACAAGTGCTATTTCCTTACTAAATGCTAATTCAGCAAAATGGTAAAACTGAGCTGAATCATCATGCAAATCTGTGAGAAGCTTTAAAATACTAGCTGCAAAATGAATACAAATTTTATATTGAGTCCAAAGCCTAGAGACTAAAAATCTGAATCTTCCTTATGTCTGCTGAACTTTACAATACGCTAAAGAGCAAGAATTCTAATATTAAAAATTTAAAAACAAATCCCAAACCTAGTATGAGGTGCAGTTACAACTATTTGGAATAGAATTGGCTTTCATTTTTACCACATTATTATAATGTGTAGAGAGCACATATTTCCTGTTAGGTCTGTTAATTATATTGAAGTTCCAACACAGGACACATGCACAGAATGCTTCATTAAAAAGTAACATGTAAGGGGAAACACACACACTGTTTGCATCAGAATTCTAGCTGCAGAGAACCTTAAAAATATATTACAGCTTCATGAACAATCTCCTACAAAGCAAAATAACAAACATTAACATGAGGTTGGGCACCATTCTGAAACACATCGCCCACCTTTTCTCACAAGAGAATAAATTGATAGAAGCTGCAGAAACACATTCAAGTGTTGTCCCAAAAGAGACTACTGCATACAACCAGTGAGCTCCAAAGAAGTTCTGCAGCTTTCAAAACATGCAAAAAACTGATAAATGCCTTCAGCCTTCTAAATGTCAGAGAGCATCCAATTATGGCTCCAGACACAAGCTATCCTTGTTGAAGAATCTGCTCCAGAAAACTATTCAGAGCAGGAGCTTAACCTGTCTTCTTCCTGAAGCTGATCCACTGAATTCCGTCTTCACTAACTGTATAAAGAGATAAACCTTCCTCACCTTTTCTTTTTGGAAGCTATATTTTGCCTGAATAAGCTCTGTTTCACTAGGGAAATATGCCTAGGAAATTCAGGACGCGCACTTCCATCGCTGCAAATAGCTGTTCCCAAAGTCAAGACTGACCAAAAGGCATTATGGACACACTACAACATTTTGAAGGTTGTGCTTGCCTCCTCAAGTGCTGATCAGGCTGCAGACAGTGAGGCTGCACACATCTGGTCTCAATCCACCCCAAATCCCTTAGTCCACTATCTTCCACCTGCTATGTCTCACTGAATACTCAAAATCAAGAAACAGAACAGTTTGGCTGAGAAGGAAGAGAGAAAGAGTACCCCAAAAAAGTGTGAAGGTAAGAAAAAAATTTAAGTAAGAACAGTTAGCAGATCAGTTAATAATTTTTTCTAATCAAAATTATGGCAAAGTTCTTATTTGGTTCCAGGAGATTTAATTAAGGTGTGGTTCATGTAGATGAGCTGTCATGTACCAGAGGACTCAGTACTTCAGGAAGCCTAAGGACAAGAAGCCTAAGGACATCTGTGGATTTATTTCCTGGTAAGTATTAAGGAAAAAAAAAAATAAAATGGCTAAGAAAAGTGCAATTCTCCAAAACATATAGAGAACCCTATTCTTTCTAACAAGTGACTTATTTTCTATGTCTGAAATGTCTTAAGACATTTATTTTAGGGATTAGAAATTTTTAAAAGTTCAAATGAGTCCCAGTTGTCATGTTATGCCAATGTAATGACATTGTTATGTGTAATATATCATCAAACTGACAATTTTGTAGTACAAAGGGGAATGAAAGATAATGGATTACAATGAAGGACCTTGAAAAGCTAGGTTTCAGAGTTTAATGATTTCAGTTTAGGAAGAAATCCTTCCTTAGGGTTGTTCATCTTGTTATTTTATTTTCTCCTTCATTTAGGATTAAAATGCTGGTAACAACCTAATCACTACCAAATGTTTCCAACAACTGTGTTTTTAATAGTGGCCTTGCTTCAAAGCATACTATATTGCTGCCAGTAGCCTGGCAAAGTCTCTGAAAATTACAGACATTAAAAATTGTCATTCCCTATACATAATGCTCTGGCCATTGTCCATTTCTTTAATTCTAAATGAATGAAATCCAATAAATGATTTTTCTTCAGGCTTAAGACATTCTTTTTCCTTAGGATTTATGTGAAATCAGTATGCATGATAAAGAAAAAAGTAAAATACATTTTACTGATTGTGGCATGTACCCAAAATCATAACAGAGTGCTGGAAATGTATGAATTCTCTAAATTTATGTCTCTCCTATTATTTCATTATATTCATACACAAGCATATATCTTTAATAAAAGTAGAACAGCTACAAAAATGAAGAAAACACATGGATGGCAAAATAGCCCATAGCCTTGTAGCAGATTTCTGCTGCAATTACAGCTGGAGCTTGTACCAGACTTTCCCACATATCAAGTGAATATTCTAGCAATTCTGAGTTAGTTGCTCAAATTTCTCAGTCTGAAAAAGCTCTATCTGAAATGCTCATAAAGGAGAAGTAGATTCTTTTTTAAACATGTCTTCATAATTTTGGATATTGTGAAATGTGCTTGGGGGCAAAAAGGGGCCCTCTCTGAAAGCACCGAACCCATCCATAGGATAACATATGTTGGTAGAGTTTCACTCCGTTAAAGAAAACTGTGCTCACTCAGTGCAGCTAAGGATACCAGACTGAGAATACATCCAAAGTTCTTCCCCTTATCATAATTTCCTGCTATTTGAAGTCATTGTTCCTCAGGGATCAGTATTGGGACCACTGTTGCATAATATCTTTTTCAGCGACACAGAGATTGAGATTGAGTGCAAAATGGAGGTTGTCGGCCATTTGTGCAGTTCTTCTGGCACAACATATTTATAGAGAGAGGAGAAAGTGTGAGAAACAGTCCTGCAAGCAACAAGGTCTGACAAGGAAGGTGAGGATGTGCTCCTGGGGACATACCAGACATTCCCTTTCAACCCCTGAGGGAGCGATTTATTTCCCTGCAGCCCATGTACTTGACCACACTGGAGTAAATATCTGTCTTTTAGCCCTCAAAGGACTCTGCTCTGAAATGTTGTTGTTTATTTCCTTTTAAGGCTAAGATATACAAGAATGCATAATTTGTGTGTATATTTTCAGATTTGCAGAACTACTATTTATCAGTCATAATGCATCATAATGGTCAAGGTTGCTTTTAATGCAAGTTTCATGATGGTTTGGAGTTAAATTATTTTATTTCCCAGAGATCTGAATGCCACAGATATATATCACAAGTTTAAGATTATTTACTTGCTATTAAATATCATAATCTTAAAAAACACATAAATTAGAAGATTAGAGAAGTGGACCCAAATCCAAAGGAAGGCATAACACTACTGTGATCATTCTTTTATGAAGAATAACCTTTGGATTTTTAACACTCCTTTTGTTTTGTTAAAGAACAAATAATTTCTATACACAGATGCACAGATATGAAGAGATCTAGATACATAAAATAAATGCTTAAGTATTTATATGTATTAAAAATATGCACACATGTCTAGCCCTTGAGAAAGCATGCCATGCATCTGACTCTCAGATTACAGCAAACACTTTTGATTATGTGCATGTACAAAGCTATATTCGGTAGTACATTTTAACATTATAGTTAAAATAAGCTCAGCTTAGTTAATAATAATAGATAATAATAGCTCAGCTGAGGGGTTATTCTGAATAATAAGATGCCACTGGAAAAAATGTTAGTTCTCTGACAATGAAGAGATTGGCTCTTGATTCACAATGCAATATCATTCACTCTTGTCACTTCTTAGCTAATGGAGCTTACTGAGGAGTTCAAGACTGTTCCCTGAGTCAGAGTACTTCAGCCAACAGCCCACCTCTGATAGTTCCTGTCATTAAACAACACTCCAATTCTACCTGGTCCAACCCAGCAGAAACAATTCAAAGTCAGAAGATTGTTTTATTGGCATACAGGTGTCTTCTCTCTGCCTTTTAGTCTGCTGGATACCTTCACCAAAGGAACTTAACCAACAGCTACTCATTTAATTTTATCAATAGCTGATGCACTTCTTAAAGAAGTATATTGGAATCTTTGCCAAACTTCAATTGCCATTCCACCACTGCCGTGAAAATATTGGGAGGTAATGACACCATGTAGAAAATGTTAACTCTTTAACAGTTGGGTACTGCTTGTCATTTTAAGTCTATGCTGCAACATAAAAAATACATACTTCTCGAGAACTCAATATGTCTTAGCAAGAATGTGCTTTAAAGGGTATGATTGCATATTCCTCAAAGTTTTAGTTGTCAATAGCACAAAACTATTTCACAGGAAGAAAAATACGACCACCTGTTTTTTTATTGTCACATGAATAAATCATGCAAAAGACTGACAGGCTCACAGAAGTGTGTGATTTCTTTTTTTTTGTTGTTGTTCTGATTTGGCAGCCATGCACACTTATTTCCTGAGGTGAAAATTTGGTCAGGACAGAAGGAATTTGATTAGGGTAAAGAGAAAGGGGGGAAATAACTGAAGAGAATAAAACACCTATGAAAACACAGAAAGAAAGCAAATAGGGAAAATGGAGGTATGATGGTGTTAAGCCATCATACTCTGCTCATATCCATTGAATATCAGTGTATTATAGCAATTGGGATTTTTTCTTCTCTGATTTAATGGCTGGAGAGTTATTTTTCTCTTCTTTCCACCATGACAGAAAAGACAGAGTACCTGTTGTAGTGTTCTTGGTGTTTTAAACAGAGGAAGCAAATTGAGCTCTAAAGCTACCCAGCAATACTGGTTCAGTCCCACATTTGAAAAAGCTGAGTCGCAATTCCAGCCCTGAAAACATCCCAGAGATTTCCCAGCCCAGTATCTGCAGAGCCAGGTACTGCTTGTCTGATGAGACCCAACGTGACAATATCTAGGGTACTGCAGCTGCTTGTGATAAACTGGTTTTGGCTACAAACTGTCCCTCTCTTGTTAGGGATTTGAATTTTTTTTTTTTTTTTTTTTTTTTTTTTTTTTTTTTTTGTTATTATATATGTCATGCATTGTTTGTGTTTCATTCAACCTGTTTTGTACATGGAAGTCCTAGAAACTGTGCTCAAAGAAGACAAGCCCTGAGAGCACCTGTAACATTTGTGCTATTACATATCCCATTATATCTGGTCCTATTTAGCAATAGCCTACCCAGGAGTAAAGCTAAATGGTTCTGTTCTAAATAAAATGTGCATTAATGGAAAGATATCCCTGAAGTCTTGATGAAAATTTCATAGATAAGCAATATACCAAAAAATCCAAGCAAACTATTTAGTTGTTTAATGAACAAAACAAAATCTATTTAATGAAATTGATAATGTTTTCCCACTGCAATATAATGTGAAGTAACTAGCAGATTTTCATTTAATATAATATGCAACAATAACTATACAGTTCTGATTAAAACCAAACAGGGACCAAATTATGAATGCATTAATAATAATGTTCTCTTCATGAAATACTATAGCATTTTTTTAATACCCTAAGGACGTCCCAGAATACACCAGAACTCCCTAGTTACCCAATGATGTGTAGAGATGATATATTCTGTGTAATTTTTTTTAGCAAATTAGTGCTTACTAAAAATGATATGAATGAAATAAAGAATTAGAATTTAGGAAAATAGTACTCACTAAATTAGATGCAAAAGGGGAGGATGCCCAGGAGGAAACAACTCTGGGATATGTTTTGTGCCACTTTTTTTAGCCATTCAACATATATTTTTTGGAACTGTGAAAATGGATAACACCTTTCCACAGATGCACATTAATTTCCTGCTCTCTCTCAAGCTTGTGGTGTAGTTTTACAGGAAGACAGCATGACTGATCAACTGTTTTCCATGCACAGTATTTGGTCACTGATATTTTCTCAACTGAGAAGGAAAACAAACTAAATTGTCTTGGTATTGCAGCTTTGCAATTCATTACTGACTTGACATCATTACCAGCAAATAAAAGGTAAAATCGAGGAATGGAAACTACCACCCAAACCTCTGAGGTCCTGAAAAGTCTAATTCCTTCTCTTAACTCCTAAGACAGGAAGGGCACCAAAAGAGAACAAAGTAAGGTCAGCAATTAAATGAACCATCTGTGCAAGCTCTTCAGGGTTAGCGTTGTGCAAGGGATGGTTGTAATCTCAGCAATTAAAGATAACTTGAGGTCATACTTACTAAACCATACAAAATGGGCTGGAAGATTAATGACTCAAATCAACATACACAAACTTAGATTTTTAAATGCCTGTCTTTAGTGCTGTGACAGCTGCTTTATAGGCTATTGCATTGTTGAATGGATCAGGATTCCTTTGATGCTGTGCAAAAACCTGACATTGTCTTGCAATCGGAGACTGACTAAGAAGAAATTAAATACAGAACTCATTTAGGTAACTGCTCTCTTTCTTTAACATCACTGTGAGCTGGTTAACTTCCATTCTGAGAGGGGAATATAATTACTAGTTACTCTTCCCTGTGAGTTATTCCCTGCTATGGACATAAAAGAGAATGGAGAATGCAGATGCAGAAAATCCATTGCTTTCTCCACAACATAAACAATCAGAAAACAATAAAATGCATAGTGCAAAGGGAGTAGGGAGAGAAAATCTTTTAATCAAAGGAAAACCCTTTATAAGACCAGTCAGTCTTTCAAAGAAACAAACTCAAAATGGTGATGGATGCAGGGAAAAAAAAGAAATTGTTTTCCGAATTCAAAATTATTCTCAGTATTCAAAATTGTTCTCAGTATTCACAGGCAACATGCAGAAGAAATGGGCTTAAATTCCTGTCCAGAAGTTTTAGGACAGACACAAAAATACTACTTCTGCAAAGAACATTTCTGCCTTACAGCTGTATTTGCATTCCTTTAGCAAGTAAACAAGCACACAACAGCAAATTTGATGAGTTTCATCAACTTATATTTCCACAGGTTGTCAAAAATTTTTTTAAAAATACTTGCAGGATCATGAAAATGTGTTTCCTTGAATAAATAACTAGTAGAAGGTGGGCTAACAACTTATAGGAATTAAAAGCCAGTTTTGACAAAGCAAGGACTGAAAGCCCACTGAGTTCTGAAGTCAAGAATATTTAAAAAATTGTGATGAAAATCTGGTGAGTAGAGAGAGGATAAACCTGATATTACATCATTCACAGTCATAAAAATGGAGGTTGAGGGTGAAGAGCTTTAGAAAACTCTTCAAGAAAAGGCAATGTGATGGCAGATGAAATTCAACAATCACTGTCTATTTAAAAAGCATTAATACATGCACACTGATTTAGATGCTGTACCCAAACCTTTTCTTCTCTTTAGCCCTTGATGCATCACCATAAAACTAATGTTCTCTGACAATATCTAAAACCTGTATTTACTTGTGGTAAATAAGAATAAAGAGATGACCCTTTAAAAACAAGGGTATTCTTTGCTGGCACCCTCATTTGGACAGACTAATACCTTTCCTGCACAAAGCCCTGCACAGAATACTGCCTCTGTAGATAGAGGAATTCCGTTTTTATATCATTCTTTCATTCAATTGCTAAGGCTAAGGACAGTCAAATATCTGTAGTTTATATACCCTAATACATGTAGTTTATATACCCTAAACTACAAGAGAGGATGCTCAGAAAGGAGAAGAAAAATTGCAAAAAGTAAGAACAAGAATCATATTAACATAAAAACATAACTATTTTTCAAAATCACTGAGTGGTTTTACTTGGAATGCACCATCTAATTACATATCAAAAGTATTAACTAAATACAGAAATATGTTGCCCTTTTAATTACTGCATTCTATTAGAAAAGCAAACTCAGTGTTTAAGTATAAAAATGTAAAAATTTAGAAGAATAGATTACAAAGTATTGCAAGAAAGGAAACCCCACAGTAAAGTTCTTCATGGTTGAACAAGATAATCTAGCAATGGTAACAGGAAAGAACTGCAGATAGAAAGAAAAACGAAAGCATTTATCCTCAGTGGAAAAAATAGTTGATGAAAATGTTATTTAAATGAAAGATTTAAGTTTGAAACTATTACCTTTTAAATAACTTTTTTCAGCTATAGCTTGATTTATCCTTGTACAAAACAGCAAGAATTTGAAGCAATCTGATTTCAATGGTTTGATTTAGGAGGAAACAGTTGAGTGAATTATTAAAATTTACTGTAAGCACTTGAATAAATTAATATAGATTTGTTTTGATAGCAGCAGTTGAATTTTGGCAGGGACTATAAGGATATGCTGATTTGCTTCTATAAGAGCTAATGCTGATTCATTTGAGATCTTCTCAAGACCTTTTATGTAATCTTTCTTGAGTATTATATTTTTTTCCTCTAATGCAGTATAGTTTTTTTTTAAAAAAACTATGAATAGATGATGCAATCTATTTTTCCTTGTATTTTGCATTACTGACATTATGTCCATGTTCTGCTAGGTTCCCTGTTTCTCGTAGGACAGAAAGGACTACTGTCAAAGACAGTTGTGGTGGTGCATGCCCCCCACATCCTTTCCTTGTTCCACACTGTGGTTTCAGAAATGCTCATTAGACTTTGGCTTTGACAAATAGCACCTGGACTAAACTAAGCTCCTCTTGAGCCTCTCAGAAACACTGTCTGCTCCCAGGAACGAGTGCTACCTAACAAGCTCCTGTTTTTTTTTTTTTTAATAAACAGTTCTGGTTACTTAATTTTCTTACAAACAAGGTGGAACAATATTTTTGTTATTGAACTGACAAAGAAATTTACCTATGCAAATTGCTGCCAGAATGGAAAATAACAATGACAAAATCCTGTGCTCTTGCAACCATATGAACGGCAGTTCCAAGTGAGACCCTCTGAGCTCTCCTGGATCCCACTGGGGGGCTGTGATCAGAAACCTCCTTTGGGGCTTCTCAGAGACAGCAAACTCTCAAGTTTTCTGTACTTGGAGGACTGAACAGTGATGACTGATGACTGAGTCTGAGCTGATATCCCCACGCAGAATAACAACCATGGTGTAGAGACTTCACAGAAAAGAAGTGAACTTTCCCAGGAAAATTATACATAAAATTTTGCCCATTGTGAAGATATGAAGATGTGAGTATTTCACTGAATTTGATTTGAAATCTTCACAGATATATATCTCATGCATACCCTCTTAGGTCTGTGTGTTTGACTGTGAATATGCAATAGAAAATGTATTGTGAGCATTGATCTCTTAGATTCTTAAGTAAGTTAGATGCATAAGTAAGATAGACCTATGTGTTACTGTTGTGCTTACAATAAATACTATAAAATTTGTTAAATTGTTTAAATTAGGTTATAAATTAAGTACTGTTAAGTTGAAGGGCTGTTAATACTTTTTAGGCCTAAACCACTGGTCAAGCCCAGGGCGAAGTTTGGCAAGGGGATTTACTCTGAACCTTGTGACTCAACAGGAGAGTCTCGTTTATTCCTTTTTATCCTTATCCTTTGTCATCCTTACCCTTTTTACATCCTCAGCCTCCACAGAGATAATTTTTCGTTGATTTTAGTTTTAGATTGATTGATTTTTCTCTGTGTGCTTTGACCATCTAGTAAGTAGTGGAGTGAACTTTTACAAAAGATTTTGTCATCTTTCACTTTAATAATAAACCTGGTTTCACTTATGTTTTTTTGCTGATTCTCTGAGCAACCTAAGGCATTCATTTGCAATAAATGGTCAGAGAGATTATTCTTTTCACTCTAGCATAAATGAGTAAGCACTGGAAATATTGCAAGGAAAGGTGAACCTAAAAACTGTGATGGTTTTTCCAACACAAGAATTCAGATAAGTCAGTATTATTTCAGAATGGCATTTTTTTTATAAGATACATACATCTACTGTCTTTGGAAATACCAATTGCTTTTCAAAAAGCAGTTTCAAATTGCATTGTACATGTTATAGCAGACATGAAAACCTAAACAAAATCATTACTTCACAACTTGAGTTTTTCAGCTTGAGCTGGTAAAGTTGAAATTATCTTTCTCTGGTGAATTCTCAAGGAAAGGTTTGGAAGATCTTGCCATGACAGACTAACACAAATGTTATCTGCTAAATGACTAACCTTCTCACGGTTTCTAAGCTTTGATATGAATTTATGCAGCCTGTGTGAAGGCACTTTAATGAAAAATGACCTGAGTTTTTTCTCTGTATTTTAGCCAGTAATGATATGGGCTAGAGTCTGGAGACCATCCTGTAGAACAGCACTAATCATGACTTTATTTGATATCAAATAGTTCCTGCACACAAACACACCATGCACTAAACTTAATATCTGTCACAGGAGCTGAAGGGAAGCAAAGATACTAAGAAAGAGGAGAAGATTTAGAGATATGCTTGATCCAAGAGAGAATGAGGCTTTTGGAAAATAGCAGGCAGAGTGACAACCATGGTGTAGAGACTTCAGAGAAAAGAAGTGAATTTTCCTGGGAAAATTATATCTAAAATATACTTTCAGTATATAACGATGTACAGTTTCACAAGGCTGCAATGCGGTGGTATTTTTCAGAGCTGGGGCTCATGGTTAAATTTGGTTTTTTTTCCATACTATGAAGCATTAATGTAACTACTGCATAGAAGACATTTATTTGTCAAACTATAATTGTCATTTCAAGTGTCATTTTGACACACATAGCAGTCAAACATTTTTCTGGAAACAGTCAGAATTAGGGAAAAAAGAAGGATTGGGATGAAATCATAGAACCATGGAATAGTTTGCAGTGGAAGGAATCTTGAAAGATCATCCAATCCCCACATAATGAGCAAGGACATCTTCAACTAGATCAGGTTGCTCACAACCTCATGCAGCTTAATATTGAACGTTTCCAGGAATGGGACATCCACAGCTTCTTTGAGCAACCTCTTCTAGGGTTTCATCACCCTCATGATAAAAAATTGCATGTGTATTCATATTTATTTGCTATAATGAATTCTTTATGTTTTTAAAAACCTAGAAGCTCTACTCTAACTGCACAGCACAAGCTTATGGTGGTGTATCCTATATCTTTTCTAAAGCTCTTCCCAAATTTCTCTATCTTTACTAAAGAGAAATAACAAATAAAATTCCTAACCAAGAAAACCAGATAGCACCAGTGATTCTGTATAGTAACATCAATTTTTAAAAACCTCACCACTTCGGCACCAAAAAGGTGCAGTCATTTATGTTTTCAAATAATTACTGCATTTTTTAACACTTTAAATCAGATTAGTTCATGTGACTTTGCAGGCTTATCAAATAGACATGGATACATAAGACGACCTTTAATGTTTCTTTCTTCTTCTGACATGGAGTTTTCTTCATTCTCATCGGAACAAAAGGATTCTGTCATTAGCAAGATACTTGTGTGACCTTCAGAGCTGTGTCTCCAATTTCTTCCTAGCCTCTTGTTGGTCTATTAAGTCTGCAGTCTTTTGGGACAATGATGAGCTACATATTTTTCAAGCACAAAATAACAAAATAAGGTGCTACTCTCAGTTGGAGTCTAAATACAATTGTAAAGCAACTAATGAAAATAACAAACCCCAACCAATTATACAGACCATATTAAAGGCTATAAAACTGGGCAAACTTTGACTTGTTCTAATCTTCAATGGAAGATTATTTTATATAGCAATCTCCATAAATTATGCCTTGTCAGATGCTTTCACATGCTTTCCACTGTATTTATAACTTTTAGCTTTCCAAGGAGAACCTATTAAAGCACCCAGTATGGAAAAAGCAGGATTAATCTTTACCACAATTATTACTTGTCATCCTATACTCCAAAAGAAAACATTGTGCTGTTTCACAATAGTAAATTTCCCTTGAAAACCCTTCTTTATAAATCCATGACATACTAAGCATTCTCCAAACTGAACGAATTTTGGAGCATGAGCTGCAGGAATACAAATATGTGAGAATCCAGACTTAAGCAACATGAGATTTTTTTGTTGTTTTGTTTTATTTTTTAGAGCATACAAGAGAGAGGCAAGTATCTAAACATCTTTAACTAATCTTTAGTTGAACTTCAATTTCTTCAAATAGACAAGGTATCATAAAAAACGTAAAGTCTACATGAAGATATGAAAAAACAAAGGATTTGGATCCTGTTGAGCAACTTAATATGGCTTCAAAATGCCCTAAAATTAAATCAAATTATGCTTTGTTGTAGCACTGTCAAATGCGAATGTAGGGGGAAAANCTTAACACAGTTAATTGCAGCTATCCCCTGAAATATATTTTCCCAGATTGTTTTAACCACTGTTTATTTCATGGATCAAGCAAGATAACAATGTTATTTCCCCCTCCCCATTATTATGCTATGTTTTTCAAGCCTTATTATTTTGTCTTACCTCTCCTTTTTTATTTTTCTAATACCGTCATTATTAATCATTACTTCTATTTACTTCAATTTTATTCTTACTTTTTTTCTTAGGATGAGATTTATCTCACCTTAGTTTTGCTAACCAAATGTTCAGTCTTATTAACTTTCCCAGTATAATTAGCCAGCAAAGGTCACTTCCAAGGAGCATTTCATCCCCTGCCAAGATGGGAACCTTCCTCAAGTTTTGTTTTCCCCCATTTTTTACTTATGACACTGTGGCTTTGGCTCCTTCACTTCCGGCAATTTACAGCAGCACAGCTGTAGCCTTGCCATCACTTCTGCCCCTTGCTCCTTCCTACCTCCTCCCTCTGGCAAACAAACAGGATTGAGGAAACAGATCACCAGAGAACAAACCGCTCGGCACAACTGTGTGACCAATATGGCAGTCTGAGTTTTGCCTAGCTTTTAAAGCACTGATTTTTACTTGCAAATAAACTCTAGCTCTTGAAAATCTGTCCAGGCCAGGTCTTGAAAGGACCCAATCTCTTCATGTTCTCAGAAGTAATCATTCTAGGTTGGTAAGCATTTCTTGGCCAATTTTTTTTGAGTGTTCATTTTCTAGACAAATGTGAAATAGTGTCCTGTTGGCCTTCCAAGAGTGGCTAACTCTGCTTTAATCTGCTCCTGAAACTTTTTATGTGCCTCTAGAACATACAAATTGTTAACATTAATCATTTCCTAAAGTAGAATACCTTTCTAACTGCTTGTAAAAATAATGGTGCTCATGCATTGTTTCAGCATAGAATTTGTAGCATAAATTGTGGAAAGTGATTTTATTGATATTTATAGACAAATAAGACTATCAGGGGAGTCCAACATTCTACCTTGTTATGCATTGAGATGTCACTATTAATGCAGGAAAATAGCTGTTGTTTTATCGATTCTAAGACTTTTTAGCTTCAGAGTAATATTTTTGAGGCATTTCCACAGATATGAGAACAAAGTAGCAGACATGCACACTTAATTTTCAATGTAATAAAATTATCTATAATATGAGCAAGACTTTACAGTTTCTGTCTCTCCTGAGGCTTGTAATCATAGATAAAGATTACTAACAACAGTAGACATTAATTTTAAGTGAAGAAAGGTGTTTTCCCTTTTGGTGATGAAGTCAAGGCAGTCTAGTTTGCAAGACTAACAGCCCTGGCAGAGCAAGCAGCAGTCTTGAAAAGAAAGCAAATTTGTCTACAAATAAACCCACACATAATAGAATTGCACTTCCCCCATCTCCCCACAATACTGTCACAAGTCAAAACACAGATTTTGAATCTGAAAAGTATAGATTAAAGAAGAACTTGGGAACATTTTTGTACTGATGTCAACTGCTGCAAGATGTGCAGCAATCAATTCTCACATCTGTGCCCCAGATGTGCTACTTTGGGCTCAGGTAGAACTAATTTTATTCACAGTGTCTAGCATGGAGCTGTGTTTTGGATTTTTGCTGAACAAAATGATGATGATAAAGGGATGCTTTTCACATTGCTGAGCAGGGCTCACACAGAGCCAAGGTATTTTCCTTGCATTTTCGTTTTTGTACTGCCACACTAGTGAGGAAACTGGGGGTGCATGGGAAACTGGGAGGAGACACAGCTGGGAGACAGGTGACCCAACAGAGCAAAGGGATATTCCAGACCATGGGACATCATGCTCAGTACACACAGTGAGAAGAAGGAAAGAGGGAGTTGCTGGAATGATGGAGTTTGCCTCCCCAAGTCACTGCTGCAGGTGATAGGGCCCTGATTTCCCAGAGTTGGGTCAACACCTGCCTGCCCATGGGAAGTGGTGAATGAATTGTTTGCTTTGCTCTGCTTGCGTGCACAGCTTATGCTTTCTCTATTAAACTGTCTTTATTCCAACCCATCAATTTTCTGACTCTTACTCATCTGATTCTTTCCCTGATCCCACTGGTGGGGGAGTGAGAGAGCAGCTGCACAGGGCTTGGTTGCTTGGAGTTAAACCATGACAGTCCTTTTTGGCATCCAGTGTGGGGCCACAAAGTGTTCAAGACAATGACAGATTTTTAATCTAACTTTGTTTTCAACACTTAACTAGGATATAGTTTTTTGCTATATTCTTAATTTCTTTTTCTGCTACCCATGTATGACTGATATACATCACTCAGAGTCTCATCTCAGAAACAGATTTTGTAAACTAATAACCTGATGTCCCTTTTTCAGTTCAATACTGTGAAAATGAAACCATTAGGACATTAATTGTTCATCTCCATTTATGAATATGTAGATGTTGACTAATACATAAAAATGACATGCTCAAGTTTGAATTAATGATCTTATACCAACTTTTACCATCTTTAAGGAATGCTCATATTATTTTTTGCCTATGGTAGAGTTAGGTTAGCAATTTAGCCTCACATTATTGAAAATATCAATATTTGGAAAATGTAATTTTTCTTCTATTTGAGAAGGAGAAAAGTATGTAGAAATTGAAATTATTTGAAAGACACTTGGAAAAAGATATGTGGGACAGCATTTTTCTCTAACTCCTCCTTTTATCCATTACTTCATCTACATCATTCATAATCATTTAAATGGTAAATGGAATTAACAGTGAATTCACACTATTAAATAGTCTAAGAATATTTCTTCTGGTTAGTTTGTTTCATATCCAACCTCTGTAAAGATGAGCAAACACTAGCATCTTGTTTTCCTAATGGGCAACAGAGATAAATGAAACTCAGAAATGTTGGTGCTTAGTGTTACATTCTATATGCAAACCCTTCACAAAGAAGCTGCAGATGAAATTGTCATAGGAAACTAAATCTGCCCAAGAGCAGGTGGAGTACTATTGAAGTGTTTTTCTTATGCAGGATGTGGAAAATATGCAATTATGTTACAATCTCTTCTCAGTTTAAGATGTTTCATCAATAAACCTACACATCTTGGTATCTATCCAGAAAAAAACCCAAACAAACCTTCTGTGAGGAGATGGGTTTGTATACTGCCACAGATGGGAGACCATGTTCTCCACAGTCAAAACACCTCCTACAATCTTCTTTTAGCTTGTGAATATGGAAATGGTGGGAGATGAATGTAGCCTCTAAGGAAGTTAGCAGAATGAAGAAAATTATCAAATCAGATGTTTATTTTTTGTCATATGTTTATGAATAGGAGTAGTATGAAAGAAGCAGCTGTAAGCAAAAAGCAAAAAATAAAAAGATGGGAAGATATTTAAAACATTTTAGCTCACATTTATTAAAGAAAAATCCAGTAAAACCTACTGAAAGCTGAAGGTCTATTTTGAACTAGTTCTGTATAAGTATTCTGATAGCGAAGTCTTAGACTTTTTTTTAATCCATTCTGTAAATGCAGTTGTGTTTGCTATTTGTGGCTTGGACATACACCTTTAAAAATTTCTGGCCTGTCAGCATACGTCCTGCTAAAGATTAAGTTGAATTCAGTGGGAAATTTTCAATGAGTGGTATTTAAAGGATTAGATGTGCAGTCAATTTCTTGTGCCCAGGTCAGAGTGTTTGGCCCAAAGACATTTGAATATTTACTGAAACACACAAGTACATATTTAAAGGAAAATGAAACAAAAGGTTCTCTTTTCTGGAAAGGGCTGAGAATGATGTTACATGAAATTAAAAATCCACTAAAAAGCTCACAGTAACTATGTGATCATGCCAAAAGGGTGCAAAGGAGCAGTAAAGAGTCCCCAGGAACAGAAAAATAAATCCTTATTCATTTGAGAACTAATTGTTCAAAGAGATTCAAGCAGAAACCGTAATAGAGTATTAGGTTAAATAATAAATTGGTGATATCTGATAGTATGGAAATATAGCCTAGAGTTACCTTAGATGATTGTAATACTAAAGAAACAGCCTCAGGAAAATTTGTATATGCAAATGATGATATAATGGACTGGACCAAGATCAAGATTAAGAATATTTTTCATTGGCAAGAGTGATCAAGAATAGGTGTCTAATCACTTGTGCCTGTGAAGGAAGCCTGCTTTTGGGGCAACTGGAATTTAGTGTCAGGCACTAGACTGAACCACAGCAGCAGATGTGGCTTCTGCCTCGAGGAACCAGTCATATTTTGCTTTCTTTTCTTCACTTGCTTTTTTCATACTTCTTGCAGAGGATGAGGCAAAGTGAAATAGATACTGCCACCAGTCTAACATTCCTGCAGGAGCAGTCAGATGATGTTCCAAGCCTTTTCTACTTAAATACTCAAATAACCTTCTTCTTTTGGCCATTAAACTGGCTAGGGAGCTGTTCCCTACATCTCCCATCCACATGGGGAAATTCCTTTATTCCTCCCTGTTTGTTTACCACATAGCTTTGAGTTTCAGTTTTTCTTCTATTTTGACTCTCCTAACCATATTAAAGTTACCATTTCCTTTCCCTTCAGTTGTCCCACCTACTCCTTTTCCCCCATTTCCATATTTCCTAGAACAGATCCTTTGTAATAGCCAAAGCTGCTGAGCTGTCCTTGCTTGTTCTGCCTCAGCCACCTTCATTACTGGCACAGCCCATGTCATTATACCTCCATCAGCAGGCATTTATTTTTTCCTGGGCACCACACCTGGTGCACCCCAAGTTTCTTTCAAATTTGAGCCCCAGACTCATGCTCTGAAATGCACTGCAGAAACATCAGACACGGTGGAAACAACCGTGTGCCCCCTGTGCCCCTTCTGAGGGCACAAAGAATGACACCTACAGAAAAAAAGAGGGTATTTTCTGCCCTGCCCTCCTTCCCATTTTGTCAGTTAATTGGAATGCTATTGATACCAGTTTGCAGCAGTTTCAGGTCCCTCTTGAGTCAATGTAGACACATTGGCCATCAGTCTTTGCTCCTTACTCTTTCCTGCCACTGTTTGGCCACTGCTAAGAAAATAAAAAACAGCAGCTAGACATTTACTGCTTCTATCCCATTTTCTCCTCCTTGTGGAAGGCCATGCAAGGAGACCACAGATAATTTACTCTCTTCTAGGATACAGATGTTGAAGTGCAGTCTGGCCTGGTGCACTTAGTGTTGGAACGTATCACAAAGGATTTACAACAATACATTTTAATTAATCACTCTCCAGAGTTTCAGCTGGAATTAATACTACACACAGCCACATTTAGAATTATTTTTAAATCAAGTGTGCCAATGTGCCACTTCCCCCTCGCTCACTCAGTCATTGAATTTGGCAATAAAGCTGGATGAATTTTTGCCAAGGTGATTCATTTTATCCAGACCTCTAATTATATTTGGACAATTAAGGAAAGAGACGGGGGCAGTTCAACAAGTCAAGAGGATTTTATAAATAAAAATTTGTCTAGCATAATGGAAAGCAATAGCTACCAAGTAAAATTACATAAATAGAGGGCTAATGTTTGCTGGAGGAAAATAAAAACAAAAACTGACCGTTCTGCAATTATGCAGGTTGATTTGCTGGAGGAGAAAAATGCAGAATCTGGAATGAAAGAGAAATGTGAATTCAGAGTCATAAAATCCAAGCTTACAGAACAAATAAGTAAATTCTGCTACCCCAAGACAAAAAAGATTGTACCTTGAACCCAGTGAATACAGAGAGACCACATGGGTCTTGAACTTCAGGGATTTCCAATTATGCTATTTTACCCGGGTTCCAGTTACACAGCACTCTAGGTTACATTTGGTAGGGGTGACCAAGGACCTTTGATAACAATCATTACTTGGTTTAATTTAACACAGCAGTTAAACTGTATTTATATTTGTCTTTGCTCTGCTATTTATTCTATCAACAAAACTTCTGTGTTGGTCAAATGTAATGGTTTTTTCTTGCTATATCAAATTTTATCTCCGTTAAGAATTAATATACAGTCCCCATTGTAAGAAATCAGGGCAGAACTCTGCACAGACTGACCCATACATTCTTTAGGAAAGAAAAACAGTACTTTAGTACAGAAAATCAGCAGGTGTTTAGATTTACAGAGGGTGCACAATTTTATATTTGTCTTTTAAAAGATGAAACATGAATAATCACCACTTAGTTTTCTTTCAAGCACTTATTCCAAACAAGCAATACTAGAATAACAATTCACTTCCTTAAGTTTATTGATATTTCACCACAAATCAAATGCAACATTGTCAAAATGACCTGGGAAAACATTTATATATTTGTTTTTCTGATGTTGTGAGTAATGATTCTCCATATTTTGCTCAAACCACTCATTTTTACCAGAAGACATTTAAAGGCAAATCTAATCATTTTTCTGAGTCATATTTAAAATAACTGTGAGACTGATTTTCCATTGTCCTGAAGAGTGCATAGTCATTTAGATGGTACAGAATAGTCCCACTTCAGCAATCTACTTAAAGCACATTCCTGAATAAGTGTGTGAATCGTCCCATTGATTTCAAAGGGAGTATTTATATCTTCAATGAGAGGCACACGGGGGTAAGACAGAGTGAATCAGAGCTGGAGCAGGGCTCAGTCTCTCTGAGGCTCAAACACCAGCACTTCACACCACACACCCACCATAACACCTGCATAGGCTGAGTGAAAGGGGGACCAGGCTGCTGCTTCCAAGTCCCAAATGCAATAACCCAATCTACAGTGGGCTGCCAGGCAGAGGCAGAGCTCTCTCAGGCAGATAACACCCTTACTCTAACTGGTGGTAAATGTATTCTAACTCACCCCTATATAAAACCTCTAAATGCGCAAAATTGGGCAAAACCAGTCAACTAACACAAGAATTATTTATAAGATGTAGAAACAGCTCAAATATGACTAACCCTAGATTAGATCTTTGGAACATCATTTCCATGTTCAGAGCAGGATTATTCTGTTTCTACAACGAAGGTTCCTTGGGATGCTAAAGCTGAACACCATTATGTACCTTAAACAGGCTGAATTGTATATCAGATTATTTTGTGTTTCAGCTTTGTGTGTAATCAACTGTGTTCACTAAATTTAGATGTTAATAATTCTTGCAAGAGATATGCAAAGAGCAAAGACAAATAAGGGGTTGGTAGATAAAGTAGGTTTAAAAATATTCTAACAAATGAATCTCTAATAAACAATACTAATACCAATTTACAATTTTATTTGCCCCATGACTTAGTTACATTTCTTTTAGTTTTTTCTTATAGGCACTTTAATTTCATTTCATATAAAGCAGGACGTAGATAGAAAGAGCTAAAAAAAACCTTTTAAGTACTCTTCCTGTAAACATTTTAGAACTCTAGGTATCATGCCTCTCCACATCATGAAGTTGCACTACTGTACACAGACCTAACAAATAGTTTTGACATTTTCAGCTTTTTTAATATTACCCTGCACAATCCCATCTCTCTTTCATCACTTGTTCCACCACGCAAGGATGTTTTTCTGCTCTTATGTCACGACCTCAGCCCCGCAGAGCTGAAAACAGGGAACCCTCGGCTGTCTGTGCATTGTCTAGGGAAGGTTCTCTGCTTCCATCTATTGGTGAACTGCTGGAAGAGAGCAAGAAGGCCTCACTCATTTCCCTGTAACCTCATTTCTCAGTGGGAATTTTCTGCTCCACAGAAGTCCTCTGGGCTCACAGCGAGCCTTTAGCCCACACCTGTGCCATAGAAAAATGAAATGAACATTAAATGAGACCTCCTGAATGAACTTCCTGCTATGTCCTAGATCTATCAACCTTATTGCCAGGCAGGCAATATCAGCCAAAGAACATGTCATGTGGCAGTCCAAACACCAGCACTGCTGAGGGACACCAGGGAGTGTCCCTGGGACCAAAATCACAGCTAAAGGCAATATCACAGCAAATCAGCACAGAGACAACAGTACCAAGTACAATATGGCTCTAAATGCAACAGTCTGTTGGGAGACAGACACAAAGCAGTGATCTACATAGACCTACTCAAGCAAAACAACCAAAGATATTTAATATTCCCAAATTTCCAATACTACCAATGTAGTATTGGCACATGCAAAATCAGAAGGTCAATAATATTAATTTCTTAGTAGTACACATAATCACTACCTGTTTTCTCATATTGACACTTTTCCTTGTATGTATTATTGTCTCTTAACCTCTATCTTCTTAATATTTCTCTATTAATTTTCTTAAATATCTTATATTTTCTGTGTATTCTCTCTGTGTTCAGCATTATTAATTCCACTTCAATTCCTATTATCCCACCTCCATCAGTATTTCCTTCAATATTATAACCTCTTGCCCATCACTTTATTTTCTCTCCTCAGCCCACTGTTGGTATCTTTTGTTTTCTTCTTCTTGGCATTAGTTACCTGCTGTTTCCAGAGTGTCCCTTCACACATTTTCTCCTCTGAATCCTTCCCAATATATCTTCACTTGCTGGGCCACCATGTTTACTTCAAACTGTCACCCACAAGGGCAGTAGAAATCATTCTTTTGCCAGCAAAAGGACTCTCTCAGAAGCCTCCATGTGGTATATGGATCTGTATTCAAGCTAGTACTACACACTAAATTAGACAGAACATTCCTACCATCTGTTCAGAGGAGCTGTAAAGAGTTGCACAGACGCCGCTTTCACGGCGCAGCAACAAATTTTATTGGTCTTGGTAACCCCAGAGATTTTACTACACAGTGAGCACCATCTACTGGCATCCAATTATTTATACATGTATGTAGATACAAAACATTTCTCTGTTCTTGAATGAAAAAAAATATTTCTTTTTTAAAGAACCGTATTTTTTTTAGCAGATCTGCAGTGAGTTTTCTGTTCAGACCACTGCATGGTAATAGCTACATTTCTGGCTGGAAGGAAAAAAAAAAAGCCCTAGCTATTTAAAATACATTATTTTAAATTAATGTAAACACATATGTAATTTAACACACACAATTTGTAGATAAATACACATACAAACACTCATGTATTAATGGTAATCTTGGCTTTAAATCATCTCTTTACTTTTATCCCAGGAAGCCCACGTAAAGGAAAAAAAAAAATTGCTCAATCCCACAGTACTAACTGCAGATATTGCTGCATGAATATATTTTATTGATATTCTGAAAATCTCTTAGCTACAGAAAGACTCTGAAGAGGGAGAGATTTCGAAATACAAATTTAATTTGGACAAGTATTTGGTGCATATACATCAAAGGAAGAGCCGGACAGGAGTTTTCTAATCAGAATGATTTTGTAAAAAATGCACTTTTCACAAGCTCAGAATGTTCTGAAGGAAGCTTTGATTTTCTTCCAAGCCTTACACTTTCTGTGAGTAAAAAGCAAGAATCTGTTGTAAAAAAAGGAATCTATTGTATTTAATTTTCTTCTGATTCAAATAATATTATTTCATGCCATTCAATTAGCATGGTTTAACATCAAACTGACTTCACCAGTTATACTTCATTATGTAACAGGAGATGTAGAATTCAAGTTTGATGATATTTGGGTTCTGTTTATTCTCAATTGCTATTTTTTCACTGTGCAGTTTGCTTAATTTTTATTTTAACAATAGGAATATGCAAGTGTTTTAATCCAATTTAACCAATGGTAAAATTAGGAAAGCCTCTCATTTAGATCCTATGCTTTCCAGAAATATAAAATTTGCAGAGAATAAAGACTTTTCAGTTTCTTGCATAAAGAAGACTGTCAGGACTATATCCATGCTACTCTAGTTAACTGAGCGTGCCCAGGAATTTTCCCCAAGTACAAGTGGCATGGAAAAGCTTGTTGGATTTATGGTAATCAAAACTATGATCAAATTCTCTTATTCTCCACCACACAGATTGCTGCAGGAAGCTGAACATTGGGAACAGCCCTTAGAGTGATAGAAACCTCAAGCTCTGCCAAGAAACTGTTTAGGATTCACTAATTTATTTTTAGGGAACATAGGAATATTTTGATGGAATAGACAAGCTTATTTCAGTGCCTGGAAATGCAGCTTGATTAATTGACTAGTATAGACACAGCCTTAGAGGTTTAAAAAGTGAAACTAATCCTAGTGACAGGCTGATGGAGATGAGCTTCCCAAAGCTGCATGTTCTGCCACAGGAAACCTGGGACCTCATATAAGGTACACTAATTGTCTCATTTAAGCACATAGGGGAGATCTATAGGGTTGTTATTCAGTGTTAAGGTAAAATTGACATATATATGCCAATCATCTTATTAATTCAGAGCAGTGACTTTGGACTTTATAAATATGTATCACAAAAGAAATACATTCAAGAATATTCTGATATTCACCACCAGTTAAACTGAGAGTTTCAATCTATTTGAGCATATCATTTAATTTCAACACATACCAAACCAATTCTGTTAAAGTTCTGGTAATAACACACTGCCTTAACCAAATACTTTTGCATACTTTTAAATGGGTGATAGCATTGAAACATACATAACCTCAATTTATGTATTTTAACAGAATATCTGATCCAGAGCAATAAAGGCCATAGTTTGGATGTAAAATCAGCACAGCATATAACTATAACCACTGCTTAGTTTTGACACTTGTTTCTGGATGAAGAGAGTACTTCCAGAGAAAGGGTTAGGTTTCCTCCCTAATTTCCAGTTATCTACTGAGCCCTAGAAGATTTCTGTGGGACAATATGCACAAGGACATTTGGACAGTGTTGCCCTTACAGCTGCAGACTTGCAGCTATTCTTCCTTCCTGAATTGAGATAATGAGTTAAGCTTGCATCCTCTCCTGGCATTCTATCCTTACTAAATTTTCCTCAACATAAAATAATCTTTTAAGTAAAATATTTTGTTGGTCTAAAAAGCTATTCAATTATACTGCATTATAGTGGATGAATGCAAATGAACTATCAAAAATGCTACTGAGATTTAGCAGTGAATTTCTATAGAGCTCTATTACTTGTGCCAAAAGTAATGAAGACTTTCCCTTTTCAATTTCAAGTTTACAGAGGGAAACCACAAATGGGAATATATTATATGATATTTTATATTACACCATACCTTTCTCAATTAGCTAGTGAGAATAAGCCTTCCTCAGACTGAAGATTTTTTTTCCATGTTTCCACATAAGACTCTATGTGTGCTTTTAAATTGATTTGTGCATGCATCTCAAAGCTCCAGCAAGGCACATTTTGAAAATTGCAATAGAGTATACATCAATATTTAAACACATTAGATACTCTTGAACTTTTACCTTGAGCACTTTTTTTCAATTTGCATTAAAATGTATTTCTTTAAAGGCTGGAAAGAGACTGGAACATGAAGATACACACTCTAAAAAGAGGCATGCTTAATGCTCACTTTAAGGAACATTTTACCTAGATAAAAAGTTTCAAGTTCAGGACTTGAACTAAATGGAATATTAAGGGCAAGTGCCTCACTAAGTGTAACACATACAAGAAGCAGAAAGCAAGGAGAAAGTTTATTTTATGAAACTAAATTCCCTCAAAATAATTTACAGCATTGCAAAGCTTTTAATTTGAAAACTGCTTTTTCAGTTTTCTTTCAAAGTTTCTGAGGAAGAAGAAGAGTTTCTGTGAATATGAAAAATTAAAATCAGTTCAGAAGCTCTCCAACTGAACCCCAGGGGCACCATTACCTTAACTAATAAAGTATCTTAATGCTCGGGTATCTTGAGAAAATGCCTGAGCATCAAGAGGATCGACTTGTAACCCTGCTGCTTGCCAAAATTATGCAGGCTACTCCAGGCACTGTCATTTCTTAATCTACACCTTGTCATCTCCACTTGGACTGAAGTGGCTCAGGAAATGTTAGATATCTCTGGAATGACAGTGTATAAATAATTTCTCAGGATTCTTAGACATAAAAAAGCCCCTTAGACCCATAGGAAATGATTGCAAACTTCAACAGTACTTGATATAAAATTCTCATGTAGTTTCAAAAAAACAAATAGATATGTAGCATCAGGCATATATTGTTAAAAGGGACAATCTGACTAGTCTTGTAAAACTGTTTTTACAGCTGCCATCATTCCAAATCTCCCCCAATTTTTATTGCCAACACACTCAGCAGCAGACTTGTGCTTCCTGTTGGAAATTACGAGATATTCACCACCACAGGTACTTTTCACTACCTCAAGACTGATAGTACAAATTCTAAGTTTTATTTCCAATAAAGTAAAGATGACTGCTGAGTTAACTTGTATGCCTCAGAAACACACAGAAGACAGTAACTTGAGAGAAGTTATTTCAGTACTGATGCATGCACACTTCAGATGTAACTGGAAAAGAATCAATACGAGAACCACAATTAAAAACCTCAGTTTAATTGCACAAAGTTGTGCTCACAACATTGTTAAGTTATGTTTAACTCACACTCTCTGGGGTTTCTACAAGCTGACAAAAACTGGCAGCTGTTTAGGATAAAGAACTCTAACAATACATGCCAGATGCATCTAAACTGCAGGTCAAGATGTAGTAACAAGGTGTACAATGCCTGAGTGTCCCTTAACCTCTCAGGGTAGTGACATTAGAAATTAACCTTTCACCAGCAAATGTCTTGAGGCTGTCTGCTGGCAATAGTATTGTATCATTTTACTTTCATATTGTGCTATTGGGATAACAGTGTCATCAGGTAAGGGAATAAAAGCTATCTTCTAAATTGAAAAAATGTAAAACTTTCAGAGAAGAGAGGTCTTCCTCTCCATTCTAATGTATTGCTTAAAATAAAATTATTCTCAGGTTTATAAATCAGATAAATGACACTCCAGATTATTGCGTGGGAAATCCAGGTCTGTATTCCACAATAAAAATAAGTACTTGAGACTAATGCACACTCTAAACCCAGATTTTAAAAATTATTATTAATATTAGCTTTAGTGGCTAGTCTGATTCTGCATAACTTGAAATTCAAATGTACTCCTTTGATCTGCAGGTCTGTTATCTCACAATGGAAGCTGCAGAACAAGTTTTTTAGGTAGTCTGGTCAATTTGTTTGCACACACAGGACAGTTCCCCATAGCTTTTCCAGCTATTATGCAGCACTGTGGATCCAAATCAAAGGGCTTTTGTTATATTCAAAACATACATTATCTGAGCATTTCAAATTGTCCCTGATACCCTCGTCTCCTTATTTTCATCTCTCTCTATTTTGTAGCAAACTCTGTACCTAACTTAATTTTCTTTGCTTCAGGGTTTGAAAGCTACTTAGTATAACGTGGCTGTTCTCAGCCAAATGCTGCTAATACTCTCTGTAACCAAATTTCTCTGCTAAAGTGAGCATTACACATTTTGGACTGAAATTTGTCATTGTTAGGAGTGAATTTTAAAGTAATTTGAGCCCTTAATGCTATTAGAAAACCAGGGCAATTAGAGGTCTAATTAACTTTGATGATTTGTGACTTAGATCTTAGGGATACAACTTTTTCTAAAAGGCAAGGGTAAGATTTCAAAGTTTTGTTTTACTGAAGCCTGTCACAGTCCAGGTGTACTTGGCATCACTGACATGTATATGCCAATCATCAAATTAATTCAGAGCAGTGACTCTGGACTTTATAAATATGTATAAAAACTAAAGTTTTTTGAGCAACCACAAGTATCCAGCTGTCAGGTAATATTTTCTTAATGATACCTTATAAATAAAAATACATATGAAAACACTGCTGTATGTCAAATTAGAGTGGCAAAACCCCACAGCATACAGTTATAACTGGATTTACTCGAGTGTGAAAGGAATAACCTGAATTCACATTCTGGATGTGTTTGTTAAATAGCTTCTTACTGTGCAGCTACTGTTTGAACACCCTAAGTTTTAGAATAAATACCAAGTGGAACTGTTTTTGTTAGCACATTAATGTACAATGCTTAAGAGAATACATGATTTTTGACAGCACTTTGAAAGAGATTAGAAAATAATTCTCACTTAAAAGTGACTTGGAGGTGTAGATAGGCTTCACCAATGGTGATGCCAACCAGAATCAAAAATACCTGAAAAATATGCAGGAAGGTGATAAGCAAATGGAAGAATCCTGAATAAATTAAAGAATGTACAGTCCCAGTGTGTACTAAGCAAAACAGAAGAGATGGAACAAATATTTTTATTACTTATCTATCTTTATAATTGAAACAAATTTGTTTATTGTAAATTAGAGGATTGAATACAAGAACCCAGGGAAATTTGTTTGAGGAACCTCACATATAAAGTACATAGTACTAACCAAAATTTAATTAATTCTATAACATGAACCCCAAGAAATCATAACTGCACTACAAAGCACATTTGGAATGGATGGCACATCCTTCAAAGAGTCCTAGTGTAACACATCAGTATAAGGGGAAAAAAATATCAAAGCTCAAAATGTAATGATGTAATTCAAAAAAGTCTCCTGCTATGTCCCCCTTCCATCACTGATGAAGAAGACCAGACCCCAACTCAGGTGCAGGATCTTGCACTTTACTTTATTAAACTTCATGTGGTTTGCATGGACTCTCCTCTGAGGTTTGTCGAAGTCCCTCTGGATGTCATCCCTTCCCTCCAGCACGTGAATCACACTCCACAGCTTCATGTAATTGCCAAACTTGCCAAGGGTGTACTCAATCCCATTGTCCATGCCACTGACAAAAATGTTAAACAGCACAAGTCCCAGTTACCAACCCCTGACGATTGCCACTCATCACAGTTCTTCAGCTTTATGTGACTATTTAACATGACAGTTTATTAAGAGATACAAAAGTGCTTTAACCCTCCATATTCACCAGCTCGGGGGTTTCATGCCTTTGGCTCCACTGAGATCACTCACAGCAGCAGATCTGTAACAGAGGAGCAGGCCGTGTGTGAGAACAGGGCAGATGAAGACCCTTTTCCTCTTGCTCTCTGTCCTCATCACAGCCTTCAGATGAACTCTGGTTCCAGGCACTGCATACTTGTCTGTGACTGATTCAAAGAGCCTGAGCTCCATCTCCACTGCCTCCAACAAGCTTGTGCTTCATGACAAAACTAAGCTTACCCAAAACAGTGAGCAGGAAGAATCTCACTGACCACTGGCTCTTAGGCTCTTTGCAGGTTTACTGATGGTTCTTCTGAGAAAGACTGAAATGCTTCTAAATCATGAAAGCTCCAGAGATTATTTGAACAAAAAGTTCTAAACTTTTAAATAGAGAAAACTCTAAGCAATATAGGGAAACAGAGGAGGATTGACAAGTACTCCACAATGAAGCCTTGGAGGGAAGACCTTTATTACAGCCAATGAAGGGACCTTTTTTTCAAAGTTGCAGCCACTTGGGAAAGCTCATTCCATCTATAGTCTTGCTGGCTCTCAGTTCCCAGTCTGCAAACGTTTCTTGATATCCATGAGGTTTAGGCTTCAAACTGCAAATAGAAATTCTTCTCCAGCCTTATCCTCTCAAGTCTTAAGTATTTTGCATATTGAGAGAGCTCAGTATCTTCTAAAATAAGAGCAATTTCCCATCTCTTTCCAGAGGGTTTTAATACTCTCTAAAAGAAATAGGAGCAAACAAAATCAAAGGGATTGAGGGGTTATAAGGCACTTTAAACACGAGTCCTGACATTACATTCCCCTGCATAGTAGCAGCTTGTAATTAAACTGCTTGGCTGGAACAGTATCTATTACTGATAGATCTTAGCAACTATTTAGTACATTATTTTCTTCTTTCCATATGCCAAAACAGTATGAACTGTGTCATGTAAATTCAGGTTCTTTCCCTATTGCTTCAAGTGTTAAGTGCATGACACTAAGTGGCATTTTTTTCTTGCACAGCACTCTCAAACATTTTAGTGTCCACAATTACTGCAATCCCATTTTACAGGCTGAAAGCCTATTCTGAGACACTGGAATACTCTTCTGTCCCTGAAACAGGCTACCTTCTTGCCCATGAGTCCCCAAGTGGCTGGCAAGCATACTTTCACAGGTATCTGGACCAGCCAACAAACAGAACCTGCACATCAGAGCCGGTGTAAATGAACCCTGTCTTGCTCAGTGTACAGAAGCACAAGGTAGAAAATGTTGCCTTGAACACAGCCTAACTTAAGGTCAGTGACAGAGATTTTGCTGAAGCAGGCACAAGTCCAAGCTGGAAGGCAAAGCTGCTGAGCATAGGCAGTGTGTGCCAGGGAGGAGATGAAGCACAGCACTGGGATCACAGCTCTCTGCTGCTCAGCACTGAGCGCTGCTGGGGTAGGGCAGCTCAACAACACTGCCACTGATCCCAAATGGAAGGACTGTCTCTCAGCACAAGATTCCTCCTTCTCTGGTTCTAACAGGGAAACAGTCTCAGTGGTGAGGAGCACAGAGAGATTGGTGTCCTCTAGCAAGAGGAGCATTGACCATCAGGCCCTGCCCTCAGCCAGCAGTGCTGCTTTGTTCATGGGCTGAAATGCAAACGTTCCAGCCCTGCTCATCTCTGCTGCTGGGAGGGGCCCACAACGAGCTGCAGTTTCATGCTAGGAGCAATCTCTTCCCAGACCTGGAACAGCAATGTAGCCCTAATACACCCCTTGCTTCCCATCTGAGTGGATGCTGGGAATACCTTCTGCTCTGCTCCCATCACCTCTGTCCACTCTGCAAATCAGAAGAAGAAAGCACACTTCTGGCCCCTTCCTTCTCTGGGCAGACCAGCGGCTGCACAAAACTGACTCCAGAGAGATCTACCTCTGCATTCCTGGGAAAAGCAATAAATAAGTCAGTCCCCAGAAACTGTAACTGTTCTGACCAGGTCATACCCCGTTTCTGCAATTAATCCTAAATCTCTGGTCTCAGTGTCACTGTTTAGTCAGACATCACATGCATTTCTAGTGACGATTAAATCTTTTTCATAAGGCACCGGCATGACTCACAGTTATAAATCCTATTATAAGGATTCAGTAAGAGATACAAATCTGTGCACCCACAGCCCCTCTTGAAAATATGCAGCTCTATGCTTTTTAAATTGCAGCCCACAATACAAGCCTAAATCACAGCAATTCATTTGAAAGTACTGGGTTTGAGTGACAACTATTTTACCCACTTGAAGAACTGGCCAAAAAAAAATTAAACTTATTTACAATTGCCATTGTGACAAAAACCTCTCGTTGTAGAAATGTGTAATTCAATAACCAATTTGGTAGAAAGGTTTCCTTATTCCTCTGTAGAATTCTCTTCCATAGGTAAAAGGCAGAGGTTAAATTGCATAATACAATACTACCTACCAACTCTAGGAAATGAATAATGTCTAAGTTTACATCATCATCCGTAAAATACTACAGAAGATTTGAGAATACCTTACTCCTCTCTCTCTACAACAATTATTTTTCACTTTAACCACAAAATCTTTTTAAAAAAAAATAATTTCCAGCAAGTTCTGTTAAGAAATTAGAATCAGAATGATACAATTCATCAATTGTATGAGAATTTATTAAAATTTTCTGTTTCTCTATGGGAAGAATAAATTGAAATATGTCATAAAGGTATTTAATTCATATGGTATGGCTGTATTAAGAAAAAGAGATCTTGCAGACATTTAAGAAATTTATATTTAAAAAAACAATACATAAAGCTAACAACATAGTGAAACACTCCCACAAATTCCAAATTTGTAGCAGATTATTTAATATATTTTCTTCTGGCTTTCCCTTATCACTTTAAAAATCTTCTCCTCCCAGACTATTTTATAAGTTTTGTTTAATTGATTTTGTAGGCAACTAGACATTACAGAATTGTTACAAGGAAATTCCTTCTACAAGTGTACGTAACCAGAAAAAGTGGCTTTGCTGCTTTGATTGAAATAATGTTGTAAGTGCACAGCTATTGCCTCTGGCTAACAAACAGCATGAGCAAAGAAAGAGCATTACATGGCACCAAAACATGAATCAGGATTTTTCTAAGAAGCATGACAACATTTTAAGCTCATGATCCAATGAAATTGAAAATAACTCTATTAGCTTCAGCTGAATAAGAAACAAATGTGTTATTAGCAAAATCATATTCATGTCTAGTACTTGAGCTGAACATGTACTTGCCTTCAACTAAATTAGTTACTAGCACAACACTCTTAATATTTCTCATTAATTGTATAATTGAAGAAATCAAGCTCATTTGTATTTCAAACTCGAAACTTACCCAATATTAAGAAAACCTCTTTCCATAAATAACATCAATTTTAGTCACCTATGCAAAATATTCAGTTTTCAAACACTTGCTCTTTTTATTACTGCACTAGTTGTCAGAACAGAAGACATCATACAATTTAAAGTATTGTGTTGGGGTTTTGTGAGTCAATCATATGGAACAAAACTTTCCTTATAAATTTCACGTTAACATTTCATGAAAATCATGCAGAGAAATAATTGTGACAGAAGGGAGGTATTGAAAGATACTGTTCTATCATGGCAAGCTGGTGAAAGGGTAGAGGGAGTGAATCAACATTTTGTGTTAATGATGTATGAGATGACAAAGAAACTAAGCATAATAGATGGAACAGATATGACTACACCATTTTGTACAAGCATAATCAAGAATAATGTGCTAATGTTTTGTGGGAATCTGATACAGAATCCTAGGTTCAGACTGAAATATGATCTGAAAGTGCTTATATTATCAAAGATACTAATATGGGAACTGCTTCATTACGTGAGATTAAATTCACAAGTTACAAGCAGAATTTCCTCGTCGGTTTATCACAGATCCAAATTCCTGTAACAATGCCATAACTGATTCTTAATTGCCCTTGACAGTATTTTCATCATGACTATGACAGTTTAGTAATATGTGCCAGGAGGACAGATCAAGAGAGTTGACCCTTGTAGTTGTGACTTCATTCCATGAGAGAAACCCCAATAAATAGAATTACGCCTGTAGCCCAGGCTCTCAATTACATATCACAAAGTGGCTAATTAGGAGACCAAGTCAGTGATGTGAGCTGGACAGAAAAAAATAAGGGACTCCAGTAGTCAAAGAATTCAGAATTGAGAAGTGTTTGTCTCTTTTCTTATCTTTTTATTAACAAGTAGGAACAAAACTGCTGGATTAGCATGGCTGCTGATAGGGGAGGTGCAAACAGTATGAGAACATCTAGAAACAAACATTTAAAGTAAACTATCCTAAGCACTAGTGTCAATGTGAAACTCACACAGAGAAGATGAATTTGCTAAAGTCAGCACCAGCAACCAGAATCGCTTCCCAGTACATTGTCAGGTGAAAAAAAAGGCACATCATCGCACTTCAACTTGGAGAAGCATAGGAAAAAATGTAATGTGAGATTTTGGAGTCTTTTACTAAAATAGTGTGTCCATTAGGCCCACATTTAAGGAATACAAATATATTTTGAATCATTCTCTGTCTGCACTACCCACTGCCAGTATTGCCTGACCAGCAATTTCCATGGCTGCTTGCTGAATTTTTACATATCCAGCCAGTCAACTGGAAGTACTTTTTAACTTTCCTCAAGACATCAAGCAGCACCCATATATTTTGGGAACAGAATCTTTTGATTTTGACTTCTATTTTTTCCTCCTTGTTTTCTTCTGGAATTACTATTTTTTTTTTTATCCTATTAAAGTTCCGGGTCTCAAACTCTGCTGGTCATTTTGGCTAGTATTCAATTTTTTGAACATTCACAAGCTAACATTTTGTTTTGTTTTCACTTTCACTCGTTTCAAACTGGACAAAGTAATATTTTTTTTTTTTTTTTTTTTAATTTGGAAAAGGTTTTTAAAATTTTGCTTTGCCATCTTGTATCTTACCAAAAAAAAAGAAAATACAATGGACGAGTATATGTTGATGCAATGGTGTTGCAGCTACATGTGCCCGGGTTTGGCCAAGAGTGAGAACGACAGTAAATAGACACAAACTTGCACTTCATGTATTATCGATGTGTGGATACACATACATACACTGCTGGGCATGCAGAAAACGCTACTTTAGTAAAACACACAGGAAAAGAAAATTGCACTCCTACAAATGTGAGCAGCACAGATGGGCCAGTCCTGTTCCTCCTCTCCATCTGTGCAGAACTGAAGTCAGCTAGTGAAGTGCATGCACAAAAGTGAGCAGACACTATGGATCACTCCAGTAGCTGGCCTTGGGCTTTCAAGTCTATTCCAGTAGTTTCCTCCAGATATCTTGAGTCTCCCTGTCCACCCGCACCAGGACATAAAAGATCCTGAGATTTGCAGCCCCATTGCAGCCAATGGTACTCAGATTTCTTCTCATTACAGACACATACATACAAAGTACATTTACTCTCCCTGCCTTCAGAAATTCTCTCCAGCAGGCTGCCCAGACTGATGATCTTTGCCATTGCTGACCTTCAGGTCCCCTTTCCTTTCTGGGAGCTGTTTTGGATTTATGGTCCCTGCAGCAGCCAATGCTCACATCTGTCTCTTCATTATTTCAGTAGTGCTGCACAAACCCAGAATATTCCACCCAGGAAAAGAAAAATGGGGTTTAAAAAGATGTGACACGATACAATCAAAACCACAGAGCATAAGTGGATAAATTTGCTGGCTAGCCATCTGCTTACAGTCAACTAGCTGTAACATTTTCTTTTCTGTCTCATGTGCCTGTTCAAGGGCATTTTTTCATGTGCTTGTTCCTTCTCGATCTACCTTTAGTGTCCCGTTCATTGCCTTTGTTCCTCCACTTAAAAACCCCATAATCAGTTTCTCATTTAAAATATGTGAAAGTTTTACACATTCCCCAAATCTCTTTCTGGCCCTTACTGACTCCTGTATCAGTAACCTACAGCAGTCTGCAAGGCTCCAGAAAAGAGTTTCTTTGATGGACATCTCTTGGTGTGTCACACCAAGTGTGGAATGGGGCTGACTGTTCTCCTTTGACAGCCTGAGGAGAAAGGTACAAGCTTTCCTTCTAATGTGTCTGATCATCTGATTGTCAATGGGTCTTTTTCTTTGTTTATTATGACTAGACACTGGACATACTACCTAATAAAAGCTAAAAGCATTTTAAACTTTTTGTACAGTTGGAAATATCATTAAAAAGAATTACTGAGAGCAAGAAAGCCTTTGTGTTCAGCCTTCAGAGGAAAAGTTGCAATATAAATACCAGAACAACTTCTGTTTTTATTTAGTTGCATCTGACCGAGTATATGAAGAAAAAATTTTGTTTGCCTTGAACTATCAAACCCAGTTACTGCCTGCCCTAGATTAATAAGAAACATAGCAAACAAAGCCTGTTAGAGTTTGATTTTTGTCTCAACAAAAACATAATTGTGTTTATTTAGGGAAAATTTATTTAAAGAAAATTTACACTCACATTCTTTTCTCTCTCAAGGAAGTTTAGCATTCAAAAGCAAAAAATGAGGCTGCTTGTCTCACATCAAGGAAATGGCTGAAACAAGCAATAACCAAGCATACACTTCTATCTTTCACACATTTTAAAGCCATTGGCCACTTAAAAAGAAAGAAATCTAAGAAGGCAAAATTATCCATGCTATAAATTGTCCTAAGTCATGTGGCATCTGTGCATGAACTGAGGGGCATCTCAGAGGGAAAGGACACACTTCCCTGCTTAGTGCTACTTAAGTAGTTGAAGCACACAGGGAGAGGCTACTCTTTCCTCAGCCATTTTTACCTTCCTGACATCTTCCCCACTGTGACATTTTTGTTCTTTCAGATGCAGTCCCACAGCTGGCTCAAGAACTTTAAGCAGCTGATGGAGTTACAAAAGGTTGCCTGAAAAGTATCTCTGGAGGTCACCTAATTTGATTTCTACTTGAAAGAAACTTTCCACAGCACTAGGTCAGATCAGCCATGGTTTTGCCTAGTGAAGTCTTTGAAATTTCCAGGGAGGTTTCATGATATCTCTAGGTAACCTGAAACAATTATATATATATATATATATATACTATATATACTATACTGTGCACCACCTTTTCAACTTGTCTAGTAAAGGATAATATCTAATATTCCAATATCTAATTCCAAGCTGCAATTCATGACCATTATTCTATCACTTCTGCTGCTACTGAGAAAGGCTTGTCTGTGACCTTTGTAACTCCTCTTCAAGTAGCTGCCAATTACCCTTAAATAAAACTGTATCAGCTTAAAAAAGTCCATCCTTCTCAGCTTCTTATTCTAGTCCATGTTTCCTTGGTTGTGATTATCTTGATTTTCTACCACTGGACTTCATGTTTTTCTCAATAGCTTTTTGAACTGGGAGATTTAAAGGCATAGGAAGTATTGCATACATAGCCTCAGTAACACCAAACAAAAAGAATAATAACTTATTTTGATCTGTTAGCCATAACAATGTAGCTCAGTTTGCAGTCTGTCTTCTTCAGTGAGCACTGTCCACTCATATTCAGTTCAAACTCCAGTTCTTTCTGCAGGGCTGCAAACTCACCAGTCAGTCCCAGTCTGTTCAGCTGTATGGAGTTGTGCTGCCGCAGGTGTGACACTTTGAATTTCTTCTTGCACTACATGAGATTTGCAATGTCCTGATCAACCTGCTGGTGTGCATGTGCAAAATAAAAGTACATTAGGGAAAAAAAGGATGACCAACCACAAACATAAAACACTTAATTTTTCCTTCTCATGCCCTATTCAAAATATCAGACTAAATTTCCCTTGGTGTCTGTGCAGGGGAGCTGTGGTGTAGTCAGAGCAGCTGGCCAGGAAAGGTCGCTGTGTAATCAACTTGCAGTCCTGTTTCTGGATGTTCAACATAATGAACATTCTGCATTGATCTACAATTGCTTTCAATTATTTATTATTTCATTGACTTTATTGACACAGCCCCGGTGCCTGTAGCACCTTGCTAGTGGCAAAGTTCTCTGCTATGCACTGTTCCAGTTCTTTGGGAGGAATAAACACCAATTTTGGTGCCCACATCTCACTGAAAATCAATGGTGAGAAGACTCTAAATAGAACAGGGGCACTTAAATAACTGTGGCAATTTAGTTCTTATTAAAAGATTGTGGTCAACAGCTCCATGTCCTGATGGACATCAGTATTAAGCTGTGGGCCTGATGAATTGAGTCCAGAGGAGGGTAATGAGAATGGATAGAAGCCTGGAAAACCTATCCTATAGGAAAAGCTGAAAGAGTTGGGGTTATTCAGCCTGGAGAAGGCTCCAGGGAGACCTTAGAGCAGCCTTCCAGTACCTAAAGCGAGCCCACAAGAAAGCTGGGGACAAACAAACACAACTCAGAAAAATCACAAAATTACTTGAAGCCTCCGGCTGAAGAGGAAAATATTTTCTGTATGCAGGCAGCATCCATCAGAGCCAATTTGAAAGCAAAATACATTATCATTTTTGTCGTGTTGTAGAAAAAAAATGAGGATTTCATCATGTTATTAGGGATGAGTTTTAAGAGTCTCCACATCATTTCACCTTAGTATCATCCTTATTAAAAGTCTCATATCTTCTCGTATTAATTTTAAATCCCATTTAAGTATAGGACTCATGGTATAAATTAACTTTATAGAATGAGAAAGATTTAACCTAATAATATTATTCTCAGATAAGTCTTACATCAGCAAAAGTATTTTAATTCCTCTCTCTTCTTGTAACTTCTTTAGAGATTCCACTCATACCTTTAATCTATGAAATAGTACAGTAAAACACCATGATTTTCCTCTTAGAAGACCTGTATATTTTCCATTTTTACAGGTTTATAAGTTGTAGCCTCATGATTTTTTATTGAATTTAGATGATTGAATTTTGAGTGCAAAAAGAAGTTCAGAGTGACACAAATTGATGCCTCATACTTCATGTTTCTCACAACTTTAACAGCATCTAATGTATGTCTGCTCTGCCCTTCCTTCCAGCTGTGACCTGGCATATCTCTCAATTCATATCTTTAGATACATGGCTTGCAGGGACAGAAAATCCACTGCTCTGGCTGTGCTTGTAAATGATGTGTACCATACAGTCATGTCCTTTAGCACACCACCAGATCCAAAATGTCACTTCTGTACTACAGCTAAATGAACCAAATAAACCAAATGTGCATTTTCTATCTCAGCAATGGCTCAAGCAGGTGAAATGTCTGGAAACAAACTCTCAAAAGTTTTGTGCAAAAAAGCACAAAAATGCTTTTAATTGTCTGTTTTATACTCAGGCTTCCTTTAATGTGGTTTGGTATTGTTTGATACTGCATATACTGGAGATTATGGAAAGAAATCAATCCTTTGCACAGAAATTACTTAATGAAATTTGAGATGATGTCTAGATTACAATAATTCAGATGGAGAGAAATAGCTGAAAGCACATTTTTTCAGAATCCTGCTAATTTTAATAGTATTGATGATAATATAGAGTGCATCCCTTAGATGTCAAACCTAGAAAACAGGTACTTTTTCAGTTCAGTTGTGTCCTAGCTGATCCACAAATGATGATTGAGCCTTGTCACTGATACCAGTTATGATAAAGTCAATCAATTTCTGCATATCATTGTGCCCCACAAAATTCTTTCTTTCATGGTCTTGTGAGCAAGTGAATGACTACAGATTTCTGTATGGAGATGCAGCCCTTTGGAATGGAAGCATTTAATGTGAGAGCAGACTTAATTCTTGAGGAATCAAATTTGAATTGTATTTACACATTGAATAAAATTTTAAAGTTCTGTATTGAACTCAAGAAATATTTGTATTCCTTTTTCCTTGAACAACTGAGAGAAAAAAAAGATTGAACAGGTTATTATCTTTCACATTTTGCTTAAATTAAAACCTGGGAAAAAAAAAAAAAAAAACAAAACAAAAAAAAACCCCAGAAATTTTACAATTCTTAATACCTCTTCTTAAACAGACCTTAAATGATTTAGTAAAAAGACTTCTATGGTCTCTCCCTTTGCATGCATTATCTTTCAACATAAATGAGACTTCACCTTTAAGGTCCAATTATTGCTCTCTGTTACTATAGCAACTCCCAGGAAAAGTCTATCAAACAACCTTCAACAAAAAAAACCCAACTCTACTTCATCTATAAACATGCTATAAATTAAGCAATAGGTCTTCTTACTTTAGTTGTTAAACACCTGATTTTAACAACTGTATAAAGCAATAAAAGATCTTTGCTTGTATCATGAAACTAATGCTGCCTATAGAGCTCAGGGGAAGGACAGCCAAGGCTGGAGTTAGGGCAACATTCAGATGAAAGAATAATTCTTCGTTAAACCTTCTGATTAAAGACCTCTTTGAACTTAACCTATTCAGTAAGTTGAAATGGTCACATTTCCACTCATGGAAAACTGACACAGTTTCAGTGAATTCAATGGAGCAAAGCCAATTTACACCTGCCGAGGCCCTTCATATTGTATGAGATGAATAGTACCTTCGTTCAGGATGAGAGAACTTTTTGATCATACTCTCTGAAGTGAATGGATAACTCTGAAAGCAAGAAGATGGCAAATGTTTAAATCAATATTAACCCAAGTAAAATTGAATTTGGTTCATAACATTTCTCCATTGAATGTTTAAGATGAAGTCCTCGTTCTGACATTGGTAAGTGCACATCTACATACCCAATTTTCAGTGTGGTCTAAAATATTTTATGTCAAGGAATATTGTTGAATACATATTAAAAAAAGAACAACAAAAGAACAAAAAAAAAAAACCAAAAAAACCAGCAACCCCAAACAAACAACTACATATTTTCTATTTTATGTGGAATTGATTGTATATAGCCTGGAACATTCTTTCTAACTGGAATCAGGATATATTTTTATACCTTGCTTCTAAGATATATATCCTCTGAAACAACATCTGTTTAGGCTGTGGGCTTCAAGATCAGCTATGGATTTAATTCCAAGCACACAGTACTTGCTCATGTATCATGTTCCTTCTTACTTGTATCGGTTTGACCTAAACATAGCTGAGAGATGGCAACATTTTTCTTTTCTTTTGAATACAGAGTCAAAGATAAATAGTGATGGAATCAGTATAATAACAGTAAAACCTCAAAACTTCATTAGCAATGCATTTTCTACCTTAGTGAGAAACTGAAGCAAAATTTTTGGGCACCAAAATAGGCAAGTGATTGTTACCAGAATAACCAATTGGGAAGAAGAATATTTTAGATTCACAAGTTTATACACATTAAGAAAGACAAAGAGTCTGACACAAGTTCCTAATAAACACGAAAGCACAGTACAATGGAGTCAGGAATAACAGATGTAGAGAATGCTTTCTGAAATTTAGACAGATGTGGTGGTTTTCCCAGTACGTTAATGGTATCTCCTTTTATTGTTATTAACTCAAAATCTTCTGGCCGCCTGAAACATTTAACTCAGACTACACCAATGTCTCACTGCTGAAACTTTATAGGAGCTTAAAAAAATGAAATTCAGCATTAAATGACTGGGATTTTGTTCAGAAACTTCAGTTGTACGCTGGATGATATTTAAGACGTTGAAGACTCTAAACCATGAAACAGCCTTATGGCTGAGAGTATAGCTCCTTAAAATTCCATCTGATTTCTGTGCTTTTGGAAAAAACTGCAACTGGCAATAATAAAAAGCAAAAAAAAATAAAAAGCAAAACAAACAAAAAAAAAAATTGAGCTGAATCAATTTAAAATTCCATTAACTGCAAACAAATGAAGATTGGCTTCCTTTGTGGCATGAAGCTAATCTTCCATATTATTTAATTTTTAGCAACTTGTTATGTGGGTAACAAGCTCACTCATTTCTCTCCATATTGTCCCTCCACAGTGGGATGGGGGGGGAGGGGAGAATCAGGAAAAAAAAAATTGTGGGCTGAGATAAGCAGAGTTCAAAACTGAAATAAGGTAAAATATAATGACAATACTAAGAATAACAAGTGATACAAAAGGCAATTGCTCACCACCCATTGACCAATGCCCAGCCTGACCGCAAGGAGGGATCAGCCCCTTCCAGGGAACTCCCCACCATTTATATTTTGGGCCTGATGTCCTATGCTATGGAATGTCTCTTCAGCAAGTTCATGCAAGTTTCTTGGGCACCTCCTCACTGGCAAATCATGACACACCAAACAGTCCTAATTTAGGTAATGTACTGCTCAGCAATAACTAAAACATAAGTATCAACATTGTTTTCATACTAAATCCAAAACAGAGCACTACATCATCTAGTAAGAAGAAAATTAACTATATTGCAGTTGAAACCAGGCTAAAGCATAAAGTTCCTTCAGCAGAATCTTTATAGAAGCTTCTCTTCTCTGACAGCCCTTTAACAAAATGTGATGGAACTGATGGAACTTAGCCTTCATGTAAGGCTTTTATACCTTGTTGATATCAAGCAACATAATCCCTTGTTGAATTTCATCCAGACTGGATACATGAATTCAGAAGTTAAGAAGAATAAGTTTCCGTGTCACAAAGAGAGTGGAACACAGTTCATTATTTTTCTATTAAATTATTTTTCTGGATATGTCCAAATATTTAAAACCATATGGTCTCATTTTCATTTTTAAATGCAGAATCTTCTGGAATTTTACCCCATGGAAAGTTTTTCTTCTGTTTCAAGAGAAAATTTTAAAAATATATGCATGTTCAGACCATTCCTATGGAATATAAATTCCATAATTTCCACAGTAGTTTCTACAAGAAAGATCTTTCTGTCTTTCTCCACAAATTCTTTTAGACATTGTTTTACTTAAACCAAATTGTTTATCTTTTAAGCATGTCTTATTGGTTTAAACTTCATTATTTTATATAAACCTTATTATTTATTATTTTATTATGCGTAACACAATAACAGCATTATCTCCATACCCTTACTATTTCCTGTTAAATTCAAAATAAGAATCAAACCATTTTCCTGGAGCAGGAGCAATATTCGGGTTTATGCTAACCAGACCAACTGCAGTGGAAGCTGCGGGAGAAACTCTTTAACCTAAGTAAAAGAAATGAAGAGCCAAGAAACAAAATGAGAAAGAAAAACATGAAACTAAAACACAGGAGAGTTGAAGTCTAGGAGAACCAGTGCTTTTCCAAGATGACTGATAAGAAGATGAAGACTTCAGTACTCTTAAAAAAGAAAAAAAGAGAAGACAGGGACAAATAAGACAGAGTTCCTGACAAGCTATTTACTAAAATTGCAAATGACAGGTAGGATCTCTAGTCTTCATAGTCCAAGTGAATTCTGTTATTAACCTACATAACTCAATTTAAAAACACAGTGTGACACAAAAAAAAAAAAAAAATAAAAAAAAAAAAAAACCAACAAAAAAACCCCACAAACAAAACCAAACACACACACACCCCCCACACATTCCCAAATTACAACACTCACACAAAAATTGACAATGGTATTGCTGCAGTAAAATTCAAATTCTAGAAGACCAAATGCTCTTCCATATTCTGACAGGTTGGCACATGAGTGAATTTCTGTGGGAGTCTATTCATAAATTTGTCAGAAATTAATTATGATTAAGTAATTAGAAATCATTACAATGCCCATGTCTACATTTTGAAACTGATGATCGCTCTGGAAATCCTAATTCTGTTATTCTCTGCTAAAGCTTTTTAAACCTCATAGATATAATTCCATAGTTGTTGGTTGATAATTTTCATTATATTTGCCAAACCATCTTAAAAAGCAAGACAAGTACATGGACTTTTAAAAACACATTAGTCATCTGTACCTCATATTTGAAGTCTTTTATAAACATTGCTGTTAGTAGATCTTATCTTTGTTGCATGGGGTAACCTATAAAATGAAAGCTACACTCCAAAATACACTTACTATTCACGTGCTGGCAAATTTGGCAAATGTTTCAGCATGTGAAACTTGCTGTTCATACCACAGTTTAAAGAACCAGAATCTATTTACAATAATCTGTATTTTAAATACTTTCAAACTGTTAAGTTATTCTAATAATGTCTTTCCCTTCTATATCCAAGGAAGTACATTAAAAAAAAAAATTACTTTTATATGGCTTGGTAACCATGTTTGAAACAGTTTCTTATTATGTATAAGATAAATGCTTAGCAGATAGAGTTTATTAAAATTAAATACTTACATTATAAAAAAAAAAGTTGCTTAATAGGGGAACAGATGGCTAATGGGCTGTGACTAGTCACAAATGGATTGTGAATATTACAGCAAGAATCTATCAGCAGATAGGAAAATGATTCTGGACAGGGACGGATTGCCTGGAGTCAGAACACAAACTAATTTTAAACCCTTTCATTTTGATTTTTTTTTTCTTTCAAATAATACGAACAATATGATGGAGTCACTTTTCTGGAAACAATTGAACAGAACTGACAAATTCATAATGCTTCAGACCATGAAATCCCAATTGGTCCAATCACAGATACATTTATCATTCCTGTAGAGATATTATTATAGTTACAAGTTATAGCCTTTCCCACTGTGATAACTACTCCTTTGAAATTGGACAGTTTTTCAAAATAATCCACTCCAATTTCTTCAGAAGATCCAGCACAATCATTTTTTTAATCAGAAAGCTCTTTTGTAATTTAATTTTTGTTCTTAAAAAAATGCACTTGAGAAGCACTCTAATAGAGCTTTTAACATAAAAAAAGTCCACCTAAAAGCTTTATTTCCTGTCTCTGTTTTGACAGCTTTGTTCACCCAAAGGTCAAAGCAAATGTAATGACTAAATCCACACATGACCACTATCTGCCTAAAGAGCTTTCCTCTAGACAATGAACACCAGCCTGCTTTGTTCCTATAAATTTTTGTAAGGATTTGAAATGTTGGCACAGGAAACCCTGACCACTTTCTTTATTCTTTCTCTCTGTTCTTAGAATCAGCATAAGATGTAAAAGTCATCCAGGACAATACAGTACAAGAAAATCACACCAAGTTAAAAAGCTTGATTAATTGTAAATATTTATATTAATTTATTTAAGCCTAACTGGACTGAATAATTCCTGGTGCTGTTTCAGAGTCTGCCTTTCATTTTACAGATGAAAGAAACTGTTAATATTTTTTTCCAGTACACAGACAAACAGGAGAGTTTCTGTAACAGAAATAAATTAGAACTAATTTCTTTTTGGACTAAATACTGTATAGCAGAGGAATATCCCATCTTTAGTTATAGAATTCCAGTGATGGGGAATCCACCAAAGCCATACTTAATCAATAATTCACAGTTAAAATGTACCTCATTGTATTTATACTTCACTTTCACTCTGTCTAACTTCCAAACACAGGCATTCACAGTATTTTATTTCAATCTGTAAAATCAGTTCATTTTTTCACACTGAGCTACCTGTTGACTTATAATTGTGCAGGTTTCCTTCCAAAAAGAACATAGAGTTTGAGCTCAGCAAGTTGCTTTTTTTCTTTCTCCTGACTGGTACTTCTTCTCTGTACCTTCTAAATTTTCAATACAATTATTTTTGAGCACAGACACAAAAAATCAGAGTATTTCCACTGCAACCACAAGCAGAATACACAGAGAACTCAATTTTCTTGCTCAACATTCCCTAGTATTTATTGCTTTTTTAAAGAAACAGTTTCATTGTACAAACTACTGTTCTACTGACTAGCTGATTATCTTCAAAAAATGCAGAGTGATTTTGTTTTGATTTGGGTGTTTTTAAAGGTTTTCACATCTGTATTTTTAAATTTTATAAAACTTTTTAAAAATTATATAACTTTGTACTGAGGAGTAGTTCCACTTCATCTCATTCTGCACATTACAGTCCAGAGAAAATATATTAAAAATGTCTTTTTCTTATTTTATCAAATTATATTCACACCCATTTCCCCATATCCAAAATCTGGGTGACATACAACTACAGATACCAAATGCAAAAAAAAAAAAAAAAAAAAAGTCCTTAATGAAGTCCTTAATTATAATAACAAGTTTGAGAATTTTAAATTTGAAGCTAAAAAAAATACTGAATTAAGAAAATTTTCCTTAAATTCCTTGTCCTCAAAGCTTCAAAGCTCCAATTTGTCTTGTGTGACAGCAGTTCTTCAATGTGAACCATCAAGATACTAAGTTTTCCCTTTCTTTAGATCATAGAAGATCACTACATTAAATGCTGCTAGCCTGCAAAATCAGAAAATGGGTGTTAAAATAAAAATGTAATAATGAGGCTTGAGTGCTTGCTCCTATGACATTAGCTGCAACTTATTTCTTTCAAGGTCTACAAAGTCCTTTGTAGTAATCAGTGTTGAAGTTTTAGAGACATTCTATGGAATGAAGCACAAAATTACAATTATAATTTATTAGCTTGCTTGCAACAAAAAAAAAAAAACAAAAAAAACCAAAAAAAACAAAAAAAAAAAAAACCAACCAATTTTGTGAATATCATGTATATTAATAGACTGGATTCTTTTTCCACACAGAAATGGAAATATAGTGCATCTAATTAAGTAAATAATGATACAGAAATGTTATGACTTCATTTTAATTTGTGTCTATTAGCTGGGACCTTTATTTTTTATTTTTAAAACTGATTGTAATTACTCCTTATACTCATGGGAAAATATTGGATAACGGCTGTTCAGGTCTGCCAGCAATCAAACAAAACCTCATGAACATAACATGTATAAATCATTTATAATAAATAATAAATCACACAGTTATACTCAGTTAAATGATGGATGAAAGTCTGTCAGAAGGAAGAATTTGTGCTGTTTTGAAGATGTAGGCAATTCATGCCTTCTCATCTATACTCTGTGCCTGCCTAGTTAACACAGATATAATAGTATTTCCTATCTACCAAACAATGCAATCTACTTTGTATAATTCTATTTGTCTTTTTGGTATTTACTCCAGTTACATTGCAATTCTATGTCCTTCATCTTAGAACCCTTCTCTTTTCAATGAGGTCATCAAGAGGTTCTTTTCCAAATACTCATTAAATGTAGTTCCTAGATAGCTTTCTCCTATACTTATATAAAAAGTACAATTTGGCTTGCCCATGGTAAAACAAAGCTGGTTAACAAAGAAAAGGTTTCCATGAAGGCCAGCTGACAAACAAGACATTAAACTTTATTAACCACAATGTTCCAACAAGGTCTAAAGAAAAGGAAGATTAGACAAATTGAAGGTAACCCCTAACAATCAAACTGCTTCTAAACTTCAAAAGCACCTCTGCTGCTTCATGCTTATCCATGGGTTTAAGCTAAAAATTCTTACACCCATTGTGTCACTGTTCTCTTTCTTATAAAGAGTGAAAGCACATTCCCATGAGTATTTCAGAGCTGCCCTCAAAGCAGCATCCTTATATGCAGTACGGGATGGAGGAAAGAGCACCTCCTTCTGAAGACTTAAGGGTGAATCCTGTGCCTTTCTCAGCTCTCTTGTCTGAAGCAGCACAGTGGGAGAGGATTAATAAAACCTAGCTCCTCCAATATTTCTCTTTGAAATTCTAAGCTGCTTACTGTAAGAACCTTAGGAGCAGTCTTGCTCTCCTTGATCTCCTGTGTTCTGCCCCCAGATGCACATGCTCAAATAACAGTTAAGCAAAATTTTGACCATAAAAATACCTCAAACTTGGAACTAGCTTGACTTTTTCTCTCTTAGAACTCTCTCAGTGGGCACACAGAGTTCAGATTACCACTTGTTTCCAGTCTGCTTTCTTCTATAGCGGCAGGTGTTTGCTAGAGCACATGGAAGTTGGAGAGGATGTCTCCAAGTCATAGAGTAGGGCAATCCTGACCAAAATAGAAAAAGCAGACAAGGGTTGCAAGTAGAAGATTGTAGCTTCCCTTTGCACACCTGACGTTGGCCAGAAATTACGAGAGAACAGATTTCTGCTGTTGATGCTAGGTGCCATTCCTTGTTCAGAATTCCTGTAATGAATAAATACTCCAGACACACCCATAAAGATAGTTCTAAATTGTGTACTATTTGTGGTACTATGAGTCTGGGGGGAGGGGATGTTTGTTGCTGGTGTTTTTTGTTGCTGGTGTTTGTTTTTTTGCTGTTTTTTTGTTGTTTTTTTGTTTTTGTTTTTTTTTAAATAAAGGATCTTAAATCAAAAGATCCCATATTAAAATTCTTTAATATTATTCCTGATTTGAGTGTGTAAATGTGTATCTGGCTAATTTTTCTGGATTTACTGGTTCAAGACTCCTATCTTCATTTTTCACAGAACATGTCTGAAGAAATTTGTAAGAGGACTTTAACTCAAATTTTCTATAAGAGCCCTATAAGTTGAATTTTGTTCCTACCTCATAAAAAGAAGTAGCACATACACAAAATTTTGCTCCACCATTTTGACTTCACAAATACCCTCCATTGCTTCAAATCTAAAACTTCTCAACACAAAATACTGTCTCCTTTGCACTGAGACCTAAATTAACAGTTCTAAATTAAATTCACAGAACCTGATGCTCCATCTCCCTTCCTTATTCTTTTGTGACCTGTTTTATTCTGTTGACTGGAAGCTGAAGCTGGTCCTAGAGATCCCAGTCTCCTGGAGAAGAAAGAGGACTTCATCATTCTCAGTATTTTGCACCTCAGGGTTCTGTGTGATTTTCACTCTGTACATCTTTTCAGGTTTATAGCACACTGTGTGATTGCTTTCCAAGGAGCTTCACATATTAATCACTGCCAACTAGTACAGAAAACCAGATCATCTTCTCTGTCTAGATATATTGGATGCACCATAAATTTCTTTTTATTGAAGCTTCATAGGCTGCTTTTGTTATCAAGTCCCACAAAGCCTGGGAGATTTTTGCTAAAGGATGGTCAAGGAAAGTTGATTTCATGACTGTGTCTCTTCCCATAGTTCTTTGAAAACTAAGAAAATTTTAATTCAATAAAAATTTTATGAAATTCGTTTTAATCACATCATAGTAGTTTGTTCTTCTTGTGTATGTCCACCCATATGAATTTGTTGTGCTGAACTCTTGCTCATCTCTTATACAAACTCAAATAGGGACATTTGTTCCAGTCATTGTTGATAAATATTTCAACAGATGAATGTCAACACTTTAGCATAAATGTAGGAAAATTAATTGAATCTTCCCAGGTGGTACAATACAGGTGACAGATGCAAAAGAGACATTGAATAGGAAAGAGATAAAGAAGACAAATATGGCATTTTACACTGCATGATTTTGTTTTCAGTTTTGATTGCTTGTCTCCTAAAAATCCAATAAGCTAATTATATATTCTTGTAATTCAATACAATTACTTTAATTTGGTCAGCTAAAAAACTAAATCAGCTGAGTGTAGCCAAAGGATCCATTATTCAAATACTGATATTCAGCTTTTTATTTTTCAGGTTCAGAATTGATCTCAAATCCATTTTCAACTGATACTACTTGCAAGAATTTTAATTTCTGTAGCACAGAAGTTCTGCAGGGGCAATAACCACTGTTCTTAGCATTGGAACATAATCCTGGTTCACTTCTCACTACTGAGCATGTCACACAAGTCATACAAATATCTAATGTCTCTTTCTTATTGCATGAAACTACTTGATATATACGCTTCATTCTGAAAAATCTGTTTAATTTGGGGATCCTGGATAGTTGTTATATTCTATGACTTCTCTTAAACTCATAGATCTTCTCTATGCCTATAACCTTTGCCAATTCATTTCCATTTCCACCTGTTAGGTCATGACAGATTCCAAAGCAATTTTTGTTCCTAGCACAGTGGAAAAAAAAAAATGTACTCTAGTTTTTGAGAGCCATTTTGGCATGGGTTTTCTTGTTGATGTTGTTGTTCTTGTTGTTTGTTCTACAAATGCTTTGACTAAAGAAGTAAATATTTGAAATCGTTTTACATGTAGCAGACCGTTTAAGATACTGAGGAGAAGCACTCTTACATCCCCTCTTGAGCTGCTTTTGTGCTTACTGCCCAGGTTACTCTGACATTATATGTCAGCTCATGGTCCTATCGCATGCACATTTTTTTCAGAATGGCTTCTCAGATTTTTTTGTGTGTCAAAAGTTGCTATTTTTTTGCGTGTGCTCTTCTCATATGTCAGCCAAATATTATCTTTTCCTATTACACTTAGGAAAGAACAGTCCGTTGCCCTACTAGAGAGGTCAATGTTGGAATCCTTTCATGATGACCAGACCCATTTTGATTTACTATATACATTGCATTACCATGTCATTGCAGTCAGAAGACCTTACTAATAAACTACATTACTTTAGGATAACACAATTTCATATTTTTTTTTCCTGTGTCAGTAACTCGCATATATTTAAGTGAAAAAATAAAGGGTAAAATCAAAAGGGCATAAAAAGGATAAATGGATAAAATATGAAAAACAACCTAATTTTTTCAATAGTATAGCACATGCTGTACAAAATCAAGAATGCTGCAGTTCATGAAAAGCAAGGCAGCTTTTAGCTCAAGAGAAATAAGAGAAATGGTATGGTCGTGAACACTTTTCTTTTTGACACATCGAATGAAAAGAGCAAAAGTGCTGCTGTGTTTCAATTTCAACCTCCAGCTATAATTACATCTTCCAAGTTCCCACCCCTATCTTGCTACAAATCCACACAATATTCCCGGTGCAAATCATGTTTCATTTTCAGTATGCAAGCAGATAAATGGTTAAGTTATTTTCACTGCTAGAACATGGTAAAACAGATTACACAGGACCAAAATGTTTCCATGCTTGCTTCAGCAGTGTTTTTGCCTCTCACTGTCTTTGCTAGAGCCTGCAAAATTTTCAGCGTGTTACTTTAGAGTTACAGAGTATCATGCACAGACGGCTCCCAAGGGAGAGAACTTCAGATTCTTTAGCAATTCCCTTATTAAATATATTTCATGTATCTGTCAACTTGAAACTTTTTTACATGCCTCTAGAATTCCCCATACCACTGAAGAGAAAACAACCTTATGAGTAAAGTCTCTAAACTCTACCTCTTTGACTACCCTTTCTGCCAAAATGTAGCTCTAGGTATAACATGCAGCAGGATTACTGTGATTATATTTGTCTCAGTAATAATGTAATTATTATTTATCACAATCATAATGTAATTGTTATTATTCCTAAACTTGGATGAATGACTTTTCAGGTTATATTTCTGCCAAAAGGTTATCTCTGAATCCTGGCTATCATCCTCTCCATAAATCATTTGAGTGTGTTGCAGTTCTCAAACATGGTAGCTTGACTTCAGTTCCCAATTTTAGCAGCTCATGGGAGTTTTATTGTATTTTTTAATCTCATAAGGTGTTTTTTTTTTCTCTCTCTCTTTTGTGTCAATCAAAACAATTGTCCTCTCACTAATGTTAATATTAGCTAATTTTTACCAGATTCTTAATCCTTTTATTCATTAAAAAAATTTAATTTGATTCTCATTACTTACTTACCAACAACCGTATTTAGTATAAAAATACCAGAAGGACTAGGGGTTTTTCTGAGTTAGAGTTTTAAAGTTCAGCTATATTGGAGATGAAGATTGGAAGAAGGACCTATATTTTTATTCCATTATCTTTTTCTTCTCTACAGTACAAATATAGTAAATAAAATCTGGGTAACTCTGCTCTCTACAACAAACATATTTCAAAAAGGTTAAGACATTCTCAGGATTGTACAATATAATCTATGTAATAAAAGGTCTAAAATAAGATTCTATGATCTCGCACGAAATAGTATGTTCCAGGAACATTTTTTTTCCAGCTTTACCCCCTGAATGGAAGGTTTTCTCTTTATGTCATGGTACATTCATACTTGTAGCACCAGAAGCACACAGTTCAGTTTCATAATTCAGATCAGAATGCAAATCTGTTCATATAAGTGTATTGAAAAAACCTGAGGGGAAATCACTATTGGTTTTGTTTTTGTTTTTTTGGTTTTTGGTTTTTTTTTTTTGTTTTTTTTGGTTGTTTTTTTTTTTCCTGAGGGTGACAGAAAATTAAATGGTATAGGACATTATTTATCCTAACAAGGCTGTTGAAAACAAACACTGATTGACTGACCTACCATTTTTACTTGGAACTTCTTCCAAAAAAAGTCACAAGGGGGCTTTGGGAAAATATTATAATATTACATCAAATCTATGTCTATATCAAAAAGATGTTACAGTTCTTTAGAATCCCCAGAAATCCAATTTCAGCTATAAGTGGCTTGCTAACCAAAAGTGTAAGCCAGAAAAGATGAAATCCAGACCGATTACTTGGTTTTCCACATATTTTGAAAATATTGTTGCAGTGTGAAAAGAATTATTATTAAACTCAAGATTTTTAAATCTGGAGGCAACAAAAACAAGACTATTTTTTTTTTTGTGATAAATGACAGAATCTCTATTTAAAGCAACCTACCTGTCTATAAGTGCGTGTCACAGCCTAGTAAATTGACATCTACTTAAGTTCAAATGTAGGTGTCTATATTCTCATCTCCCTAACCTGGTTCTGCTGTACATTTCTGTCTTTCTCTGAAAGGATGTTTAACATTTTTCTAACGCTTTCTAAGTGATACATCAGATTTTTATTATATTATTATTATTATTATTATTATTATTATTATTATTTATTATTATTATTATTATATATTATTATTATTATTATATGTTATTACCTATCTTAATAAAATGACAATAGTTTAAATTTAGGGCATGTCTAACTTAAGCAGGAGTAACCTGTTTGGGCTAGATGTTCTGACAGACCTAGGCTTCTGAAATGACTGCTGGGTTTTTGTTTTTTTTTTTTCTTCTTCCTTAACCATGCTATTTACAATCCCAACACTGCTCTCATATTGTGTTAGGTACTACAGAAAAATGTTTCTAGCTCAGGGCAGACCATCTGGCAACTGAGACCTTGGCAATCTTTCACCTGCACAAAGTTCCTCTAAAGATTGCTGGAAATACTGTTTCCTGGGATCACACATTGTAAACTTTAAGTCTTACATTTTCCTCTTACAAAGTCCAGATTCTCCCATTCTTTTTCCATCCGATTGGACATTGGGTCCTTCCTATGGGGTGTACATTGTGGTTTAGAGCTCATCTAAAATTAAAGGGTTATTTGCCCATTTCTGTACAAAAATTACTGCAACTAACATTCCAGTCAGAGGGACTTTCTATTTCTTTCCATGATTTTGTTTAATTTTCAACATTTCGAGTTATAATCCAAGCTTCTCTTTGATTTGTGAATCTTCACATTGATTTTTGTTTTGCTAGGCTTCTTCTAAATATAGACACAATTTATTATTGAATCTTTTTTGTCTGGATTAGTTACTGATGACTTAAAAAAAACGTATTTCTCTGTCCCTAACTGAGTACAATGACATAGTTTGCTAATTCTTGGAACTGGCAAATGCCAACAGTGGAAGAGAGCTTTTGCTGCCATACACCAGGGTGGTGATAAACTACTTCAGGAGGAGACAGGGACTCCCTGTGTTCTGTTAACTGTTTTCTGAGCAGCATCTAGCTTGTGTCAAAGGCAACAGATCCTATTTCCTTTGGAATCTGTAACCAAGAAAGAGCCACCACAGCTAATACTCATCTCCCAAGTTACTACAGATCCTGGGGCTAGTTGCCTGTTCAGCCTTTCCATTTCCTGCCTTTGGCAATTGCACCATAGGATCCTCTTAAAAGCGAAGAGATGCAATACAAACAATTATGGCTCTTGAAAGTGCACTATACAGAACAGCTTTAGTAAAGAGGTAGGAGGAACAAGAAATCCTACCCTTCATAATACTGAAATCAAGTGCATCTTAAACACAAGTGGCTTTCCAATCCTGATCAGTAGGGGTGCAGAGTAATTGCATCCTCTTAATACCATCTCAGAACCTCAGCTAAGGCAGTTTCTAAAATGGGAAAAATAAACAAATAGATGGAACAGTTGAATAAAAAACTAATTCTGTATTACTGTTTAAAACAGAACCACAGGAAATGTGTCCAAATGGTAATTTAATTCTTTATGAACAAAGCTTTACGTAAAACCTAGGTCAGCATGAAGCTGCCCCTGCACCATACTTAGTCCAGTGAATCTTGCAGTTCTTAGAGGTCATTTAGAGGTGTTCAATAATATCTGGAGGCACTGAACACCACCAGAGAAGAAACCAGCTCAGCAGAGATTGTGCAGGTTTGTACTTGCTCTCATTGAGAGCAGCCCTGCTGAGAAGAGCTTGGAGATGTTGCTTGATGAGAACCTGAACATGAGCCAGAAATAGGAGCTTGCAGCCCAGAAAATCAGTCATGTCCTTGGCTGCCTCAAAAGTAGCATGGCCAGCAGGGTGAGGGAGGGCATTTTCCCCTTCCACTCTGCTTTCACGGGACCCCAGCTGGAATGCTGCATTCGACTCTGGGGTCCCCAAAACAAGAGGGACATGGAACTGCTGGAGGAAGGCCAGAGGAGGGCCACAACCACGGCCAGGGATCTGCAACACCTCTCCCATGAGACAGGCTAAGGGAGTTGGGATTGCTTAGCCTGGAAAAGAGAAGGTCCCAGGCAGACCTTGGAACAGTTTTCTGGTACCTACTGGGGCTACAAGACAGCTGAAGAGGGTCTTTTTGCAAGTGGTAAGTCAATGAGGAATGGGTGGAAACTGTTAGAGGGCAGGTTTAAATTACATGTCAGGAAAAAATTCTTCTCTATGACAGTTGTCCAGAGGACATGTGGATGGACCATCCCTGGAATTCTCAAAGGCCAGATTAAATAGGTCTTTAAAACACCTCATCTAGTGAAAGAAATAATTGCATTGGCTAATGAACCCTGCAGCCAGCTCAGATGAACAATAATGCCCTAACACTGCTCAGGTTCCTTGGTTTGCCTGACTTATTCTGAATAGCCCATCCATTAACCAATGCATTTATACTGTGTTCTCTTCTGAAAATAAGAGTTGGCTCTTTACTATTTATTCTCTCACTGACATCTATTGTATTGAAAAACTGCTTTGTCTTGAGTCCATATTTTTCTGTCTGTGATCTGAGCTACTTGATATTTCATGTGCATTTCTTTTCTATACCTGATGATTTAAGAATACATAGCAGAGCAAGGAGATGCTTCAGAAAGAAATGTCATGTGAAAACGGATGTTCAAACAAAAGAGAGAAAACAGAGCAAAGTTCCTAATGATTTTTCATTAATGACTTGAATTTCCCATCTGCATAAACAACTCCTACCTTTAAGACTATGAGCTAATACACCCTGTGGTTATGTTTGACATTACAAATCCTAAAAGAATACACCTACAAGGATATTTTTTTTCCCCTCTTAATTGAATAAATGTACTAAAATCCCAGTTTTGTACATGATTCTTGATGCAGGGGCCAGGTCTTGGCAGTGAGGAGCTGCAGGGCAGGCCTTTGTAGGGAGAGGCTGGGAGTGCCCATGTTAATTCCAGACACCTCTGCAACAGACCCAAGAGCAGAACATCACTGAGCCTGTCGGCCCCAGGTGTGGCGCCTTGGGGGGAAATATATGTGAGAAAGGGCAGAAAATGCCACATGGTGAGAGAAGGAAAGAACAAAAATAGTGAGATAACACCCTACAAATCCCAAGGTCAGAGAAGAAGGAAGCACTCTAGGAGAAAAAAACAAAGATTGCTTTCCAGTGTTTGGAGAGGACTCCATCATGGGTCCAGTGGACATCCCAGGGAACTGTGGCCTCTGGAAGGAGAGACACTGGAACAGGAAAAAAGTGTGAGGAGTAAGAGTGGCAGAGAGAAGCTGTTATGAACTGAGTGCAGCCCTCTGTGCTTTCCAGGGGCAGAATAGGCAGAGGGAGTAGGAAGAGAGGTTGGGAATGAAGGCATGGACATAAGTCTGGTGGAGAAGGAGGAAAGATACTTTGCTTAACTGTGATTCTTACCATCCCAAAAGTCTTTTATTTGGCAAAAAATTAAATTAATTTTCCCCAAGTCAAATCCGCTTTGCCTGTGACGTGACCAATAAGTCATCATTATGATTTTATCTGACCCACAAGCTTTTTCATCATAATTTCTCCTCCTTTTGAGAAGGGAAGATGAGTGACCAGGTGGGAGTTGGATCTTTAACCAAGGTTAACCCAAGAAGCACATGTACTAGGTTTCCTTTTAGGAACCAGGAAACTAAGTAAGTTATTCTAAATGAAATTTCAGCCACCAGATACATGTTCCAGACTCATCTTGCTAGAAAACTATACCCAAACAATTTATTTTTCCCCTGTTTTTTGTCAAGAAACAGATTAACAAAGATTATCAATTCTGTCCCATAAGTATAAGAAATCTGATAACATCTTTTTTGTCTCTTTCTGAGTCTAAGATAAATGGATTATTTTAGTTTCACTCAGTCTAAAATGTATAAGCAAAGTTCCTTTGAACTGTATGTGGTTGCTTTTCTCAATATTGCCTAAAGTTATGTTAGAAAAAAAGAAGTGTTTGAAGTTCCATGGGATTGGATCCAGAGGGTGCTCTGTCTTTTAATGAGAGCACATTCTTCACCAGCATATATTACCTTACTGAATACTTATTTCTAACATTTTGCATGAGTTATGATAATGTTTTCTAGCAATTAAAAAAAAAAGTCTTGTCTAAATTTGACTTAAAACATGTACCATTGAAGAAAGCTTAATTGTAAGTATACAATACCGATTTCTGTTATGAATCATCTGTCACATTTGTTATCAAGAAAAGAGACTTGCTACCTGAAGTATGCTAATTTGACAGAAGTATGCCCCTGAATAGCAGCTAAATAAGCTTTTCCTTTAAAGCTCTCCAGTTTCATTTGATTATTCACTCAACACTGCTTTTATTTTCCTTGATAAATCTAAAAAATATTTTTCAAAAATCTTAGTCATTTAATGCTTAAGTTCACTGAACAAGTCCACCATGGATTGCATTATGTCATTTTTGCAATGTAATTTAACAGCGAAAATTATAAATAGGGAAATGATTTTTTATAGCTATAGCTCCTGCTATTTTATTCCTTAAAGTTTCTTTCATCTTTTTAACTGGTTTATTTTGTCAGACAAAAATATTTTGTCAGACAAAGATATTTTCTTGGTTCTACTAAAGAGGTGGAGAAGCTCAAATCTTTTTTGACAGTTGAGATTATATAAACAAATATTTAAAGAAACAAAGGAAAGTATTACAGTAAATGTTACCATTTTAACAGTGGCAGATTTTGATTTTAGCAATGCATTTTCAAGCCTTAGTAATAGCTATGTGCCTTCCAGCTATAGAAAATAATGATTTTGTTAAGTTTGGAATATAGATAAAATATTTTTGCCAAGTAAAATTCATTTCCATTTGAGGACCATGGGGAGCCCTAAAAAGACTAGAACAGTTCCAGTCTTTAGACTGTTCTGATCATCACATCAGAAGAACTTAAATGAATAATTTGAATACTTACAAACATCTGAGAGGTAAATATGCATGCCTATTTTGGAAACAGAACACAGTTCAGAAGGAAAACACACGTTTGATAGCTCCTAGATCTTTATTCCAGCTTCAATTTTATTAAATGAGATTTAGATTCTACATTACTTACACATTTCAGTTGCCTAAATCTTTCTTCAGTTGCAGTTGCTTTATATCATGCTTTTATTGGTTATTTTTCAATAACTATGATGAAAAAGGACATCAGTACACATAGTACTGTGTCTTTATTATCTGTCTAATGGAAAAAGCTTTAAAAATATCAAAGTGAAACACTCACAATCTCATGAACTGACATAGGATAGGTCTCGTTTTAAGTCCATAAGCTTCAATAAAGTTCATTGAAGCTGTCTAGAAATAACTAATGATGAAAGAAATGATGATGTTGGAAAGCCACACCTGAGAGAACAATCTATAAGACATACGTACACGAGCATGACTAGCACAAGATCTAAACAAATGGTGAGGTTAGCAAAGTGGTGAAAGGGTATCTAGACTTATATGGCAATGTGAGCAAGGGCTGCATCCACAGCCCTTGGATGCATTTTAATATAGAGGCTACAGAGGCCCAAATTTTAAGTATCCCATCATCTTGTGGGGATCAAACCCAGCTAAACAAGACATATTTACTGCTCACAACATGGAAAACTTAATAACAGAGAAGATGCAATGTGTCACAATCCAATCTGATAGTATCACCACATCACTGAATTCTTTTTTTATCAGGATTTAGGTTGAATTTTCTTGCATACATTACTCCACTCCTTCATGATGGCTGTTTCAAAACCTCCTTCTTATTACCCTTCCAGCCCAACTACAGGAATCAGTAGTTTGCACCAATTTTTTTCTGACAGCTTTTTTTTTTTTTTAAGAGTATTTTCTTGTTTGTGCCTTCAGTATTAGACCCTTTCAGCACAGGTCTCAGTCAGTGTTTTGATAGCTCTTCAGTCTTTGTCTGAATCCACCATTGATAAAATATTCACAAATATCCTCTGCCTTTTGGCAGCTACTGCCTCCCCCTTCAGAAAGGCTGGTCTGTCTCGTTCAAGTGAAGTCTAATCACTGCCTTGCACAATACTTTTCCTTATAAAATAAAGATAAAAATATGTTGTCTCTAGACATGTGAAGATCTTCTTTCCACATGTTTGCAGCTGTTTTTATATAACACCAAAGCTTACCCACCCCTGAGTATTTCAAATACTGCTGGGTTTTATGTCATTCAGTTATTCCAATATCATATTCTGAAGGTCTCAATAATGGCAGTACTACCAATCTATTTTCTGTCCATCAACATCTACTTTTCTTGCTCTGGAACTAGGACCATCTACTGAAAAAAAAACCTGCTTTCATTTCTACTTTATAATGCTTTGTAAAAGATTGACACACATCCAAGAATGTTCAGCCTCTTGAGGATTAAAACCATGCACCGCAGTGTGAGTTCTGAATTTCAGCTCTTGCCCCAAGCCTCTTGGAGGGAAAATCAAAACACACCCTAAAATGGTATCAAACCTTTATTCTGAAATCTTTGGAAGGCAAAACTTTTTGATCACTTTTCTTAAATTAGCCATAATGTTAATACAATCTTCTCATCTGTTCTAAAAACAGTCCTTATCAAGTCTAGGATCTTCTTGGTCTTTTTGTAACAAAAGGGAAATATTATATCAGATATGGCTCTGTGGAAATATTTAGTCCATTTTGATGGTTTAATTTCCATATTTAACCAATTTCTTTGTCCTGTGCTCACTAAATCATGAACATAAACCCACTTGTGCCAGCAATAACTTAGTGTTCTTTATGATGCCTTCCATTATGAAGTACAGACACTTCCAGTTTGTAGATTTAAACCCATATTCTCATTAAATCAGGTCTAAATTAGAGAAAAATACATGTTTTATACAACTGGCAATTTTAAAAGATTTTAATAGAACACTTTAAAAAAAAAACAAAAACAACAAAACCCCCTCTAAACAAAGTTAAATAAATGCAGTCAGCATACAACAACTATCTAGTATTTTTTACAATTTAATAAAAGGATTGAACAGCCATCTGTGGGGATACCCATCTAACTGCCCTTCCACTTATCCACCACACTTTGCAAAGAGGAAAGACAGCAGAAACTACAAAGTTACATTTGAGTTGAGATTGCTTTTGTTTCTAAAGTTCAGTCAAGGGGGATGAATTTAAAAAAAATAAAAATGAAATGGCTATCTCCAGCATGATGGAAAAAAAAAAACATGTTCTCAAAATTCAGTTCTTCCCATCTGACTCTCACTGATAAAGCTACACCAAAATAAACTTTAATTAAGATCAAAAGTTTGTACAGTTGATACTACTTTTACTAAATAAACAGCCTCTAATTCTTACAGTCCCAGAGGAAAAAGTACAAAATATAGTGCACCTTCATTGCTTTCTTATGATCAGCTTTCAAAACATAAAATTCAATGTTTGAATTCCTTATGGTGATTAATGCATTCACACCGATTTTCTGCTTCTTCCCTGCAGATACATTGCAGCTATGAGTCTATTATTGTTCATTTGACTAACTACACATCCAGCTATTACAGATCACTTTGAAGCTTTCATAAAGTATGAGGGAGAACATTCTTTTAAAGTACTTTCAGTGCCTGCCAAATTGATAAATACACACATTTAGTGTCATAAATACAGGCAAGGTTTAGAAAATGAGGGATATTATAAAACGTTTTGCTACTTTTTTGCAAATTTTTTGACAGTTTTACCCAAGGTATATATGTCAGAGTGTGACTGAGGTGTGTTGCACAGTTAAGAAAGCTTCCTAGGGAAACAGTACTTAGTAATCTTAAATATTCTCAAAAATATTGCAACTCCATGCTTGTAAGAATGAGTCAGAATTTTAGTTTATTTTTTGTGGAATAAAAATTGATTGTACTACTTGTGTTTTCTCTGGTTTAAAAGCAGATGATATCCTCATTTGCATCTACTTAGTCTCAGCTTTGAGTAGCCCATAAAATTAATGTGTTTGCTTCTTGTTTCCCAAGTCACCTTTAGTTCTTTTTCATTCCTAAGCATACTTGCATCAGAATATTCAATATGCAGTAGAATGCCAATCGCAATTCCCTAGTTCTAAATGAAGAAAATTAATTCTGTGTTACAAATGTGTTTTCTCAATAAGGTCATTTGCCTTTGCCTTTTCACTACTTGAACTGTTCAGTTTTTTGTCAGCTTGGTTTTATTTTTTCACTTTTCTGGATTTCCATTTTGTACAAAGGGAAATCTAGTTTCTTCCGATTGGAATTTGAACCTGGAATCTAGTTTCTACCTATTTGAAATTTGTTTTTTCCTGATATGAGAGGCAGACTAATGAGCTGTAAAGCAAAAAGTTTAAAACCAATTTATGTTATAATATTATTCCACTTAAAAGATAATAAAACTTTTTAAAAAGGAAGCAATTATTTTTACAATTGAGGAGCAGACTTATTTTTTAAAAAGATCATGACAAATTTTCACTACCCTTTGCTGGAAAGATATTTTGTTTTTTCTTGCAGATTAGACTGGTGTGAGGACAGTGATTTGAAAAAGTTCTAGTGTCCCAGCTGAAAGACTAAAGACCTTTTGTTGCTTTTCTCCATTGAAAATTCTAGGTGTTCTGTGTGAAAACATGTAAATTGCTGATGGGTATTACAAGTCCTCTGTTACTGGCAAGTATTTGACATTTCCTTGGCTCCTAGTACCCTACTGAGAAAGTAGTTTCTAGCTTGTTTTCCTTTTATTTTCATATTTCCATACAAAATTATAGAGGCATTTTCTTCCTTTGCTTCCCTCACTGTATTTACATGAAAAAAGGTCCTTTATGTTCTACTGGGTAAGTCGTGAAATTTCATGACTGTTCAAATAAGGCTTAAGATAACAATGGCTTGAAAGGAGTTTTCCTAATTTACAGTCAGCTCTGACAATTACTTGATAGATATTTTGTATACATACACCACCTGAAAATAGGAAATAAACATATTTAAAAAATAAATACGTAAGATCAGGTTTATGCTTAAAATTTGCAAAAGTTTGGTCGTTATAGCCCCATGACATCAGTTTGGTCCATAGCCCACACATGGTGTTTTGCTGTTGAAGTGCATGAAGTGAACATATTAGAGGAAAGACTGCCTACTGTTTGGAGAGTCCTGAAAATATCCGTGCCTGGTAGGAAATGTGAGGGACAAAGTGTTCCTCTTCACAACAACTTGTCTTGATTTAGTATTTTAAAGTGTGAGCTTTAATTAAAAGAAAAAAAAACTTCAATGACTAATTGTCATTGACACCTAAATATATTCTTACTTAGTAAATAACTGACTAAAACTAGCTTTTAAAAACAACTATTTCTTACAGCATTCCAAGGCTTTGAATGCATCTCCCAGCAGGAGATGATGTTTTAATGATATAATGCAGTACCTCCTATAAAGAAGACTAATATCAGGAAGCATTGTAGGAAAAATAATTTATCAAGATTTGAAAAGCACACTACCAAAGGATTCAGATAAATCTACCACTTAGATTTTTAAGGCAAGATTTACTTTTTTTTCAGATCAATTGAGCCTCTCTTATTTTTTTTTCAACAAGATGAAATTAGAAACTTTTAGAAAAGAAATTAGAAAATTAGAAAGTTTTTAATGAAACTGTGATGCTAGTTCCATTACTGCGTTCAGATAATACAGAATACCCCTCCAACCAGTACTGCAAATATAGTGAAAGTGCACCTAATTGTGTATTTTATATTTTCATTCATTTATATTATATTTAAAACTGTCCAGTTACAATGGAATCTTCTTTGATAATTATTTCAATTTCACTTTATCTTACAGCAGCCAATGGACATCTTTCTTTATCAAGAAATTCAAAGACTTAGGAAACCTATTATGTCCACATTGACAATGAACATGTGCCTAGGCAAAAATAATACATGGGTTCAACATTTTTCCTCTGATCTGCTCTGTATATTTTTTATCCAATATTACCTGATTTTGCACTCTCTGTAATCAATAAAAACCACAATTACAAAGTTATCCCTCTCTTTGAACACACCAGTATTTGAGTGGCCCTTGCCTTTATGTAACAATATTTTTCAGCTGTCTTTATGAATTGTTTCATGTGCAATATTAAAATTCCATACATTCTGTGAATGAAAACACATAAGTGGTTTTCTCTAAGGAAAAAAAAAATGAAAACAGATAGGTAGTTTTCTCTAAGGAAAAAAGTATTTTGGTAGATTAAAAGCAGCACATATACCTGTGTATATATGAAATATCAAAGCAACACATGCTGACAGCCCTTCTCAGTAGGTATTGTTACACAGAGAGCATGAGGCAGGGGAAGAAGAGGAAGAGACAGTCAACGTTGTTTAAAAAAATGCAGTCCAACTGCAGTGCATTCCCTGTGCAGGCACAACAACACAAAACAGAGGAGCGCCCCTGATCAGCATGTGCTGCTCCTCCTGCTTTAGAGTGGTGTTCATCTTGCCTTATTCACAAGTTATTAAACAAGCTCGGTGTGCTGGTTTCAGCTGGGGTAAATTTTCTTCACAGTAGCCGTTATGGGGCTGTATTTTGGATTTGTTCTGAATACAGGGTAATAAAAAAATGTTGTTTTTTTTTTAATTTGTGTAAGCTGAGCAGGGCTTTCACAGAGCCAAGGCCTTTTCTCATTTTTGTATGGCCACGCTGGCAAGGAGGTTGGTTGTGCATGGAAAGAGACACAGCCAGGACAGCTGACCCCAGCTGACCAAAGGGATATTCCATTCCATTTGACATCATCCTCAGTACATAAAGTAGAGGAAGAATAAAGAAGTGAGGGGATGTTTGGAGTGATGGTGTTTGTCTTCCCAAGTAACCATAACATGTGATGGGGCCCTGCTCTCCCAGAGATTGCTGAAACCCTGCCTGCCCATGGGAAGCAGTGAATTCATTCTTTGTTTTACTTTCCCTGTGTGCATGCCTCTCATTTTCCCTGTAATCCCATGAGTTTTCTGTTTTCTGCACCCCCCAATTTTGTCCCCAATCCTACTGGTGGGGCAGTGACCAAACTGTGTGGGCTTGGTTGCTGTCTGCACTGAAACCACAACACCTGGGCACCTGTGAGCTGGAAACCCTGCTGTCATTTATGTCAGCCTGTGACAGTCTGGGAAGGCTCAGCAAGTTAAAACAAGCAGGTGCTGGAAAGCTGCTCCAACATGGGCTACTCTCTCCATGGATCTGCAGGTCCCTGCCAGGACCCTGCCCAGCACAGGTTTCCCACAGGGTCACAGACTCCTTTCAGGCATCCACCTGCTCCAGTGTGGCATCCTCCCCAGGCTGCTGGTGGATCTCTGAATTCCCATGGACCTGCAGGTGGATCTTTGAATTCCCATGGATCTCCATGGGCTGCAGAGCCACAGCTGCCTCACCATGGTCTGCACCATGGTCCGCAGGGGAATCTTGGCTCTGGTACCTGAAGCATCTCCTGCCCCTCCTTCTGCGCTGACGCTGTTGTCTGCAGTGTTCTCTCTCTCTTAAATGTTCTCACCCCACTCTTCTCTGGCCACAATTACATCTTCACAATAACTTTTTTGTCCTTCTTAAATATGTTATCACAGAGGTGTTGCAATCATTTCTGATTGGCCCAGCCTTGGCCAACAGCATGTTCATCTTGGGACTAGTTGGCACGGGCTCTGCTGGACGTGGAGGAAGCTTCTGGCAGCTTCTCACAGAAGCCACCCCTGTATCCCCTCAACTACCAAAACTGGGCCATGCGAACTCAAAACAGAGACATGGTAAAAGATCTGAAAAGAACCTTCTTTTATTTGAAAAGATAAAAACCTTCACTTATCTGAACAGGATTACAGCAGGTTTTTGTTTTTTGGTTTTTTTTTTGTTTGGTTTTTTTTGTTTTGTTTTGTTTTGTTTTGTTTGTTTTTTTTTGT
>CM019215.1:67407156-67417763 GCA_009741485.1 Malurus cyaneus samueli | reverse complement strand
TTTTTTTTTTGTTTTGGTTTGGTTTTTTCCCATTGTACATAGCATTTAGCTGAGATTTATCATGCAAAATTAGCCTAGACAGCAATCAAATATTCTTGTATTTCTTAAAGGAATCTTAAAATAAACATACACAGAGAATGCTTTTAATAATGAACTGTTTCGTTAAGCACAGACTCCAGTGTGGTAAACTGTGACCTTCAAGGGGAATGGCTTAGAATGGATCAATTTATACACAGGCACTGATATAGCTCATTTCTGAAATAAATATAATGGAATGTAAAAAACAAATATATTGCCTAGCAAATTCCTCTACCTGTACCATCTATCTGCTTCCCACATTCTGTCTCCAGCTTTCTCTAGTGTTTGCTTGATCATGACACTGTTGACAGCACAACAGCAAGCAAAGCTGACCTCTTTTCAGAAGGCAAATTAGTTATGTTCCCACAGCAAACAATGAGAGGGTGGCAATTTTTATGAGTGGTTAATTTTGATAGGTTTAAGGTTTTTTTTCTGTGGCAAGTCTTTCTTGGCTGGCACAAAAAGCTCTAGTTATGATAAGTAATAGCTCTCTAGTTAGCCACGTTTTGATTTAAGAAACAGTGCTATGAGCCTTATTTCTCACAAGTTTTGTGCAGACATGTATTTTTAAAAATACATGCAAAAATGTGAAGGAAATTAAATTCTAAGTACATAAAAAAGCATGCAAAAATTGACAGTAAAAGGCTATAATTTTAAGGAAAATCAGTAATTTTATGCTTAATTTTAAAGCAGGATGAATCAAGAATTAGGATTAGCCATGCAATTATAACCAGAGCTAACTTAATATAAACAATTTTGGGGACTGTATCTTATCAGAGTACAAGATAAAGCTATTTAGAATGTCTGTTTACTATAAAAACACAGGTTAAAATGGGACACCTTTTAAAATTAATTGTATGTAAAAGGGTTAACTCAATATTTGTTAAATAGTTTGTAAAAATTAATTTGCACTTTGAACACATACTGAGCTTTCTCTTATTCAAAGAAAACTTTCCTCATGTTTACATTGCTGAAGCTCTCATAACTTACCAGGAGGCAAATTTACAGTAAAATAAGTTAAAGCTCTAGACATCTTGGCAGTTTATGGAGTCAGCACAGATGACAGAGTAATGAGCTTTTAAGAACTTAATCTGAGGCAGGGGGAAGATGCATCATTTGTCTTAGGTTTTTGAGAATGATTCTTCACTGATATCTCTTCTGATTAATAAAATTGCCCTGTCGAAGAGTAAAAGAAAAAGTTTTGTGTCCTTGCTTTCTCTTTTATTTTTTTTTTTTACTGTAAGACATTGATGCATTGGTTACATTGGAAAAAAACTTGCTCACAGCACCCACCAGCTCTTACATTTCTCACTCTGACATGTAAATTATATAAAAGCTGTCCTTAAAGCTACTTAAGGCTGGTCCCATTTCCTATACAGTATCTCAGAATTACTTTATTGAGAAGAAATAGGAGATGAAACTGAAAAGATTTTGTTTACAAAGCTAAATGATGAATTTTCCTCCAGAAGGAAGAAAGCCCGTGGGTTCACTAAGAAGTCAAGACAAGCAGCAGCAGTGGTCCTCTGCTCTCAGAAAGCCCAGTGACACTTGTACTACAGCTGTTCTCCAAGCCTTCAGTCCTCTTTGGTGACAAATAAACATTTCAAAGGTCATCACCTGGCTCTACAACCATATAATAACAGGATAATAATATCTGTTTTGAGGATTCAGATGCCATTGGCCAATGAGAAACTGAAGAACAACAGATTAGAGAGAAATTTCTCAGGAAGTAAGAGATTTAGATTATGAACTACTGCAGAAAACAGTAAAAAATTGAATAGAAGAGGGAAAGCACTTTTTCTGATATCTTTGATTTTCTTTCTTGCTATTTTCTTTAAAAATAAACTGTAGAGGAGATTACGGAACCAAAGAAGAAATGTAACTGGTATGAGAGACAAATTAGAAGATCTAGACAGCACAGTTTGGAAAGCATGACAATTACCAGGAAAAAAAGGTTATGCTGGCTCTAACAGTGTTTGAGTTATTTTTTGTACATTTTTTTCATTAGAAAGTCCCCCTACCCTGAGGGCAAGATTTCTCATGCTACTTTTCACTTTAGCTATGCAAGTTTTAATCATAAGTATGATTTTTATTTTTGTGGCTGGTAGGAAAGTTATTTATGATATTATTACACCTTGAAACTTCTCAAACCGTACAGAAGCAGCAAGGGAATACATTCCATGCACTAATAGCTAGGTAACTAACCATGAGCCACAAGGATGCAGTCACAGAGCTTTAAATTCTTGCTGCAAGAATCTTATAAATTCAATACAAGAAGATAGCTGTAGGTAAAAGACAGAAAAACAACCAAAAAATGAAGAAAAATATTTGCATATTATTAAAATTAAGGGGTAGGTTAGTATGCAGTGGACCGTGTTTTGCTGCTCCACCCCTATTGCAAGGTATACACAATAAGAAAGACAAACTCTTATTCTTTTTTTTAATAGTAAAGGTATACAATGTATACTGCCATTATTCTTATCTTTCTTTTCCATAATTCTACAGAAATTAGAGTTCAAATATTGATAAATGAGTTGTCCTCTGAAACAAACAAATCAAAAACTAAAAGATAAATTCTTGTGGGTTTAATATGCATGATATAAAACACTAATTACTATGGAAGTTGTTAAATTTTAAATATTTGTATTTTCATTTTGAATGAATAGATGTCTTTCCTCACTGTCACTAGTCTTAGAAAAGCAGACAGAAATACTGAAAGTTAAAGGCTTGGTGTACACGAGAGGAAGTTAAAATACAGCATAACAGGAACAGAGCTTTGCACCATGCAGCTCTTGCAGTGTGCTGGCTGAGTTACTAGGGGCAAAGTGAATCTGGTTTTTGGCTAGTTGTCTCCAGCAAAAGTTTACAGTATTTGGAAAAAAGAGCATGGCTTCAAACTGCTTTTAGAATAAAAAGAAAACATGGCTCCAATCTGCTTTTAGAATAAATCTCACGATATAACAATTAGTTAATCCTAACCACAGCCTGGGATCTCAAATTCAGACTCCATACCACAGCTTGGTAAACACATACAAGGAGATCATACAGTTCTTTATCCATCATAGAAATCAACTGTTTTTTTTTTTTTTTTGTAGAAATACAAATTATTTTACCTTTTTTAAATTAAATGTATATCAAATGTATTTTTTGTTCAGAAGCTGTCACGTAGTTTAAATCTTAAAGTTATTTATTTCTAGTAATTATAAATTTTTAATAATATTTAAAAAAAATTAAACTATGTTTTTAAAAACTATTTTTATGTCATTCAATTCCATCTGTTCCTATCTTGGTTCTCACAATGTTCCAGATATCTGCTTTAGAAGACAGTACATATATTCAGTGACTAGCTACTAACATGTCCAGTCCAAGATAAAATTTTCTTTCTCACTGGTTTAAATTGCCAACAGAACTCTCATTTAAACAAATGAAAAACGGTAATATAGAATAATCAAATACTTCATAGTTCATCAGAATTATAAATTACTTTACCAAGGCGTGAAATAAATTTCAGCAAACTGTCCATAAAATTAAGTTGTGCTTCACTTAAAAATAGTCTGTAACCTGACAGGAACAAATTTCATATTATCTACCTGTTCCTGCCTGTCAGCCTAGGGCACTGAGCTCAAATCCAAGTTGCATGAGATAATCAACACCAGGAAGATGTGTTTCACAGCAGTGAATATCTGGTATGTTAAATCATTTTTCAGATTAAAAGATAGGTGTTTTCTAAAGTCCTAGTTAAGGCTAGAAATATTTCTCATTGATTATATACACCTCTTGCCTTTGGGTTTTTCCCTTTTCAAATATATGAAAATGTAATTTGTTTTCTTGGTGATCCATTTCCAGGCTTGTGCTACCTATACTCTGTTGTAATTCAGGCAGACAGAAGTAACTCACACTTTCAGTGTGCCCTAACTCTGAATTACATTCTTGGGCTAAATGGCCTTTGCAACTTTCTTACTTAAGGAAACATTCTATTAACTGTACTTTAAGAATGCAGTATTCCCAGTTCTCTTTCCGTGTATATTACTTTGGGCACCCAAGGCCTTGCAGAAATACACACTGATAATAACAATTGTGAGATTTTGTAATTAGTTGTGAGAGCTTTATTAATGTAAATATGAGGAAAATTTTCTTTGAGTAGCAGAAAGCAGAGTATGTGTTCAAAGTGCAAATTAATTTTTACAAACTATTTAACAAATTCTAATTATTTGTTTCTGTATTCATTAGGATAAAATTATTATAGATATTTGTTGGATAGAATAGTCACCACTGTTGACAGATAATTAATTTTAAATTAGTTATTTAACTCTACTGATCTCAATCCAATATTAATGTCCTCTTCTTTCCACATATCTCTTGGAGAAATACTTGTGATGAGCTACTTTATTTAGCTCTTAAATCCATTTTACTATTTTCATCATTTAATAAAAATCTTTAATTTTCCACAGAAACTTAGGCTTCTGAGTTTTCCAATTTTACTGGATGAAATTCACTGGATGATTTATCTGATTTACCAAGTCAGACAAATGTTCAGTCTGAATATTCTGGTTAATCACATTCAGATTTTGCAACAGAAAAAATAGCACTATGCTTAAAGGCAGCTTGACAAAAAAAACTCCAGTGCCTTTATTTCAGTTTTATGAAACTGGCCACCCTTTAAACATACACACACCTGAAAGATATGTGATGTGGCAGTTAGGGGTGTATTTTGACATTGTTCTTCACTAAATAAATTAGTAATAAACACAGGGACATCAGAACAGGCACTGATTTTATTGCTGGTTAAGACAAAGACTACTAAAAAGTTAAATATCATGCATTATTAACATTCTCACGTTTTGCATCATATGACAAAACTAAAGTCAGCTGAAAGCTCCGAGAAATTATTTAAGACTTGTTAGTGTGTATGGCCAAATATGAAATCAACCATAAAATCTACACATCCCCAAGCATGTCTTTCATAATATGAAAGGTCCGCATAAAGTCGCAATGAAGAGCAAATGAAGGACTATTAGGGTGATAGCCCAATTTAGGAGGAAAAAAATAATATTCATAATACAAAGACAAAAATTTTTTGTTGCGAACTTACTATTTTGCTAAATAATGTGCATATTTGTGTCTGAAGGTATTAGTGGAATTTTTTGCTGCTAAAAGCAACTCTGAGGAACGTCTATGACTGCACAGTAAACACACTGAAGTAGTTCAAAAGGGGCAATAAATACAATTTTATTATGATTCCTATTTGTCATAGAGATTACATCACAATATACACGATAATATTGATGTCCTCTCAATAGACAAGAGTTCAGCTGCAAGAACATGTGATGGGTTCTGTTTGTATTGGCATTTTAGCAACTGACAGTACAAACATCTAGATCTAATCCGCTGTTGCCCTCCACTTCCATCTGATGCTGTCTTAATCCAGTAACACATCCTGTTGTCTTCTCCCAAATATCTTTTGCTTTGTACCTTTTCCACCCATCAGGCATGCTCTCCTCCCGTTCAGCAATCAGCTTTCACACTCAAACTGCACTGCAAATCCTTTCACATTTCCAGTATCATTCACTCACTGTCACATAACTGAGCAGTCAAATTATTACTGTCAATTTTGTACTTCTTTAGTCTTAAAGGAACCCTCAGAAATTCACTGGATCCAAGAGAATCTTTCTTCAGTTAAGGTAAGTGAAATGTGAACATTACATAAGCTTATTTTCCTTTACTCAAACTACACACTTGGCTGTTTCTAGCTGTGGCTGAAACAATGCCACTATCCCAGAGAATAAAATGATCATTGGTTCAGGGCTGAGTTCTGTTTGATTTCTATCTTATAAGGTCAAATCTAGGGGAAGGCTTCCAACTGTTGAAAGACAGAAGATTTATTATCTAACTGTGTAGGAGTTTCAGCACAGAGATACTTGGTAATGATCCTGGCAGTGATGAATCAGTGGGTAGAAGTGTGAGAAACAAAAGTTCATAACTTCTTCTGTCAAGGCTGTTGTTATCATTCATAATCACAGACAATTCTTGCTAACATTCATGTTTTAGGTAGCTTTAAAATATTTTCTTTTAAATCTACAACGAAACTGCCAAAAAACTCACATTCTCCTGGGTTTTTTTTTCAATATTTCAGTAGCCATTTTAGATTTGCATATTTCCAGAAGAAAACTAATAGGTGAGATTAGTTACCTGGCCTGGCACATTTGCTATGTAGAGCAGAGTTCTACTTATCAGAGCTAGAATAACATAAGAAGGTTATTATTAAATTGACTTCCTAGCTGACCATCAAACCGTTTTTTTTCCCTCTAGGTCACAAGATTTTATGAATGGCAGGTTTTAATTCACTGTGGTCCTTGTTTTAAATTTAAATTGCTTGATCCTGTATACATCATAATATCACCGTTTCTTTGTGCCACTTGTATAACAGTTTTGAATCCCGTGGCAGAGCTATATAATAAAGATTTGTGTATTTTAAATGTCAATTTAAAATTTTGCAGCAGATTTTGCAGCATCAGCCTACTTTTCTCCCCTCTGTTTCTCAGTGTTTTGCTACCACTCTCCAGCACAGAATCCAAATGAAGAAACAGCCTCTCCTTATTCTGAATCTCACCCTACAACATATACACTGCCACTAATATTTAGATCACCTAGTTCTGCACAGAAAATTATGCACAATTGAATCTAATTCAGCTATTGTTCATATTGCTTAAAAGCTACTCTTTAATGCATTCAAGAGAAAAAACACCATCTTTAGGAACTAATTCAGTTTCCTAGTAATGCAGCAACACACTACTATAGAAACTCTTATGGGTAAGGATGCAAAATAATAGTTAAATAACTCATTTCCAAAAGACTTTACATCAGGCTTATTTCTGTGGGGACATTTGTTTGTTCTGACTGAGCGTGAATTAACCTTCTAGTTGAGATGTCGTATAAGTAAAAAAAAAATAAACTATTAATCCCATAGTCCACACTAATCAGAGTTAATATTCAGTCTGGGAAGCATCCTTTCTCTAATTAACATGAAAATAAATATATTAGCTTCTTTTTGATTCTCTAGACACATCTCAATTTTAATATATTTCAATCAAACTCTTTTCCTTTACTCTTCAGACCCATATTGTTGTGAGCTAATTTCTTCGGTATTTTCAATGCTAGACAAGAAATCAGTTTGTTTTAAATAAGACTGCATAAAAGAAAAGATAAATGGTTCTAGACAGCCATACTGCTTTGCGAAATACTGAACTGTGCTATAGGTTGACATATCCTTAAAACTGCTGCTAAATCATGAAGGCTTAAAAGTCAGAACAGATTATTGAAATGTTCTTAAGTGGATTTTTGACACCATTTTTACTTGAGCTATGAGAATATACAACAGCATAAGGTGACATTCAGAAGTGGTTTTTGACATGAAATACATTACTACTTGTCAGAGCATGCAATGAAGATCATGGTATGTATAGACTTTTCATATATTATGTGATAGATAATGGATTCTTTGAAAACATTTTATGATGTAGTACATTAACCTATAAAGTAAAATATGACTATACGTATTTTTTAATTTATTACATACTTCAATAATAAATTATTAAATACTTTGAACTTTTGAAATGATGATGTAGATTTCTAATTTCCTAATAATATGGCACATCATTTCTTTGCTTTATGATTACATAAATACAAAGTATTTGAAAAATATCATTATTTTTTTTTCATTACAGTCCTCCATTCCTGAATTTTCAGTAGCCATTCTATATTCTACTTTGTGACCTGTGTTTCAGAGTTTAATAAAATAATTGTTATATAAGTCATCCCTGGTTCTCATCCCAACATTCAATGCCCTGAGCCACTGCAACACTTCAAAAGAATCACCTTTTCCTTCCTGATTACCAGTTGCTGTTAGAATAAGCATTTCATTCTCATTTCTTCAATGGGTTATATACAATTTTCCAAACTGGTGGGAAGAGAGAGGCCACTGTAAATCCCTGCTCCTTTTTCCCTTTGATTCTATGTAACATCAATACTAGAAGCCTAGAGAGGTCAAAATCCAAACTAAACTTCTGTTTAGTCATTTAAGGCACATTAATAGGACTGAGACAAATATCTATAATCGTACAAAATACAACCATAAAATTTGCAAATAGGAGAAAGCTTTCTTGAGCAGCCAAATTGAATCCTTAGATGCTTCAGAGAGTTTTGAACACTCATTTGCTACTAGCTAGGTTTTTTCAAGGCACCTCTTACTAGTGCTAATTAAAATCTGAGCCATTAAAATTATTACTTTTAGGACGTGGGAATATTTTTTCTTTTTAGCTAAAGTTCTTTTAAAGAGAGGGAAGTTCATTCCCTTGAGCTTGCTGATCAGCAAACACATTTTTTACTATAAAATAAATATATGTCTTATATTAAAAAGTTGTTTTGTTAACATACCTAAGACCTCTGTTACTGCTGAAGTCATACTGTAATTCCTTTTAATTTGCATGATACACCTCCAATTTCTTTCCAATAAAGTTAAACTTACTATCACACCTTCATTTATTTAACTTCTGCTGGTATGATCTTGAGTCAGTAATATCTTTTCTTCAGGAAAATATGCTCCAATGTAGTGTATGTAACACACCTGCATTTAGAAAAACATTATAATTAACAAGAGAAGGACAGAGATGTAACCGACAAAGTCCATTTTAGAATTGATCATAAATATAGGTACAAATCTTATGTTGGTATTGCCCACGTAGTGCAGTTGAGGATATTTAACAGCAAAAGGTAATGGAACTCATCACTTTTAATCTTAGGAAAGATTTAGCTTATGATAATGAAATGCTAATAACAACTCAGTAACTTCAAAGACATGATAGAGCCAAGGAAGTCTATTTAAATCCTGTTTTGACAGAGATTTTTTTGATGCTAAACACCCATTAAACACCAATAAGATTAGAGCATTTTGCAGTTAGCAACTCCTTTGAAAATTCCTACCACTCTCACAGTACATAACTTGTGATGTATTACAGGCAGTGTAAATTTAGGATTTTATTCTTCCAAATGGTGAGTAAATGGGAATCAAATGGGCAAATATACTTCAAAGGACAATTTTAGCTTGCTTCACTCCTCAGAGGAAAATAGAGGAAGAATTTATACTGAGCACAATGTGTGAAGGATCTTCACTGAAGAATTTTAAGGAGGAATTTCCAGAGGAGAACCAGGATTGACTGAGTCACTGCCCAAGCACTTCCTTTGCATTTAAGTATTCCAGATACCATCTAGGCAAATAGCATGACCCTTAGCTGTTTTACCAGAAGGACACACATCTTCTGCCTGCCCTGAGACAGCCTTTCAGATCATCTGCTGTGAGAGTACACGGGGGAAAGAGCTGCTGCCATCGTCTGCCATCTTTGACAAAACTCCATTGGGCATGAGCCAAGAAAAATGAGAAATGAGGAAGAACTAGAGATTGTGGTCACAATGGGAGAGGAGGACTGGAAAAAATGTTCTTGCTTCATTTACAAACCTGCAATTTTAGATTGGTTTCGTTTCCCTGGGCAATGATGAGGACAAACAACACCTGCAAGGGGGTTTATCAGAGCTTTTGTCTACACAAAACAGAGGCAATTTGCAGTTACTGAATGCTCCCATTGATGGGGACCAGTCTGATGGCTTGACCCAAGCTAGCACCTCATGTTCATTGCTTTGCCAGGGTTAGGTTCCAGGATGCTGTGGTCTGCTGAGGTTTGTCTGCCTCGATGTATTGCTTTTCCATGTGAGCACTGTTGGTACTGCCCACAGTATTGCAAATCACATTGAGAACAAACACAAATCTCTGACAGCAAGAATAAAAGGCATAAGGAGACCCATGTTGGGTCTGCTCAAACCTGTCACAGAGGTGAAAACCAGGTCTCAACTGCCTGTGTGTGCCTGGTGTCACAGTCAGAGCTTTGGCTGTGGGATTTTTTCTGTACCCTTGCAGAAACGCCAACTGCTAGGCTCTTCATAATGGTTCACAGCAGTAGGATGAGAGGCAAAGAGCACAAGTAGAAACATCAGAAATTCCTATTAGGCATTAGGAAAACATTATTTTGTGGTGGTGGAATACTGGAACACTTTGCTTAGAGCAGTGTTGAAATCTCAGTCCTTGGAGACTGGGCCGTGCACAGCCTTGAGCAACTTTATCTAATTAGATCTGTTCTGAGCAGTGTTTGACTTCTGAAGGGTCTTTCCAATCTTCATGATTCCAAATGAAGAATGACAGGCAGCAGCTCTGCATACCAAAAATTATGAGCTTTCCCTATGGGTTACTTGAAGGGATCTCAGAAGACTTACTCTCTAAAAAGAGATGCTTTTTAATGGATACCTAGGACAAGGGTAGATGAATCTGAACCCCCATTTCTATTTTGCTGCAGTTTGAAAGCTGTAGGAATTTGGACACCTGAAAGCCTTAGTGCCTTTGATACTTTGTAAATTGAAATCTTATTGAGAATAGTTTCTGTGACAGAAAGCTTCTTTTTATAGTCCTCACAGTATTTCTAAAG
>CM019215.1:67381721-67407146 GCA_009741485.1 Malurus cyaneus samueli | reverse complement strand
TTTTACCTTATCACTGTACAAATTATTCATAATTTCATTGGTGAATGACAAAGGTAGCTTTTTTATTCACCTGAGTCATAGGAACAGTTACACCCCAACATTTGTAAGGCTGTGTCACTTATTTGCTTGAAACAGTTACAAGACCAATTCCTCTTGAAGCAAAACATCTCTGTGTTAAAGCCCTCACTGGAATACTTAAATCCTTCTTCTGTGAACTTGTCTCCTAATGCTTATTCATATGAATAAAATCATTGATTCAGTGAACTTTTTTGGGTTAGTGACTTATTACTGTGCTGGAATGCTTGATAGTATAACGGTTACTTTATGCAATAACCTTTACAATATCCTTTTGAAATTTTTTTTATATTGGTATAATTCTTCTAAAATGCTTTAAGTACAGAACAACAGAGAGAAAAATGTGAGCAGAAAGATATAAGACAACAGATGTAGGGGCGACTGCCTTTTTCCTAAAAGCAAGATAAAAACTCTTAAGAATTGAACTGACATTTACAGAAACATACCTTTTGGCAGTATTTCCTGACCAAAATTTTCAACCTTGTATTATAAAACTCAGATTTAAATTGCATGCTGCATCCTTTTTTTTTCATTTAAATAATTCCTTGAATTATTATGCATTTGTATTTAAAAAAAAAAAAAATGTATGGATCCTAAATTGAGTGGCACTGTTGGTGACTAAATAAAGTAGAATACATTTCCCAATTCCTATTTTATCACTGAAACTAGTTAGAATTTAGTCATTTGTTCCTCACAGTAATCTGAGATCTGTTTCTATCTGATGTAAAATCTGAAGGCCTAATGAATGTCCCTAGAATAACCACTTCCAAAAATGAAACTAAGTGAAAAAAAAAATATTGTTAGAGAGCAAGAGATCTGTTGCTCCAACTTGTAAGTATGAGCATAAATCTGGACTTGTTTAAAGTTCTTTGTATAAGATGTGAAGAAGAGTCCATTTTGGCAAAGAAATTAATGCAAATGTTTGCTCTTCAGCATTTCTTATCACCCAAGTAGCCAGACTTCACATGCTCTATCATCCCAGAGCTCACAACTCTACTGCAACATTAAGTTAAGACGTTCCTTACAAAATTAATTCACAAGTGGGGCCTGGTTGCACATGGGAACTGCAGGGAAGTGAAACAAGGTGAAACTTTCTGCAGAAACAAGGGAAGAGAGCAGAAAAGATACACTGAAAAAGAGTGGGAGAACTGGGAAGTGGAAGTGAATTAGGGATGGAACAAGAAGTCTCGATCTAAAAATCAAGATGTTGAGCTAAGATAGATGAAAGAGACAAAGGTGAACGTGAAAGACTGAAGAAGAGGGCTCATCAATGATGCTGAAACACAGACCCAGGAAAGTGATAAGCTGTCTCCATGGAAACTGCAAGCAAAACCCTCTAAAGATTGGTAGAGATCAAGGCCAGACCAACTGAAAAAGGAGCCCAGAGTTAAGGCTGCTATGGTGGAAAATATGAAGTACTACAGATCATAAGAGTGGGTCCGTAGGTAGGTGAGGATCCAGTTTAGGAAAAGGCTGTGGAAAAGGAACCTGAGCAGGTATAAATAATGTATTCAGGAAAAGATAGCAGAGACTTTTGTCAAAAAATGCCTTTTTAAAGGTGATTACTAGTAATGCAACATTCTTCTTTTACTGGGTGTCTAGTTTTTATATATGGAAAATTATCTACTACTAAGTGTTCTGAAGAATATGATCATTGTCTCAGATTTGTCACTCATAATCATGAAAAATCTCACAAAATATTTGTAAATTTTTCTCATTAGTAACCCTGAGCCTCAATTCATATTCTCTGGTTTAAAACTGGAACTGGTTTAAAAACCAACACACCTCAGAGTAGCAACAGTATAAATTCTCTAGTGGTAGTAAGTAAAAGCCAGAAAAATAAGAAAAAAAAATGGCAGGGAAAAAAAGGGGGAAAGAAAAGGAAAGGAGAAAAGGCAAAAGGGGAAATGGGAGGGAAGGGGAAGAGAAAGGAAAGGGAAAGGGCAGGAAAGGGAAAGGGAAAGGGAAAGAGAAAGGGCAAGGGAAGTCAATTAGTGAAAACGTTATTGTGAGGCATAACACCCCAATACACAATTATAGATTCTGTATTCAAAGTGGTGTTTGAATAACAGGGAAACTGAATAAAACCAGTATCGAACAGCTACTTTACCAAGTGAGCCTATTGTATCATATGTATGATATTAAATTTTCTGTAGAGAAATATATTCCACAGCCATATAATTAAAACTTATTTAACATTGTAGAATGTATTTAAAAGAGCACATTAAGTTTGCACAAGAAAACTTAATCTTCACATGTTCTAGAGCATGGAATGCAGCTTTAACGATATTCTTTATACATTTTATGCAGAAGACATCAAAACCATGTTCCATTTTATTTCATTTAAACTTGAGCCACTCCAAGTAGAATTATATGCATGAATCTTCCCTTTATGCTACTTAAAAAAGAAGATTTGAATGAAATATTTGCTTTTAGTCCTAGTGAAGTAGATTTCTATTAGTACCTAATATTCTCCAGGCAAATATTTTTTTTACAAGCAAACAAAAGAAACTGAGCTCCTTCTTGAAAATATTCAGCAGCAGTTTTTTCCTCTTGGAAGACATTCCCAAACCTTTGCTATTTAGATCACAGAAACTGACTCTAATTTTTCAGGATTTCCGTTTTTCTCACCTGAATATTGTGATGCTGATAATCTTTTTGTTCAATTATTTTTCTTGCTTTCTCAGGCTGAATTCTGCTCTGTGTGTATATGGATAACAACTTTATTCTTCTGAACTTTCATTTGGATACATTCAACATGCAGAGTTTGTTTAGACGCATCATAAATGAGCCTCTCCACACTGTAAACCTTATCCATCATATCCACTGTTTGACCATTTCCCTGTCTGAAAAAAAGGTATTTCAAACCTAGGACTTGAGGAAATACAAATTTTAGATTCCTGCTTCATGGTGGCGCAGATTCAATGAGACAGTGGGACAATGTCCTGCCCCAGAAGGGAAAGTTTTAACTGATCATGGAAGACAATGTCTTGAGTCTGCAGGTTGTTCATGGTCCAAGTGCTTTGCCCTCACCACAAATTTCCTTCTCTCTATTTTGGCCCTTGACGTTTTTTTCAATAAAGATCTAGACAAAAATTAAACAGTTTTGAAAGAAAATAAATTACTGTTGTGGTTTATCTGTGTCAAAGGTCCAGTACTATTTGCATGAGATAGATTTGCTCTAAGATCATGGGCAAGATCAGCATCATTAATGGTCTCAGACAAAATTGAAGTACTAAATAGCAAACCGAACTTCTAAAGGGTTCTCTTCTTTCTTCATTACCCTCAGGAGCAGGACTGTGAGCATCCAGAGAAAGCATTTCCATCAAATAAAGACGTGTTCAAGGAGCAGAGATTGAGTGATAATTTCTGAAATGTAGTTTCAGCACTTCAATTCTGCCTACTCCGAGTGACTGAGCTCCATGTAAATTGAAGCTGAATTCTGTATTTTTGTCATTTTGTATTTCGAAGAACTGGGTGTAGGATTTGGACCCTCAAAGCATAGTACATTATGACTGTTTACAGAATATTATAAACTAACTTTGCAGTATTGTCAGGGGAATTCATTATTTGCCAACCTACAATCTTTTCTAAGCATCTGAAGTGTGTGGGGCCTTTTGTTGTTTATTTTTTTTTCTTTCTGGGTTTTTTCTTTTTGTTTTTTGGGTTTTTTTGTTTTTTTTTTGTTTTTGGTTTCTTTTTTTTTTCTTCTTTTTGTTTGTTTGTGCTTTGTTTGGTTAGTTTTTTTTTACTTGTGTCTTTTTGGATTGGACAAACACATCTATTGGCAAGCTGGTCTGTTATGAGAGAGTTTCTAAAACTTAATTTGGTTTTTACAAATCTAAGTGGTTAAAAAACCAAATGACAGTTCTGGAGCCAGGAATGTCGTCAGGCTGAAAAAAAATATCAGATTCTATCTTCCATAGGGTATTCACTTGAAAGTATCTAAACTATATGGTTTGACCTCACTGATAAAGAGAAAAACACATAGCAAAAAGTATTACATTGAAACTTCAGGACCATTATAAGCTGTATACAGAGAGAGATCCTGCCAAAAAACTCAAAGATAACCTTGAATCACCATATTCTCCAACTCACAAAAGAGAGGAATAATTACTTTTGTGACCTCTACCCAAATATTCTGCCTGAAGGAATGTGGGTTTGATTATCTCTTAAAGATCAACTGCTTTCCTTCTCTTCAGTGATGGAAAAGCAGCTGCAAAAGCTCTGCTGTGACACTGAGGTGCTGTAAAGCAGCTGGAATTTACTGAAAATGAGTGGGGCTTTGCATTTCCAGGAGTCACATGCAAGATAATCAGTAACAGGTGATGTCTTTAATTAAAAAAAGGAAAGACACACAAAAAAATAAAGTAAACCCAAAATACAAATTGATGCCAACATTCTAAATAGCTGTAGCAAGATCATGCTTTTAAAAAGTTATGTTTTAAATTCATTTTTTTAAAAATCAGAAACAGCAACAACAAAACAGGGGAAAAAGGAGAGGTAGCAAGATGGCTTTATATAATTCTGACCTTTCTGGTCCTTCAGAGTAATCTAAAACATGTCTATCCATGACAATTATCAGGTTTAACAAATAGATAACTCTGAAAAAACTTCAGTATTCTATGCTAGTTTAAAAAAAAAAAAAAAAAAAAAAAAAAAGTTATATGCAAAATGTGTGAGCTTAGAAAAATGCAATTATATGAATCCTTGTTTTTTTTTTACAGACAATGTTCATAGAAACTGAGGATTAAAAATCTTAACAATATCCCAACCATAGACAAGTTCTATATGCTTTTTTGGATGCTAAGAAATCATTTGGTCACTCTTTCTCTTTGCACGTCTGCATTTCTTCTGGTGCATGTGTAAGAAAATCAAATAGATAATGGATTCAGTAGCAGGATTTTGACCCAGACCAAAAAATCACAATTTAATGTATTTTTTGCTCTCCAACAACTTAGGACCCTGCAATTGAATATGGGTCCAAGTGTATTAGACACTACCGAAGTAGGCAAAAAAGGGAAAGGACATGAGATGCATATCAGCTATATATTGGTGTGACAAAATCTGATGTCAGCAAGATACAGAAGAAGTCCCTGAACAGCGAAGCACTTGTAGAGATATACACAAAACAATGCACAGGATAAACAACCAGCTTATTTAGTGTCACTTATTGTCATAAACCTGAATATCTTTCGTTGATTCACATAGGAAGCCATGTTGCCTGATAGTCTGAATAAGAAAGTTGATCCAGCTGGAGCTCCCCAAGCCTCTTCATAACATCAAGTTTCTAGAAAAAATATTTGCCTGATGAAGGACCTTCACCTTCCAGGCAGACCTCACTAAATATACATGCTGAAAAATGACGTAAAATAGAATCCTTAAATATCCTCAAGATGTAAGAAAATTAAAGAAAGACGGAATTATACATTTTCTTGGTGTCAATTCTATCAGAGTAGATAATTTTAGCTAGACTAGAAATGTTCTCTTCCATTAGTCCCTTAGCAAATGCCACTGAAGGCAGAGGTGCCAATCGGTAGGAACATCCAAGCCGTACATCACAGACAATGATACATCAGCTGTCTGCAGCAAGAAGTAATCATTGCACAGTGATTAGAAAACAGAATAACGACCCTGTTCAGGACAGTGCCTCAATCATAAGGGATAACAACCATCAGTTTCTGTGCTGCTACAGGACATTTGGCGGTAATGACTGAACAGAACATCAGTAAGTGATCAGCTGCATGAAAGAGTGCTTGTTGTCAGCGTTTGATTTATTCTTTTTTAAACACTTGCACAGCAGCACAGGAATGCCTGAAGAAACAAGTGTCAGGAGGACGGGATGATAGATAAGGAGCCCAGAAACAATAGAAGCATAGTCCTGAAGAGATTCATCATGCTAGATATGCAAACGTCCCAAAGATGCAGTGGTCACTGAAGTGCAGAAGCCTAGGAAGAAGTGCACTAACAGCTTAAGGGTGAGTCACTGCCTTTTTTGAAGCCAATCAAAATTGTTGCCAAACATCTGGCAGCTGATGGCAGCTTAAACTTCACCCAGCAGACATGCCCATGAAATTAGCTCGAAAAAGGATAACCTGGAAAAAGGGAAAATAAATACAGATAAACAGATAAACTAAGTCTGCAAGGCTAAGGACTCAGAAGCATACTGGTTGCTCCTGGTTGAAATATTTTCTTACTGAGTATATACTGGGTATTCAAACTGTGATGCTGGCCTGGAGATATTGTTTGCTTCCCAGACCCTACTGGACTGCAGGAACATGACATTTTCACTCCTGAGGCAAGTAAAGCAGCTGAGCTTTTTTCTTGCTTGTTTTGTTTTTCATTTGCATTTCACATAATAAAAATATACAAACCTCTCCCTTTCAGAAATACTATGGATCTTATTAAGCTCAGCCTTAATTAATTGTTCCGACCGTGACACTGGCTTTTTTTGAGATTGTGACTGACTGCTTTTAAACTTCTGTATTTACTTAGTAGTTTCTCCCTCTGTTAGAACTTTTTTTTTCTTCTTTTTATTTTACATTTTGATTTCCAAAACAGTATCTTATTATGATGCAATAAAGTCTAGTATTTCTAGTTAAAAGCAGTTTGTGACAGGATCCATTGCTGGCTGGTGATATCTGTAAATAAGTGAGGGAGTTGAAAAGATGAACAAAGTAATTTGACAGACCGTTGTTATTGTTTGACTGGTATTCTGAGGAGTCTGCTGGCTTAAAAGTACACAATGTCAATATATCACACCGAAAGCCAAACAAAAACTCCCAACCTATCAAGTATAATTATTGGCCTTTCTAAGAAGTCTAAATGTACAAGTCAGGTTTTCACTCATTTTGTGACTGAGGATTATTTATTTTCTTATACTTACCTGAAGGCTGTATCTAAAGTGAATTGGTTTTTGAGTCATTACTCTGGGGGAAGAAAATACCATGGTTAGAATGCAGAGAAACCTCTTACATAGCTTTTACACTGGTCCTGTCATTCATCATTAGTACAGTACCTATAATCACTTAATTCGCAATCTTTACTACTTAAACTGTGGCTGTGGAGATTCACAGATCAGGAGGAACCTCACTAAAGTTAAATGGAACTGTTCAGAGACATTTAAATAAGACATGATGTTCATTTAAAAACAAAGCTGAGGGCTTGACAAATCCAAGGCATGCAAATACTACTTAATTTTTAATCACTGATTGCTAAGTTTCATTTCGGACTGAGTGGCCATTGACTTAATTGCAATATTATAAACTCGTAAGTGGTCCTTGTCCAGAAAGGCACTGGGATATGCCCTGAAGAATGTGTTGCTAAACATAAGATTAGCTAGCCTGTGAAGCCTCAGCCGAATAACCATTAATTTGCGAAAATGGGGCTCAGATTGCAATTATTTTCAGTCTTTCTTGATAAAGGTGACTTCCCTGAGACTCCTCTATCTTCATAATGTGCCACAATCCAGTCATTATAATAATGCAATTTCAAATTGAAAGGAGGTTGAATTCTCAACTAAGGTCCTGCATTTGTAATCAAATATATTATGATCCACTGACTTACGAGCATTTTGCTAGGATGCTGTGTAGATGAACAATCAGAAAGGACATTCTGTGAATGTGTTATAAGTTGAGGAAAAAAACGTTGCACATTTTTTTTGTGTTCAGCTTATAATGTAGTGTGTTTGTGTAGACATATGAAACTGCAATTCTTCTGCATCTTTTTCAAAGGAGAGAAAGATAACTCTTGTAAACAGCACCATAATGCAATGACTATCTGTTTTCCTATTGAAATATATGAATTTTAAAATGCGTGAAATATATTGTTAAATATACATTTCAGGATTATTTGAAGACACAGTTTTGGCTGCAGCAAACTTGCTAATCTGGTTTTAAAGACTAGAGAAATGTATTTCTAGCTTCAGAAGACAGTCCACACTATTCAGGCAAAACAAATTCAACTACAAACAGATTTTCAATAACCTTCCTTCATCTTAGTCTAAGAGCATTCAAAAACTACTAAGCCCAGTTCACACTAGGAAAAAAATAAAAATAAAACAAACCAGGAATGAATTTTCTAATTGTAACATGAAAATTTTTTGAAGCACATATATGAAGAAATTGTGTCAGGCCATTTCAGTAGTGCCTAACAGGATTGTGCTTGAATAAATGATATGGGGAATACATGGCTGGCATTTGTATATTACCAAAAGGAGTAATTTTGACAGCAAGTGAAAGTCAAAACCACCACTATGCTTTGCAATCCATTATCAAACTGATTTAATGACAGCTAAAAAGTTGGAAAAGCTGAAATTTTCTTTTAGTCCCTGCAAAATTAAATTCTGTGACTTTACATTATGTGAGCATACCAGCAGCTTGAAACACATGCAGGGCAGCATGTGGTTGTCCTTCAGGCTCTTTTTCTTTCATTTTTTTATCCCTAATAATGTGCCCCACACATTTCTTACTCCCAAGGATAAATGCAAGCCTTACCCTACACTACCATCCATAGACTTGAAATGAAATGAGGGGAGGTGGGGAGGTGTGTGGTAGCAAGGCAGCTTGCTTGGTTCACAATCTCCACTACATGAGATTTTGTGTCAGACATTCTGTCAACTCTTGCAATATCACCTTCCTCAGCCTTGTCTATTCTTCTATTTTTGTGATGTTCTCCAAATTTCCTCACCAGCATCACAACTGAATACAGAGATGTGAAATTACAGCTCCAAGGTTTGCAAAGAAATGGTAGGAAATTAGTTAACAGCATGAACAGCCACTGAAATACAACTTGCTGCATATTGCTCAACGGTATGGATAATTTTTAATTACTGGAAGAATAAGGGACATATTGGACCTTTTTATGATAACTAAAAATAAAATTGCACAAACTATGATAAAAAGAGAAAGAAATTCTGCAGCACATGTTTAAGTTAATCCATAAAATGCACTTGTTGAATCAGTTTGTCTCTGTTAGAAGATATTGAATATTAATTAAGGAATTAAGCAAAGAGGAGATAAACCATGAAGTTTTTAGTTAGATATTAACATGGCTGACATGTTGATTATTCAGATTGAGCCATTTCTGTAAGACATTGTAAACAGTTTCCAAAAATTACATCAGATTGTCAGGCACTGATAAATGAGGTTAGGCATCTTGTATTTCAAAACAACCTGCATATAAATTCTCCATTGAAACAAAGAAGTAAAGCAGTTTAGGGGAAAGATGCTTAAGGCAAGATAGCAGATATTTGAACAGGAAAATGTTAGGGAAAAAAAACACAGCAGTGTCTTGGCAACACTCCTAGGTTTAAGCCTAAATGAACATTCATTCAAAATGTCAAGGTTATTAAAACAATAATAAAGAAATTTTACTGATGTGAATAGGTGGGAAACAAGATTGTTGTCACCAAGCCTTTTGCTTGCACCTCTATCTGTCCCATCGTGTCAAAAGGATTACATGTAAAGCTAATGATTGCCTTTCTTTCCAAAAAATTCAGTCCTACTGCAATTAATACACGTGGGGTCCTCATAACAACTTCTTAACACCACAATGAGGGGTCCTCATAATATTGGACATCAGCTCCATCCCATCTAAATACCAGATTAGGTCCTTCTAGGAACTCATCATCTGCTGCTCTTGTTACAATTGAAATAAGACCACTTCTTGTAATACTGTTCTACCAGAATCAAGAAATGATATGCAAATGAAACATCCTTAGATTTATTCTGAAAAACCCAGTCCCATTGCTGTCTACTGAATAGCAATTCACAAACACTTCAGGAGAAGAAGGGACATTTTAGGCTGGAAGTTGCTGCTTGTAAAGAACCAGTGGTGTTTATTTGGCTGTATCTCACTTTAGAGTGAGCATCAATCCAGACCAAACAGACCTAGGCATGCTTCCTGACTGAAAGGCCAATTGTCCAAAGATATGTCTACACCACCTGGATCATTTGAAAGAGAGCCAAAATTAATTGCATCACGACTGCATACCAAAGAGCATTTCTGATCACAAATCACAGAGTTGGTGGAAAATATCTTTCCTAAAAATAGAAAGGAAGGAACTTAAGCATTGTTTAAAGGCCTTATGAGGCTCACTTAGTGTTAAGAACTTATTTGGAGAAGCCTCCCCTAGACTTGTGAGCTTGACCAAGAAAATTAATCTGAATTTCAATGAAAGAGAGCAAATGAGCCGTATAGTTGGAAGGTAGAGAATCCAAATGTTCAGAATAATTTTCACTCTAATAATATTTGATTTATATATTTAAAAATAATACTGAAAATTTATTCAAGAATCAAGAAAACCTGTTCATTGACTGAGTTTCTGGAAAAAAAGATACATTTCTGAGACATTTATTTGGACCCACTGAAGAATCAATTCTCAAGTTTCACGCATTGCTAGGAATAAAACAAAACCCCCCAACCTGTACAAAGTATGGTCCAAATATAGATCACTAAAATTTATCTAATATTTCTTCTTCCTCTTTTTCTCCTTCTCCTTCTCCTTCTCCTTCTCCTTCTCCTTCTCCTTCTCCTTCTCCTTCTTCTTCTCCTTCTTTCTCCTTCTCCTTCTTCTCCTTTCCTCCTCCTCCTCCTCCTCCTTCTGCCTCTCCTCTATTTGCTCTTTTTCCTCCTTCACCACTGCTATCATTATCACCATCAAACAATGTATAATATCTATATATAAGGAGGGATTGTAAAAGCTGAAAACTATGATGAGCATAATGGATTGAATAGAATAAAAATAAAAAACAGACAATGGAAAGGACTTTGAAATCGATGTTCTAAGCTTCTAGATTTGCAGGCCCAAATTTTCATACATTGTCTTCTACCAGTACTGAGGCAGAAGAATGGAACTGGCTTAGTGCTGAACACTGTTATTACAAAGAAACCTCCTAGACTGCCTGCTAGCAAGTGACTCACTTCCCAAACAGCTGAGTGACTAGAAAGTAATGCCAGAATTCAATGCAAGCAGCTGAGAACACTCACTGAAAACAATAAAATATGAAGAAATACGTCACTCCCTATGGACATTAAATATAAAAAATAGCTCAATTTTACACTATCATTCAGAAACATAAACATTAGCATGAAGTTTTTTCTTCCTTCTAGCCTGATACTTTATATATTGCTGGCTAAATCCCAAGACTTTTGCTCCTGTCAAGACCTAGATGTCTTCACTAGTGTAGACAGAATTGTGATAATAGCACTCATCAGTGCTGAAGACAACCTTTCTATATAATCTCTGTTTTAATATGGTTTAGCTCAGGCAGCTTTTCCTAATCCATGTTCTGTGTCTGGCTAAATATTGAAACAAGAGAAATGTTATATTATTTGAGTTTGGAGAGACAGATGTAGCATTTGTATTTGCTGCATACTGGAATTTAGCACAGAACTATTTCTATTGATAGCTGTAAGGTAACTGCTGAATAAGTTGAAGTGGGAAAATTGGATATGGAGCAGAAGTTTTAAATCACTTCAGTCTTGTGCTTCCTGTAATTGCTGATGCCCCTTATTTACTGGGGTAAAAGCATTAAGAACCCCTAACAGACTCCATCTAGTCAAAAAGACACTTTATGCTTGAAATAACAGCATTTGGAAAATCATTTTCATGTCAGATTGTGAAAAAGCTAATATAGTAGCATAGCCTGAAAAAAAGATAAAAAATGCTTTCACCTTTCTTATTTCCTATTTAGGGTTTGTTTTATAGTGGAAGTTTATGGTATTTCTGAGTTTCAAATGTATTTCCTCACCATCTTGAACAGCTATAGTCACCAAGGATATAACTACACCAGTATGTTTGATTCCACTGTTTACAGTTGGTGTGTTACACATTTTTATGTTGAGTCTTGCAAAGCTGGTGATTTTTATAACAGAAGAAATGTACAGCATGGACTCAATTCTACCGACTTAGACACAAAGATGATGTTTAACCCATGGATATTTAATGGTTCTGGTAGTTTCTCTATTTTCTTCTACCTCATCACCTTGTCTTTCTCACAGAAAACCTGACTGAACATTACACCAAAGATTCTTTTGTATCACCTGTACTCTAAGGCTAAAAACTAATCATACCAAGGTCATTTCTGATAAATCTGGATGTAGTAGTCTTTGAAACTTCTCAGAAAGACATTGTAATCTTCAAATTATCTATTTGAACTCCTAGTAATCTCTGACATTTTCCTGTGTATCTAACATAATATTTAACATTCTCTTGCTGCAATGACTTTTCCTGAAAGATTTTGAGAGCTGATTACTGCCCTTATCTTTAAAGAAAACTTTAGCTAACAGAACTCCACCATCATATCTCTTCTGGATTATTTCCTCCCTTTCTTTCCCCTGTTCTTTACTATTTTCATTGCCAGCCCCATTCTCTAGACTTCTGACAACACAGATATACTGACATCGACCGATATTTATGCGTTTGATTATTTTCCAAAATGCATTAACCAAAATTAGGTAGAGTACTCGCTATAACAACATTTGATAAAGGAGAAATCCTTCAACTGACAAACAATACTCTTATTCATTCTTCCCAGTATAATATCTTTTTTTTTTTGATGGTAGCATTTGACAGCAGCTTGTGACTCATGAAATGGAGAATTGAATTTAGCACTGAAAATATTTTAATTCTGCAGCGTGTTAGGCATCAGCCCTCCTCTGTAGAAGTGAATTCCTTAAGGTAATGCTCCCTGTAAGTATAAACTCATAGATCCCTAAATAGTTATTTATTTACTGATCATCATGAAGCAAATTTCCCAGAAGGACAAAAAAATTTAAAGTGTTTATGTTCTTGTGTGACTCAAGTATCATTACATAAGAAGAAAAAAAAAGAAGGCAGAAATATTATAATTGCTGAAAATGCTTTGCTGTGATCTGTCATTAGACACCAGTGAACCTGCGAACACCAGACATCATCACCCTTCCATTCAAAATGTTTCAATCTTTTGAACAACCAGAAAAAAGGACATGAAAAATCCCAGATCCAGTTCATTCTGGTGTCCACTGATCTGATATCTACTTGCAAGATTATGATTTTTAGAATTCTGGTTTACTTAAGTTGAGCTTTGTTGACACTGGCAAGAACTATTTTTCCAAGATATTATTTCTAAGTTTGGCTGGGATGGAGATAATGTCTTCATCACTTTTCTCCCTTTTGCTCTTATCCTGAGCCCCCCCCCCCCCCCCAACATCACCCACCCGTCCCACTTGAAAAACCCAGTGCCAGAGAGGCTTCTTCCACAGAACTACTATATTTGTGAATCTTTAATGCTGTTTACAGAACTTGATTTTTAATATCTCAGAAAAGTTAATTGATTTTTGGTACATGTCATAGTACAAATATTTCTGTTGCAAATCACAACATCCTCTAACTTTCATGAACTGGAATTTTATTCTTGTGTTTTCTTTCGCCACTCTGCCTTTACTCCAAGACCTATCTAAAGTCTCCTTTTTAGAACTATTTTATGAAGTTTATCCTGCTTTGGAAAGTTCTGCAGAATTCTGTGCCATGTATAAGGGAAACTATAAAAATTTAATCCACAGGTAATGGGAAATCAATGTAGGTATCATTAAACTGGACTTGTAAACACAGAACTTAAATAAGAATGTGAAATATATTGAGAGTTGAAAATATACTGGTGAATAAGGACATAAATACTTAGAGCTGGCTGCTGCATGTATGGTATTTTTGTTAAGAAAGAGGGAATGTAAATGCTAAACTTTGAGCTATTGCATCATTCCATCCTTTAAATAAACAAAATGCCCCACAAACTTAAGAACACCATTATCCAGAATGATGAAAATTAAAAAAGAGAAACTGAACATCACAAATATTCAACTCTCTTTAATCAAACATTTCCCACACTTTCTAATGGGATTTTGTTTTGAACTTACTCTTTAAAATATAAACTCCATTCCAAAAGAAGTACTAATGCTAGATCATTGCTGATATGAGATAACAGAAGGCAGAGGATTTCTACTCAGTAATTCTTGCTATTAGTCTTTTCTAAGACCAAAACTGCATTACACAGAGATTAAAATCTTGCAAGTACATTGTAGAAAATACCAACTGCTGGGAGACAACATCTTTCTGGGTCAAAAATAATGTCCTTCAAAGACAGAAGAGGATAAAGAAATGACACTGAAATAATTGGTTGATCTTTCCTTACATTATTTATAAAAAAAAATAATTATCCTATGCAACACAATGCTACTGATATCAAATGAAACGAAGTCTGAGGTTAAAAAATACTGGGACATATTTGCTTATCTAACAATTGTATTTTCCTTCCCAGTATTATCAAAATGAGCATGATCATGAAAGAACAGTGAGTCCCAATGATTAAGAGCTGCCTACATTAAAGTATTAGTAATACAAGGACAAATTGAAAAGAAACTTTAATAAAAACTGTTTTGCTGTACAAATATTTTCTGCTGTGACTTGTGTTCACTGGTATACCTTTAATAACTTTATTTTTCTTTTCCTAAATTCCTTATTAAAATATAGCTGTTCAGGTTTTATGACAAAAAAGTCAGCATGTCTCTCAACAATGAATTTGAAATATGCCACTTGTAGTTAACTCAGAGTGCTGGTGTGTCGGCTGACATCAAATTTAGTGCCATGCACAATAAGATTTTTATAGGCCTGTAGCAACACTATTTTTCCCCCAGTTTAAGTATATTTTGAATTAAACTCTGATCCATCTTTTTCATGCTTTCCACTCACTGGAATACTTTGCAAATCTGTTTTTTAAACTTCTGTCCTTACTGAAATCCAAACTGCATAGCTGCAGAAAGTCTGTTCCATTTGGCAGTTATTCCTCAAAAGTTGCATCTGAATAAGAAATTAACTGTAAGAAAACAAGCAGTGTACAATTTTTTGTTACCTACATTCTTCATTTGGCTACTCTGAAGCCAAAGTGCATGGAGTCCTAGGCAGGGATGCTGTTCACAGATACACCCAACACTTCTCCATTTACTCAAAGAGTCAGAGACTTTTCTTCAGCAATTGGATTTAAAACTATTCCTTGTCACATGATGGAATCCAAAACAGATATCATCCAGTCCCACAAAAAGCAATAAAGTTGGTCCAGTCTCCCCTATTCATGTTAAATTCCTAGTGTTTTTTGCTGTAAAGACACCTGTATGCAGTGGAAACACTGGTATTATGCATTTGAACAGACAGAGGCTGTCTGAATACAGTCCCTTCCACAAAGTGACACAACTTCAGACAGGAAATGTCCTTTGCCCAGCTTAATAACCATGTTATTTGGCTCCTTTCTAGTATAAGTCTAGTTTAAAGTCTTGTTGCTGAAGCATAAAAAGAAATAAGAATCTCTGCATGAATTTAGGCTTATATTTAAAGACATGTTTTTTTTTTTTTTTCTTTTTTTTTTTTGATGCCCAAGATAAATTAAGCATACAGTGATGGGCTTTCACCTATTTAGCTACAGGGGTCCAACAGCTGTACTCACTGATCTAACTAATGAAGGAAATGAGGAGGAAGAAAAATCATGGTTTCAACTATACCTGGATTGCTCATTGAGATACACAGACAAATATTATTTTCTTTCGGTAACTGCAGTTATATAATTTTGAGACATATTGGATTATTTGTAATTTATTTTTAGATTATAAAATACCTGGTTTGGATTCCAGAATTTTACCATGTGAAGCAAACTCAGCAGAGCCACTTGCTATAGGGAAAGACTAAACTATATTTTCAGGAGAGCTTTGAATGGCACCATAATTGGGGTGATACAGAAAGATAAACGCACACAGAAAATGTGTGCAAACAGATGCTTCAGACATGTAGAAATATGATTTCTCATCCAAAAAGAAGTCAATATCTTCTGTTTCTCTGCCAGTGCTCACTACAAGATTTAAATTATAGTTGAATACTTTTTAACACCTGGCAGAGGTCAGGAAGATAAAGTATTTTTTTCAGGAATAAGTTAAATAAATTTTAGCTTAAATTAGAGGCTTACATGAAAGTAACTGGTAAAAAAAAAATACTAAATATCCAAATAAGTAAAAGCTCTGTTGTGGAAAAAAATTAAAGCGGAAGAGTTTAAGATTCCAAGAATCAATTTCTTTAATAATTGGTCCATTCTTCTTTTTTTATTTTTCATTTCGTTTGAAGAATCTATTGTAGCACTCTCAAAAAAAAAAAAAAAATAAAAAAACAAGATGAACAAACAGGTGCCTAATGCAAAAAAAGTTGTTTAAAATTGGTCTGTAATTGACTTAAAATAATATTTTTCAGAACAAATAATCATCCCATCCTAAGAGATCAAAAAGTCCTACTTCTTCCAAGGCAACTCATGCTACCTGACCAGGGCATTTTAACTGAAAGTTTAAACTGTACCTGACTTTTGGGCATTTTAAGGTGGGAAAAGTATATTCCATTCTTAAGTTCTGTAAAAAATGTTTTCTATACCAATCTGGAGAGTAGCTAGCTGCTGTCAAAATTTCTAGCTCAGGGTTTCTGTCAAGAATTTCTGATAAGCAATCATTATTCAAGTCCATGAGTGATCCTTTACAGGTGCTCATTTTTTTTTTCTGTTAACCAATGGGAGTGTCTTGGAAATTGGCTTAAAATAATTACCACCTTTTGGTTACTAGATGGAGGTGAAAGGAACTCCATTGTAAGTGATTTTAGGACATAAATCCTTTAAAATCAAAGGGGCTAAATTTAATAATTTTCTTGGGGTTTTTTGGTATCACCACCACTCTTTGTGTTGTTTCTCTCTTGTTGAACATAATGGGAGGCAGATACTGTCTGAAGGCATAAATACTTTTGGTTTTCTTCCAAAAATAAAGTAGTAACCTTCTGGTCACTGGTCAGTGGATTCTAGTGATACAAAACATGTGGACTCTAGTGATACAAAACATTCCTTCTTATAGGTTGCAGCAGAAAAATCAATAATTTATCTTGTTCAGGCAGTGAAATTTCAAAAGTAGGGGCACCTCTTGCCACAGTAAAGTCGCTCCAAGTGACAATGCCTCCACTGGAGGTTTTTCTGTGTCTCCCAAGATGTTTCTGTTACCACTGACAATCAGCAAGCCAAGAGAGACCTTGCAGGTTATTAGAGAAACTGAAAAGAAACTGAAAAATATTGTGGCAATATTTTCCTTACTACAAAAAATAGCTTATTATATGCCTATTAGGAATATGGTATGAAGAAAAATATGTGCTGAAGGTAAAAGTTAGAATACATTAGATAAGAATGCTTTTACAATGAGGAATATGGCATCTCTTCAGCTTGCAAGTGAACTTTGCAAAATTTTGCTTTGAAGTTTAATGATGATAACTACAGAAAAATGTAAGGGGAACTAAGGATAAAACTTACGCATTCAATAGCACAAGAAGACAAAATATATGTTGCTATACCAACTCTCAACGTGCTTTCTTTTTCCATTTATATCAACGGCAATTGAATGTGTTTTGTATAGATAGAAGAGTTTAAGGTAAGCAATCCCATAAAAGCAAAGCAATTATAAGTTTTACTTGAAATAAAATTCCATCTTTGGCACACTTCATTGTGTATAGGTTTAACAGCACAGATGGTATACTACTTTATATCCTTCTTTCTTGCTGTTATCTACAATAGTTAATTGAAATACATTCTTTGTTTGCTTTAATAGAGGGAAGGGAAGAATTCATGAGTGTTTGTCTCTTTAATGAAATAAACTATTTTCAGTACAAGATTCATAGAAAATTTATTTGGTAATTGTAAAAGACAGCTGTCATGATCATACTGAAACTATGATTCAGAGACACTAGGTAAGACATTTATGTCAATTAGATTGTATGTATTGTCTTGGCACATTATATTCATGGTGTTGTTTAAAGTCTATTATTTCACAGCCCATTGGTTTGCCAAAAAGAAAAAGAAAACCTGCAAAATATTTTCCACTTTTGAAAAGAATCTAAACTCCAAATGTATTAGTTATACAATTAATAACTCTTGGCAGATGAAGCAAGGGATGATTTTAGCTTTTAAATGTCTATTTTGTTGGGGTTTTTTTGTTGTTGTTTGTTTGTTTGTTTTTTGTGGGTCTCATTGTGGTGGAATTTGGTATGGGCTATGTTATAGGTTCACAACTGTGAAACAATGAGAAACTCTTTCACAGGTAATCACATCTTGCCTACTCATTGGCCTTGCTCTGATCCTGGGTCAAAGAGGTCAGAAACTTGCTATATTGTTGTGTAATAACAGAATTGATGCCTTATAAGTATGTAAGGCCTCTTGAAGTAGTTGAAGACATTTTTATCCTCCCATTAAATAATAAAAATTCTTATTAACCATAAATTATTGATACAGACAGATTGTCATATTATTCCCTTCCTTCTCAAACTGAATTTTGAAGCCTATTGCAAAAATTTTGCTTCAGGGATTTTCAGGGAGGCCATTTAAGGAGTTTAATACACATAAATGATGTGAGTATAATAAACTACATCCTAAAACAGGGAAAAAAAAAACCCCAAACTTCTCCAACTGGATTTCTATTATTTTATTTCTAACTTTCTCCAGCATATTTATATTTTCCATGTCTTTTAACTTGATCCTAAAAACATATTGTTTATTTCACAGAAAAGTATGATTTTCTGTATTTTAGGAGAATTCCTTAACACATGCAAGATTTATGGATATTTACTATTACTAAATCTGCAAATGTTTCATATTTCGTCAATGCTAACAGAGAAATCCTTATCTTCTTCTGAAATTCTGAGCTGTATGTCTTGCTAGAAAACACTATTGGTCAGTCTTCGTCAGGTAAGCACATAAGTCAAGTTCATGCATATAGTTGATCCAACACATAAAATTGCAAATAAATGAAACATTGCTGGTTTGATGGACTTCAGGAGCACCTTTTCTTTTTTCTTTGAGATTTGCTTGAAGGCTTTCATACCTGTATTTTTATGTAAAACTAAGGCTTTGGGGTAAAAGGTACTATACTGATAAAATTTTGAAGGTAGTTTTCTACACTCTTGTGTTTTGTGAAAGCAGTAGAAAAAAGAAAACTGGATATTCAGGTAATATCTTAATTCTGCTGTTCCAGTTTCCATTACCTGCAAAATGGAAAAAGCCATTATTATTATATATTTTTCTTTCTATTCAGATGCCTTTAAGATGTTTAATTGGCCATGAATCCTCAAACACTTCTTCTGATGGCTTAACCCCTAAGTTTAAGAACAGGTTCATGCTTCATGCTTCAGGAATTCTGCATAGATGAGGTGACAACTGCTACATAAAAAAAAAAAAAAAAAAAAAAAAAAAACTAAAAAAACAGGTTATGCACACTACAGCTCAAGGGAACAAAATAAGAAGAAATTACAGAGAAATAGGACTTGACTCAAAGGCTCTGTCAGTATTTGCTAATAAGCATGGTCCAGGTATCAGCAGAAAGTCAGAGGAATTTCTTGTACACTTCACATGGGGAATTATGGCTCTAATTCCAATACTATGAAAGTATTTTTTTCCTACTTAACAGTTCCCTGAAATGCCTCCATGAGTCAATTGTTAAAAATCAAAGCTTATTTCCGTGTGGTGGCCTATTTTATTTTTAATTGAATCCAGATTTCAAAATAAATAACAAAACACTATCTCTACTCATGTTCATGAAATAAAAAATCACAGTTATGGCATTCTTACTAGAACACTAATATTGCATCTGGATTAGGAGGCCATTTATTTTTGGTTCTCTGTCTAAAATATTGAGAAAATAGACATGGTTGACTTCTGTTTTGTGCAAAATTTATCTCTAATTTTGCACAATCTAGATTGCATAACTGCCTGGCAGTTAGAAATGGGTAACTTCAGTGCAGTAAATAAAATTTGTACCATTCAAAACCTCTTTCTCTTTCTGGAAATCCTTTACATTTTATTTCCTGGATATTCCAAGCAGCATGTGTTTTTACAGGTTCTCATAACAATTCTTTTAAGTTTTCTTTTAGATTGGAATTGTTTTGTTTTCCCTTAGGACTGGCAATGGTAGACATTTCATGAAAAAGGAAATTATCATAAGACTTCTGGTCCACCTTCCTGTACCTAAGAGGGTCTTGTTTGTTTCTTTGTTCTAAATACAGAAAGGTTTCTAAGTCAAGACATGAACTTGTTAGTCAAATTCAGTCCTGGGGCAGTTTTTCATTCATAGAAGTGGGGTCATATTAACTCTAAATATAATTTTTAATTGAAAAAAATAATATTAAAAAATTAATGATGTTGCTACTTAAATTTTCCTGAATGTAATTATCTATAGATTTTCAGTTTCTAATCAGAATTTTAGTTGTTGGACCAACTTAAGTCTTCAAAAATTAAGGCATGCTGGCTTTTTAGAGTTTTTGCTGATGAGTCTTTTTAAGGACATTTTGTACAACCAGAATTCAGCTAGAATTGCAACTAGCTCAAGTCCTTTAAAAAAAAAATAAAAATTGTGATGTTCAGAGTTTGCTGTATGAGAGCTGAGATTTGAGTAGTAAACTAATTCCAGTAGATAACAAATGCAGTGTGTGAAGAAGCTAGCCTTAGGGATTTTCTTTATTGTGCTATTGGCATTCAAAGTCATGTAAACAATTACCTATTTCAGCTGAATATCATCTAACATATGGATCTGATAGCTTTATGCCCATTTTAAATCTAATCAGTCTTCAACTTGGCTTCATTAGGTGGGAAAAAAATAGATTTGAAGCAAAGAAAAATAATTCAGGTTTGAAAGGACAGTCAAGGAAAAACTTTTTGATATTTTCTAGAGAAGGACAAGTATTTTTGGCTTCATTAGCAGAGCTTCTTTAGGGTCACTGCACATTCCACTTAAAAAAAAAATGTTGAGTTGCTAAAACTAGTTTGTTTACAAGGGTATTGTTACCACAGAAGGATTTCACTTCAACAGAAACTAGAAAAAGTGGTTTTCTTTCCCCATCCAGACTCAGTTTATATTCTGGTGCAAACCTGCCAGGTGAATGGCAGCAAAGGATCTGAGACACAGTGGCCAAGGTAAAACGTACCAGCTTCACTTGTTAAAGATTTTCAGAGTGACAAAATCATATCCATTTAATTGATGAAGGCATTGTTGTCTCTGCCTGAAAGATAGACAGACAAACTACAGATGTTTGTGCTGAACCTTATTTTTTTTCCTTCTATCAGGAACAATAACTTTCTCTTTGTGATAATTTTTCTTTTTTTAAAAGTCTGAATTTCATTCCCTCCTCTAATCATGCTCAGAGAGGGTTCTGTAATGCAGCAGAGAGAATTCTAAGAAGAACTTTCTAAACCAGATGAATACTAACGACGAAGTGTTTATCAAAGCCCCCTTAATGTCCTGGGAGAAGCACAGAAAGTGTATTGGCTTTAGAAAATGAGAGGCTATATCTTGCTAAGTAAGTATTAGTTTTTACAGATGTAACCAGTGTGCAGTCTCAGTGAAACTGCTTAATTTTAAAGGAAGTTCTATTTGTAAAGCTAAACTGCCATGCAGAACTGCAGAGAGATGGAAAAAATCCCAAACTTAAGTTGCAGAGTAAAAGTACATGCTGGCATTCTTTGTGAAACAAAAACTTTGTCTTTATCCTGATTTTTTCATAATAGCTGTTGGAAAATTGCTCTTTCAACTCTAAGGGTTCAGTGAGTCTAATTCTGGTTCATCGGATTTACGACAGAACTTTTGCTGGTTTTGTGGATACCAGAACCTGGTCCAGAGCTAAAAGCAGTGGTCACTTGAGAAAAAGATAATAATGGCCTTTTTTTGCCAGTTCAACTTATGGCTGTAGAACTCTTCTAAGGTGAAACGTTTCCTTTCTCTCCTCTGCTGGAAATGTTTAAGCCAATTTCTCTCACCTTCCAGAAGACTATCCCCACCCTTTCCTTAGTTTTTGAAGTAATTCAATTTAGCAGACACAAGTTTTATGTGTGTAGGGGCAGAGTGGGATAAAAGGGAAGATTTACTTCTGTAGACTGGTCCCGAATGAATGGAATCTGCCTTGATGATTTAGTGATACAGTCTAGTATCTATCTTATGGGTACTGTGGGTATGCCACCCATAATCATGGACAGACAAATTAACAAGATCCTGGCTCGCACATTTTCCTACATGGTAAATTTTTAATGACATCCTCTAAAGTATCTCTAAATTTTCAGGCAAAAAATTTGTACCTCTAAGAATGTATCTGATTTAAAAAAAATATTACAAGATTCTGACGTAAGACTGTGAATGATGTCACATATGGTTTTAAGTACCATTTCCAGTACATTTCCAAACTAAAAATCCAACCTCTTTCTTAAGCCAGAGAGGAAGGGAAAAAAAGCAAATAAATTTTAGTATCATTTTTATATTCTAAGCATAGTGTATATGTTTCCATTCTGAATTTTTGTGTCTTGAAAAAAAACCCAAGATTTTACTTTATTAGACGTACCAAACTGTATGTAGCTCGGTGCAGAAACATTTCCAAGATAGAATTAAAAAAAATGTCTTTAAAAATATATTTTCATTGGATGAGGAATTCTTCAAATTTTCCAGATATCTTGGATCTTCTTAGTTGTTAGTTCACCTCTCAAGGTTATGCTTTATCCTGATTTCTGAGGTTATTTGCATATTACTTCCACTCTGAAAGCAAATCAACGGTAACTATCTTGATCCATGCTCCTATCAACTGAAAAATAGTGTAGTGGAAGAAGCATACAAAAACAAATGTCACCCAAAATGCTTATCTTTATAAGAAGAAGAGCAGAACTTTTTTGTGAATTAAGATCTGGCAAAAAATAAATGTTTCAAAAGTATCTTGACTTTTCAAATAAAGCCAGTAATGCTTGTTACGAAGGAAGGAAAGATTCCCAGTACCAATAGAGGAAGGAAATGACAGTGGAACCTGTCATTTTTTTTCTAAATTTCTTAGTCAGCTAAACATGTAGTCAGGGGTCCACAAGGTCCAGTTTCTCCCCATGGGCTTTAGGACAGGAACACTGGAAGCTCCCTATGGCCAGCCAGGACCCACAGCACCGCCCCAGCCCGATGACAGAGAGCCCAGCAGCACCAGGACAGCCCCAGCCCCAGAGATTGTCCAAGCCCCTGGGTTATGGGCCAAGGACAGCATTGAAGTTTCCTGCTGAAGCACTGCTGATGGCCCCAGGATCTGAAATAAGCTCCTGGGCCATGGGCTGGGGTAGAAGAAACAAAGACTCAGGGCCTGGACAGAGGGACAGTTCTGCTCCAAGCCACAAAACCTTCTCAGAGCAAAGGCAGCACGTAGGAGAGCACAATGCTTATACAAAAGTGGGTTATTTGCAAACAGTAGAAAACTTGTTTATTTTTCCTCCAAGGCTACTTTTATTGTTTACTTCTTCGCAAACTACTTTGCTCTTCAAGCCATTATTTTTTTTTTCCTCACACACCTTCATTTAAAATATATATAACTCTATCTTTTGTACCATGCTGCTTAAATTATTTACTATCAGTGTAGATTATAGAAATGCAAGAAAAAGTTTATTCCCAGAGAAATGAAACAACTATTAACAGTAAATTGGACTTCATTACATTTTCATAAGTCTTGATTTAAGATGATTATAAAATTTAAACTTCATTGCTATAAATGTAAATGTCTCCTTCCTAGCTTATTTTATTATTAGTTTATTTTTACAGCCCCCAATCTTGTCAGAAAGTTGTGTGGTTAGTAAATTATTTTTATAAAACGCATTGGATGTTTCTCTTCCATACAGTCTGTAAGACTATAGGATACCTGCTGTTTCAATTATTTTATATAAGCATGCTTTTGTCAGAATTTCTTTAGGTTGGATTCAGTTGTTACTCAACTTAATGGCAGAAACTGTAATGAGTGCACTGTTTGATTATAACAAATGAAATAAAAAATCCCAAATGCCCAAGACTTCCAAGAGCACCTTTTGGCAGCTTCCAGAGAGACATTTAATTAGACAATCACCTTTTTTTTTTTTTACTCTTTTACACATCTTCAAGAATATGACTAATTATTTCACAACTACCAAATGAAAAAATATCTCCCTACTATGTTTTCCTTGTGTCTTTAACAAGCTTTAAGTAAAATCAAGTTCCATTCAGTGAATTTATGACATATTGCCTGGAATCAGCAGCCCTGTCAATACATCAATGTCCTCTCAGTCATGTCCTTTTGCTATCTTTGCTAAGGAATTGAAGCTGATGAGACATCTTTTTTAAGACTGTATGCAGACAGGCTGGCCACTCCCTCCAGAAACTTTTAAGCAAAGTACAGTACAAATGCATCCAAACCTTAGCAGTCTCATCTTTACTCGTTTTCAGTTCTCAGAAAAAGTGCATGAACATATAGTTTTTATTGGGATTTCCTTAAATCAGTTGGTAAATTCAAACCTTTTTTTTTTGCAAATAGGTGGAGTAAATCACATAGTGAGATGACGCAGGTTGAGATGTTTGTGATAATACTGTGATTTATGAATGTTGTTTCCTTAGAAATCCCAGTTAAAAAGCTCTCCGTGTTTTTTTAAGTAAACTCATCATCCAAAAAAACTCTGCATTCATGACCATAAAATGACATAAAGTCTCCATTAATTATGATACAGAAATTATGACTAGTATGTGTTTAGTAGATATTTTCTTCCTTTTTCTTTCTTTGCCATATTTATGATTTTGTATATCTGTGATTAACTAGCAAGTTACGTTCACTTTTGTGATGTCCAGATGAATGGCATTTTATTTACATGTATAAATACATTATTATATATATACATATATATTTATACTATATAGATATAATTTATATGTATATTTATATATTTACATGTATATTTATATATATATATATGTTGTTTATTTATATTCATCACTCAGCTTCAAATACTGCATGTAAGAACCTCTTCAGTGTCAACTGGTATTGCTGACAGAAAAATTGTGACAACTGTTTCAAATTTCCATTTCATCTTAGCATATGCATAATTAGGATGGAGATGCTGCAATGGGCATGAGAAAAGGACAGTACTCTAGAATATAAAAATGTTTATTATTATTATTATTATTATTGGCTCTGATCGCTTCCAGGGATGAGGTATCTGCAAATTCTCTGGGATGTTCAGGTCCACCACCCTAACAGCAAAGAATATCTTCCCAATATTTACTCTAAATATACTATCTTCCTGTTTAAATCTCCTACTCCTTATTCTATCCCTAGCCACTTTGTTAAAAAGTCCTTCCTGATCTTTCCTGCAGGACTCCTTTAGGTACTGCAAGGCTCCAGATCACCTCCCCAGGGCCTTCTCCTGTCCAGACAGAACAACTCCAGCTCTGTCAGTTTGTCTTCATAGGAGAGGGACTCAATTCAAACAGCCTGTGCCCCTTTGCACC
>CM019215.1:67339367-67381711 GCA_009741485.1 Malurus cyaneus samueli | reverse complement strand
TGAGGGCCTCAGAACTGAACAAGCACTTGAGGAGGAAGTTCACAAGAACAGAGCAGGAGAATCACCTCCCTCAGCCTCAGGCTGTCAGTGGTCCTTCTGAGGCAGACCAGGGTAGCCTTTTGAGCTGCAAGTGCACATTTTTGGGTTATGTTGAGCTTCTCATTCTCTAGCACCCCAAGTACTTCTCCTCAGAGCTCCTCTCAATTTGTTCTCTGAGCAGACCATATTAGTGGTTGGAATTGCCCCAACCTATGTTCAGGACCTTGTACTTGTGCTTTTTGAACTTCATGAGCTTTGCATGGACCAGCTTTCCAGCCTGTCCAGGATTCTCCAGATGGCATCCCTTCCCTACAGTATGTAAACTGCAGCACATGGATTGGTGTCATCAGCAAACTTGCTGAGGGTGCACTCAATTCACTGTCCTTGTCCCCAAAAGAGATGTACAATAATACTGTCCCCACTGTGGACCCCTGAGGTGCACAGCTCATCACTGGTCCCTGCCTGGACATCGAGTCATTGACAGCAACTCTTTGAGTACAAGCATCCAGCCAATTCCTTATGCACCAAGAGGTCTACCCATCAAATCCATGTTCCCTCATTTTTGGGATTGATTTTGTGCAGAAAAATGTCAGTAGACGCTGTTGGTAGATGATGTTAGTCACTCCTCTCTTATCCACCAAGGATGCAGCCCCTTGGTAGAAGGCCACTAAATGTTTCAGGCATGATTTGCCTTTAGTGAAGCCATACTGGCAGTCACCAATCACCTCCTTACTTTCCATGTGCCTTGACATCGTTTCCAGGACCATCTGCTCCATCATCTTGCCAGGCACAGATCAATCCCTGGATCTTTGTTTCTTCCCATTTTAAAAATGAGAGGTATATTTCCTCTTTATGTATATTTATAATTATCAGTGTTAGAAGAATATTTGCTTGACCTTGAAGGTGCTGTTACTTCAAAGCTCTGCTCTCTTCTTCTACTAAGAAGAAAATCCTTTTATATATATAATGGAAATTTATGATAATATAAAAAAAAAGTTTCAAGGGAGTTGGTTTATGAATCCCTTTGATGTGTTTGGGTGGGAGGTGTTTTTTCTAGAATCTTGAAAAAGAAAATCAATACACTTCACTTTCTAAGTTCCCTTTAGCACTTTGTTGTTTTTCGTTTTTTTTTTTTTTTTTTAAATGATGGAAAAAAGCCCCAAGTTAATCCAGCAATATGATAATAGACAAAATAAAAAAAAAAAAAAAAACACCAAAAGTGAACGACGTGCACATTTCTCAATGTTATCATGAATATCCCTCATATAAAGCATATTGCAAAAAACTTCTTTTACTTCAGACAGTATTACAAATTAGATTGCACTCCTGAAACATGGATTATTTTGCAAGGTTTATTCTAATTATGATAAAGTTAGCTACACACGTTAAATGTCAATAAAACCACTCAAGGGCATTTAAACCCAATCTTTATTTGTACAAGAGCAATAACAGTTCCTATTTATCAAAATACTGTCAGTACAAAGACAGATAAATTTGACTTATAAAAGGTGATGGGAGCTCACAACATGACACTTGCAGTTTCTTTTAGGCTGGAATACAACTGAAAGTCCAGAGTCCCCAAGGCATATCAATAATAAAAGAAAGATATCCATTTTAACACTACTGCCAGTGAAGTGGGAAGAGAAAAAGCAGAATTTGTTGGTATGATTACACCTGATTCTTCCTATAATAGGATTATCCAGCGTGCTAGAAATGCCCTCTTGAGAGTTTTAGGTTTCTAATAATAGGTCATGATTTACATATATTTATTCATTCTGTGAACAGAATATTTACACTTATGTAATCTAAAGTTCCTTATATGCCGTGTGATTGCTTCACTAAGCCTGCTTGCTGAACCATTCCACACTCCAAATATTCATCGTAGGGAAAAATTTATCTTCTAATGCATTATTCTGCTCCACCCAACTTTGAATGTCTATTCTAATATGCCTCATTGATCAACTTAACCTCTATGAACTTCTACTTATTTGCATTTTAGGAGCTTATTTTACATGTCCATACATATTATCAAAGGATTTAGTCCTTTCGAAGAAGATCAAACCAGGACATTATCCACCGACCTCTGACAATAAATATACATTGGTTACTGCCGACTGACAGCATCACTGACTGATGATTTGAGGTTTGTGCACTGTGAAATTCCAGAATGTGTAACTGGCAGGTCTCTATTTTCATGGAAACGTTGGTCCCTACTAGTTAATGAAATTTAAGATTCCGAGTTTAAGTTTTGAAAACCGAAATTATATTAATCTCTTTTTAATTTATAAACTAGGTAATCAGCCTGATTCTTCAATTTTCTTATTAACACTAATTGACCTCTCTGATTTCACAGCATCATGGTAAGATACAGACAGGATAAATCCTTTTATACTGTAAGTAACTTCATTCTTCATTTGAGACTAAGGAATAATACTTATGAGAGTGCATGTGAGACTAGCTTGTTACGCCAAGACTGTTCATATAAACGATAAAGAGGATCCAAAAAACTGAGGTTCACTGAGAAATTACCCACCAGTTTTCTAGCAGTTTATTCTAGTTTAAGCCTTTTACCCAGTTATTCATTTCAGTAGCTGACACCGTATTTTAGTAATTGAAGAGTCTCTCGTCAAAGAAAAGGGATATTAAACAACTAGGATTTTTTTAATATTTTTTTTTTTAAATTTTCTGAGGTTTTATTGAAGACCAACCAGTTTTCTGACAGTTCCAAAAATCTTGAAAGAAATAAAATAAAACGTAAGATCGTTTCCTTATTAAATTTTTTTCAAAAGTAATCCTCCCCCGTCCCTAAATTATTTCATGCTTTGCTATGCATGGCAGGAAAAATAACAGTACAGTATGCCTGAGGAGCTTAATTGGAGAAAAGAAAGTTTTGCGATCAGCAATCAGTAATAACATCAATCTGCAGTGGTTCTAATTCCCGCCCCAATGATGGACAGCATCAGGAGAGATGGAAACCTCTTGTCCAGGTTGATAGGATATTTCTTACTGACATCTGAAATTGAAAAGAAACGCAGTCACAAAGATTTGAAAATCCAATCAGTAGAATGTAGGCCAAGCATCCCACCTTTAGAACAGAAAGAAACCTCCATCCAAACAAATTCTTTGAATAGTTTATATCTTTATATATATAATATTACGATAAATATTATATAATATAATAATTATACAGATAAACTACTATATATATTAAAATTATAACAGATAAATATAATAAGATAATAGATTAAGATAGATAGATAGTAGATAGAGATCATTTTTACCTCAAAATAGAGTCTTTTCCCCTATCAAAACGCAGTAAGTTCCATGCTCTAGATTTCTCAGTTGTTCCATATTCTTTCATTATGGTATCTAATGTTTCCTATGTAAAAAGACAATGCTGCACGGACTACTTAATGCTTTTACTTAATTCAATATCTTGCTATTGATTGGTTCAATTACTGAATCAAAGTAATCATAACCTGTCCAAGAGCTGATATTTAGACTTTTATACATGAACTTCTCATTATAATCATTTTTTATTCTGCAAGAAGCTACTCACTGGACCTATTTTGTGTTTATGTGCTTTTAAACTGTCACTGTTTGTAGTAATTGGAAATAAACAATTTTTGTCAAAAGTTTACCCTGCTGTTTGGACTTTAACTAAAAAATAACTATGGTATGGTCTATGTAAGAATATTTCTATGCAGTTTGTTTGGGTGTTGTTATTAACACAACTAGAAAGCCCCAAGATCCAGAATTGCAAACTAAAGTGGAAAGTGGAGATAAAGGTCTCCTGCAGGCCAGCAATAGCCAAATGGCAATTATGTGATCATTGTAAAAATATATGATTGACTGGCTTTAACCTGGCGCACACTGATGAGGTTTCTGGCTTTAGTGTTTTCTTCGCTCAGCAAATAAAGGTAGAGATACCATGTTGGACAGATATGGGGTATGATAATCACAACCCAATCTCAGCAAACCACAGGATGTTGGGGTTCAGAACCAAAACACACTGTCCCTTGTAAAGTGGTCCATACACCTCAAGCTAACTCTGATATTGACCTGCCATTGGTCCGTATCCCATAACAAAGTAGAAAAAGCCTGTTATCTAACCTAGAGGTGATCAATACTATTGAGCCAAAAAGCTAATTGACTGGGATTGCAAGAGGTTGAGAGAGGACACATACATAACAGTGTCCTGATGATCACCTGAAACATATTTTATGTCACACTAGAAGTCATGCTTCTATTTGGTTTGTTTGAACTGATTGCGTATTTTATCCCTGTATGTTAGCAAATCATAATGATATGATAATTTCTGTTAGTAAGACAATGAAGTCTTACAGTAACTCTTTGGTCATTTATGATTCTCAGTTATGTATATCTAACATTAAACAATTTTACTAAGTACTCTTTCCTGTAAAGTTAAATTGGTGTGGTTTTTTCAATTTTAGAGTCATTATCAATATTATATGATTTTATATATTAGCAAATGTATGTAGAAGATATTTAAGCTAATATTTATCCTAAAAAAGTGATCAAGAAATTAGAATAATGGTCAAGAATATGTAACGTTAAGGCCTCTGATACTTCTCATATAGCAGAGTGAAGGAATCTCAGACACTTGTATTTTCATGAAGAATATGTCTACACTGCCATAATTTTCTTTTTTAAATGTAGGTGGCAGGTGCAGAAGGAGAAGCATAGTAGGAATCTAGCTTGTGTTCACAATAGAAGTGGTAGAACTGAACAAACGATCTCATACATCTGCAAAAAAAAAAAAAAAAAAAAAAAGTTTAGCTGCCTTCTAAGGAAAGTCAGTTACAGTCATATTGATAGCAACTGATTTATAGAAAAATATAAATGTATCTTACCTGTAGATAAATTTTTCTTTTTCCTCTAGCTACTAAGAAAGGTGAAAAACTATACAGTTACCAGGGAACATGAGTCAGGGCTTTACTTTCAAATAGTAACTGGTAAGTGAAACAGAGAATGCTGCCTATCTTAGCATATCAAACTTACTCATCCTCCAAGAAGGCACATTCATTAATCCATAATCACTGTTTGTCATACAGTTACAGCTTTTGCACATTATGTCAGTTTTGACACCTCAGTTTCATTGCAGAAAAAAATAAAGAGAAAAACGAAATTCTCTGGAAAAAGAAGCAAGCATATCTAAATTGAAAGTAAATTTTAAAACCATTCCTTTTTTTTAAGAAGTGACCATAAAGTGAGCTTGATGATCTGTCTAAAAATTACATTTAAGTACTGAAAGTCAGAGCTGATCTTATTTCAACAGTATGTCTTGCCATTCATATGAAGAAAAAACAAGGCATTCATTATTTTGGTGTCTCTTCTCTAATAACATTATTTCGTCAGCACTATCTACCAGCCTTAGCTTTTTTCCTTGTCACCTCAGACTGCTTGCTCCAGCTCTGCACTGCTGATGGATCGACTCTGTATTCTTGCAAAAAACGTGTCCTCTGGCAATTCCTGCCCCTAGAAATCATGGTCTATTGCCTGGAAAAGAACTCTAGAGGTTATCAAAGTCTACCTAACAACATTCTCTCAAAGGGCCAATTCTACACATTTATACCCTCCAGGGATCGGTGACTCAAAATGCTTTCCTGGAGCAGTCTGATTCCAAATGAAGTAGCATCCTCTGTTAATGAAGAAATTATCCAAATATTGATCTTAAATCTCACCTGGCCAAAACTACCATGTTCTATCACTTTTTTTATGTCAGAAAAAGAGACCAACGAGACCCACCTCACGATATAACCTCCTTTCAGGTAGTGGTAGGTGTAGTTTGATCTTGACTGAGCAGCAGGTGCCTGCAGAAAGGGACACTCTGTCAATTTCAGCTGAAGCAGGTGACAAATATGTAAAAGTTCTGTGGTGGGTCAAAGACAAGGACACTCATCAATTAACTGACATGAACAAAAATGAAGTAAATGTGAGAAAATTAATTTAAATTCCTTGCCAATCAATGCCACAGTAGATAATGAATATATACTCAAAGCTTAGCCAACACCTTCCTCCCACCTCTTCTTTTCTGCCTGGATCAGCTGTGTCCTCAATATTTCTCTATCCTTACCCTGCCTTCAGCAGTGCAGGAGGATGGGGAACAGGGACTGTGGCGAGTTCATCACATTTTGTCTCTGTCTCGGAGAACCCTTCACCAGCTCTGTTGCCCTTTTCTGGAATTGCTCCACCCCTCCATGTCCTGTGTAGTGAAGGCTGAAAACTGAGCCAGGACTTGAGGTGTGCGCCTCAGCAGTTGTCCAGCTAACAGGGGGACAATCTCTCTGCCTCTGCTCGCTGCTGAGCCACACTGATTTTGATACAGTCCAGGATGCCTTGCTCTTGGCACCTGGGCACCACTTTGCTCATGTTCAGCTGATATTGACAGAACAACCCCCAAGCCCTGTTTCCTGCTGGGCTGCTTTGCAGCCACTCTGTCCCATCCTGAAGCAATTACACAGAATTGCTGTGACCCAAGGGCGGATCTGATTCGCTAAAATTGAGCTGCTGGACAGCAACAGCAAAATGATAATGAAAAATACAAGCAAGAGCGTTTTCCCTTAGAAATACTGGTCAGTTTGGCTGTTCATGACAAGATTTTGTCCTTGTTATTGTGGCTACTACAGATGACTAATTGCGAGGAGACCAAAGCAAATATCAAGAAGCCCCTAACAATTTAAGCAGTTTGTATTTCCAGGTATGCGATTGTGAGGGAGATATCAAGACTTTTAAACACAAATAAAAAGAGACTAAAGAGTCTTCTTTTGGTGTTGTACTGAAGTACTGATTATAAGTTCTAGCAGAAGAGAAAAAATCTTTATGCTTATCTGGGCTACATCATACAATAAAAATCCACTGGAAGCCCCAGGACTGTTTAGTCTCAGGATTATATTATAAACATGACAAAACTGACACACGAGAACACTTGAAATTGCCATAGAACATAAAAGCATGGTGTGATTTTTTAGGTCCCACTTGCACTAGAATATTTCTTCAGGTGTGCTTTATCTCCTGTTTTGGCTGCTGCATGCGAGATGAGCGCAGCTGTTGCTTCTGACCAGAAATGGGTCAGAAAGAAATGTTGAATATTCGCAGAGTGACAACAAGCGCTGGTTTTGAGATTGTGAGAAGTTCTTCCTATTAGGAAAGAGACAGACAGAAACATTAAAGGCAAGTGAGACTGACAAAGGATATCATAAAGCTGGTCAAAAGGACTGATTCAGACCACATTTCTGCGAAAATAGCAGAGATGAAATTTCATGGCAAAGGAAACAGATAACTATGGAACTTTAGTTCCCTCGAAGAATATACCTCAGAAGGATACAGTTATTCACAGGTTACATCAAACCTTGAATCTTCTACTTCAGATCTGCAAACTATTAACAAATCAAGTGTGCTTCATGAAATCAAAAAAGACTCCAAAACACAGTGACAATGAATTAGGATAATTAGAATGGTTTATATATACTCTTTGGAAAAAAAGAATATCCACACTGTCGCATGTCGCAAGTGGCGACGCTGGGACACAAGTTTCACTATTACAAATAATAACCCGAGTGTAAGTATGTTGTGACTTCCTTGTGATTGAATTCTCATTGGTTCACTCATGGAAAGCTTTTTGGCTTGAATTAAATTAATTCATGGAACACAGTCCAAATTGTTATAAAATTTCTGTCCTTAAAGCCGACGTTAAACAAAGTATTAATTACTTGGTATTCTCCTGTGTCTGTAGAACAGGAGAAAACAGAGAAACTGATATCAACGCAGTACTAATGCATGATAACAATTTTTGCGTACATTTGAACCAGACAAAAATACTGTTTTTGACCATGTACAATCTCCTTAAAGTACAGAAACATTTTAAAGCAGGATAAAAGCAAACTGTGGGGACTTTCAAAGCTATTCCTACTACTACCAACCCGTGTTCCTATTGAAAATTCCCATGTTTTCAAGAGAATGCCCAAGTTAAACACAATTCCATACTTTTAGAAGAAAGATTTAAAGTCTTCTGGTGCCTGTACCTATCTTATGACACAGCTTACCCTACTGCAGCTTAACAAAAGCCAGCCATCCTAAAGATTGTTTCACTCTCCAGCACTGAGAAACAATGGAGCTATCTGAGTTTTTGGCTCCTTCTGACTGTATTTGATTTTGAAACTCAAATCACTAATCCTCAGAGTTTGTCATGTTAATTTCAGTAGAAAAATCTGACTTCACAAAAGCTCCGAACTATGCAGCATGCATGTCTTTCTTCGTGAATGCAACCCTTTCTGTTACTGCCTATACACTTTTGAAAATCATTTTAGCTTCAACATCAGCACAACAAAAATCAATACAACACCTTTTCTTAAAATAAGAGTAAAAACTGTGACCAGTTTAAAATAATTGGTATTTACATATCACTATACATACTTTGCAATATTAAAATTGCCTGATCACTTTGCAATATTTGCCCTAGTGAGAAAGGCGAAAGAATCAAACGTTGTAACAACATATTGCGGTTATTTTCTCTGTCCTTATCTGGAAGAATCGAGCTACTGCATTTAAATGTATTACATATATCAAAATCTCATGGCTGCAACATATTTATACAAGAAAGCAGAATTTTAGACTAAAACACATCGTTCCCGACAGGATAATTCAGGAGAACAATATTTGAGCCCAAATTTCTTTACAGAGCTGAACATCTTCAAATGACAAATGCTGTTGTCAAGTTACAAACAATTTCCCCCTTCTCTTCCAAAACAGTTGTGGGAACATTCTAACAGATTTTAAACGGAATGCAGCTGCAATTGGAGAGAGGTTAAATGCAGAAGATATTGCTTCTGTAGAGAACAATTATGATGACTAATAAAGCAACAAAAAGCAATATAAGGTACTTACAGCAAGACTGAAATTCAAAATTTACAAAGCGATAGAGGTTCCATCTCCAAGGAGAGAAGTTTTCAGAGAGATATCTGGACATACGGTAAGAGATATAACATCTTCAAACAAATGAAATTTAAGAAGAGCAAGTGCTAGATTCTGCACCTGGATGCAATGCAACCCATGGCATGTTGCAGACAGACTGGGAATGAGAACTAAATAAATAGAGCTGTGGAAGGGAACTCTGGGATCTGGTCCGATGGCAAGTTGACAATAGCAGCCAGGAGGGACAGCCATGTCCTGGGGAGCACAGGGACAGCATCACCAGCTGGCAAGGGAGTGGGCAGGGGGGCCCAAGGTCTTGGGGTTACCTGGTGTGCAGTTTTGCAGTGTCGACATAGAAAGGGTACCAGGTGTCAGAGACCATCCCAAAAGTGGGTGGCAAAGATGATGAAAAGCCTCAAGGCAGGCGCTTGCAGGGAGAGCTTGAGATGTCACTCTTCTTTGTTCAGCGTGGAAAGAGGCTGAGGGGCATCCTAGCGTCATTCACACTTTCTTAATGATTGCAGCATGAGGGCAGGCACTAATCTCCTCTCTACGGTACCAGACAATAGAATGAGCAAATGAACAAAATGCATCCATAAGGAACTTCAGAGGGATATTAGGAGAAGATTCTTACCATGAGATTTTGGTTACAGGAACAGTCTCCCTGGGAGATAGAAGCACCAAGCCTGTTAACTCGAGGAGCACGCGACAATGCTTTAAGTCCTAGTGGTTCAGTTTTTAGTCCGTCTGCCTGATGCAGGAGAAAGTGTTGGATCCTTATGGATTCCCTGCAACCTAGTAATTCTATGGTTCTAAATTCTAGATGGGCCAGTTAGTGTGTTGCGCTTGCTTCTCAGCTCTGCTCGGTCATTCGAAAAGAATTTAGGAGTTGTGGTGATTGCATTGTTTTCACAGCGCTAGTAAAACTGCGCGTTGGATGACTATGCAAACTACATGGAGTCTTATTGAAGCAGCGGGATATTCTCCTATATAAACACAATTGAGAAAAAAGAAAATGTTCTTACAACTAGCCCTCACTAGAGTTTAAATCAAGCAAGCAGCAATTGTGATGGTGCAATCAACCCACACATCTGAGTATGTCTAGCAAGAGAGAATTTAGAGGTTTTGGTAATGTAGCTAGGAAAATGAAATGCAAAGTGGAAATGAACTTGTTGAAGTAAGCAACATGGTTTTTAAATTATGATATTGAAAAAAAACCCACATTTTAAATGTAGTTGGTGTGTTAAAGAAATTACACGTGTCTCTATCGAGATAAGTCCAGGCAAAGATATTTGGCAGCAACTTTAGGTGTAGACATGAAACAAAATCAGAATAGTGTCACTCCCTGAATTCTACAGGGGTAGCAATTTTGCATAAATTGACGGCCTCTTTAAATATCAAATTTCTCTGGCTCTGCCAGCTACAAGGACGAGTAAGTTTTCTTAATGCTTGCTTCCCACTCACATTCCAATAGAATGAAAACTTCTGCTGGCTCCATCTCTTGCTACGATACCCAGTTCTCATTCCACAATGGAAATATTTAACCTGTATGCTCTATACACACACAGCATCATATGAATCAGAAGTACACTAGGAATAGACAAAGCCCTAAAAGCCCATTAGAAGCCAATCGGTACTTTTCTCTATTTCTGTTTCACATTGTGGCAATGGAAGTCAGTAGTGTCAAGGCGCCATTAAACGGCAACAAAAGACAAGGAGTTCAATTATTGTGGTCTTTGACCTGAGAGTTTGTGAAATTTAATTTTAAACATCCTCTTAGCCATTAAATTAATTTTAGCCCAGAATGATACATGGCTGTCAAATCAATTTTTTTGCATATTAATTACAGAATTAAAGCACTTCCATACTTGCTCAGTTCATCTTAAAATCCAAAAATAATTTGTTTTAGAAAACAATTGGTTATTCATCACAATATTGGTTACATGCAGCCGTACCTGTGCGTAATACAGTTTTCAATCATCCATGACCTTTCCTCACTTCCAATGCTATTTCATTATTTTCTGCACCTCAATTTACTTTTGTATTTTTCTGAAAATACATAATAATGCATTAAGAAAGCAGTAAACGTGCATGTGAAATATTAGTTCAGCCTTTTAGTTTCACCTCCCATGATCACTGTCAAAATACTGTGTTTTTAAAATATAAGAAGGGAAAACAGTCGAAAACATTTGCCAAAATGAACATTTTCTACGTTTTATAAACATTGAAATTTGGCAGCAATTTTGCACTCAGCATGAAAACTTTGCACCATATGTCCAGCTCTCATTTAAAATGGATATTAATATGTTTGCAATACAATCGATGAGAGTTATCCAGTCCCAGTACATGGGGTAAACAACAATAGCTATCTTTGAAGTTGTTTGGCGATATTTTTAATTATGTGATCATTGTAAAAAATATGAGTTGCACTGGCTTTTACCTGGCGCACAACTGATGAGTTTCTGAGCTTTTAGTGTTTTCTTCTGCTCAGCAAATAAAGGTAGAGTACTCATGTTGGACAGGATGGGTATGATAACACAACCCAAATCTCAGCAAACCACAGGGATGTTGGTTCGACAAAAAACTGCCTTGTAAAGATGGTCCTATAACCTCAAGCTTAACTCTGATATTTGGCCTGCCATGGGTCCGTATCCCATAAACAAAGTAGAATAAAGCCTGTTATCCTAACCTACGAGGTGATCTAATACTATTGAGCCAAAAGCTAATTGACTGGGATTGCAAGAGGTTTGAGAGAGGACAGCATACATAACAGTGTCTGATGATACCTGAAACATATGTTATGTCACACTGAAGTCATGCTTCTATGGTTTGTTGTGAACTGTATGCGCTATTTTATTCCCTTATGTTAGCAAATTATATGATATGATTATTTCTTTAGTAGACATGGAAGTCTTACAGTAACTCTTTGCTCATTTATATTCTCAGTTATTATATCTAACATTAAAACAATTTTTACTAAGCCTCTTTCTGTAAAGTTAAAGATTGGTGGTGGTTTTTTTCATTTTAGAGTCATTTATCTATTATATGATTTTATCATATTAGCAAAATGTAGAAGATATTTAAAGCTACTTATTTATCCAAGAAAGTGATCAAGAATTTAGAATAATGGTCAGAAATGTAACGTTAAGCCTCTGAGTTCTTCTCATATAGCAGAAGTGCAAGGATCTCAGACATGTCAGTTTTCATGAAGAATATGTCACACTGCCATTATTTCTTTTTTAAATGTAGGTGGCAGGTGCAGAAGCGAGAACGCATAGTAGAATCTAGCTCTGTGTTCACAATAGAAGTGGTAGAACTGAAACAAAATCTCACTATATCTGCAAAAAAAAAAAATAAAAAAAAAAAGTTAGCTGCCTTCTAAGGAAAGTCAGTTACAGTCATATTAGACTAGCAAACTGTTTATAGAAAAAGTATCTTACCTGTAGATGATAATTTTTCTTTTTCTCTAGCCGTACTAAGAAAGGTGAAAAACATACAGTTACCCAGGAAACATGAGTCAGGGCTTTACTTTCAAATCAGTACTGGGTATGTGAAACAGAGATGCTGCCTATCTTGCATTCAAACTTACTCATCCTCCAAGAAGGCACATTCATTAATCCATTACTGTTTGTCATACAGTTACAGCTTTTGCACATTATGTCAGTTTTGACACCTCAGTTTCTTGCAGAAAAAAAATAAAGAGAAAAACGAAATTCTCTGGAAAGAGCCAAGCATATCTAAATTTGAAAGTAAATTTAAAACATTCCTTTTTTTTTTAAGAAGTGACCATAAAGTGAGCTGTGATGATCTGTCTAAAAATTACATTTAGTACTGAAAGTCAGAGGCTGATCTTATTTCAACAGATGTCTTGCCATTCATAAGAAAAAACAGCATTCATTTTCTATGTGTCTCGTCTCTCAATAACATTATTTCGCAGCACTCATCTACCAGCTCTTAAGACTTTTTTCCTCTGTCACCTCAGCTGCTTGCTGCGCCAGCTCTGCACTGCTGATGGTGACTCATGTATTCTGCAAACGTGTCCTCTGGCAATTCTGCCCTAGAATCATGTCTATTGCTGGAAAAGAACTCTAGAGGTTATCAAGTCTTACCCTAACAACATTCTCTTCTAAAGGCCACATTCTACACATTTATACCCTCCAGGGATCGGTGACTTCAAAATGCTTTCCTGGAGCAGTCTGATCCAATGAAGTTAGCATCCTCTGAATGAAGAAATTATCCTAAATATTTGATCTTAAATCTTCACCTGGCCAAAACTATCATGTTCTATCACTTTTTTTATGTCAGAAAAGAGACCAACACCCACCTCACGATATAACCTCCTTTCAGGTAGTGGTAGGTGTAGTTTGATCTTGACTCGAGCAGGCAGGTGCCTGCAAAAGGGACACTTTGTCACATTTCAGCCGAACAGGTGACAAATATGTAAAAGTTCTGTGTGGGTCAACAGACAAGGACACTCATCAATTAAACTGACTGACAAATGAGTAAATGTGAGAAATTAATTAATTCCTTGCCAAATCAATCCACAGTAGATAAATGATATATCACTCAAAGCTTAGCCAACACCTTCCCTCCCACCTCTTCTTCTTCTGCCGGATCAGCTTGTTCCTCAATTTTTCTCTATCCTTCCTGCCTTCAGCAGTGCAGGAGGATGGGAAACAGGGACTGTGGCGAGTTCATCACATTTTGTCTCTTGTCTCCGGGGACCCTTCACCAGCTCTGTGCCCTTTTCTGACTTGCTCCACCCCCTTCCATGTCCTGGTAGTAGTGAAGGCCTCAAAACTGAGCACAGAGACTTGAGGTGTGCCTCACTCAGCAGTGTCCAGCTACAGGGGACATCTCTTGCCCTGCTCGCTGCTAAGAAGCCACACTGATTTTGATACAGTCCAGGATGCTTGCTGCTGGCACCGGGCACCACTTTGCTCATGTTCAGCGATCATTGACGAACAACCCCCATAGCCCTGTTGTCCTGCTGGGCTGCTTTGCGCCACTCTGTCCCATCCTGAAGCATTACACAGAATTGCTGTGACCCAAGGGCTGATCTGCATTCGCTAAATTGAGCTGCTGGACAGAACAGCAAAAGATAATGAAAAATACAGCAAGAGCGTTTTCCTTGAAATACTGGTTCAGTTGGCTGTTCATGACAAGATTTTGTCTTTTACTGTGCTACACAGAGACAATGCATGAGAGCCAAAGCCAAATATCAGAAGCCCCTAACAATTTAAGCAGTTGTATTTCCAGGTATGCGATTGTGAGGAGATATCAGACTTAAACACCGAAATAATAAAGAGACTAAAGAGTCTTCTTTGGTGTTGTACTGAAGTACTGATTATAGTTCTAGCAGAAGACAGAAAAATCTTATGCTTTATTCTGGGCTACTGATCATAAATAAACAATTCCACTGGGGAAGCCCCAGGACTGTTTAGTCTCAGGATATATTATAAACATGACAAACTGCACACCGAGAACACTTGAACATTGCCATAGAACATAAAAGACATGGTGTGATTTCTTTAGGCTCCCACTGTCACTGAATATTTCTCAGGTGTGCTTATAGTCCCTGTGTTTGCTGATGCATGCGAGATGAGGCAGCTGTTGCTTCTGACCAGAAAATGGGTCAGAAAGAAATGATAATATATCCAGAGTTGACACAAGCGCTGGTTGTGAGATTGTGAGAAGTTCCTATTAGGACAAGAGACAGACAGAAAATTAAAGGCAAGTGCAGACTGACGATAAGGATACCATAAGCTGGTCAAAGACTGGTTTCAGACCACACTTTCTGCGAAACTATAGCAGAGATAAATTTCAGCGCAAAGGGCAAACAGATACTAAAGGAACTTTGGTTCCCTCGGAAGATATACCTCAGAAGGATACAGTTATTCAACAGTTACATCAAAACCTTGCATCTCTACTTCAGATCTGCAATATTATAACAAATCAAAGTGTGCTCATGAAATTCCAAAAAAAGACCTCCAATAACACAGCTGACAATGGGATTAATTAGATGGTTACATATCACTCTTGGAAAAAAAGAATATCCACATGTCGCATGTCGCAAGTGCGACGTGGGACACCAAGTTTCCTATTTACAAATAATAACCCGAGTGTGAAGTATGTTGTGACTCCTTGTGATTGATTCTCATGGTTCACTCATGGAAAGCTTTTTGCTTGATTAGATTAATCTCATGGAACACTGCCAAATTGTTATAAATTCTGTCCTTAGCCGACTGTTAAACAAGTATTAATACTTGTTATTCTCCTGTGTCTGTAGACAGGAGAAACAGAGAAGAACTGATATCAATGCAGTACTAATGCAATGTAACAATTTTTGCGTACATTTGAACCAGACAGAAAATACTTGTTTTTGATTATGTACAATTCTCCTTAAAGTACAGAAACATTTAAAAGCAGATAAAAAGCAACTGTGGGGACTTCAAAGCTATTCCTCACTCTACCAACCCGTGTTCCTATTGAAAATTCCCATGTTTTCAGAGAATGCCAAGTTAACACAATCTCCATACTTTTTTAGAAGAAAGACTTTAAAGTCTTCTGTGCCTGTACCTATCTTATGACAAGTCTACACCTACTGCAGTTAACAAAAGCCAGCCATCCTAGATGTGTTTCACTCTCCAGGCACTGAGAAACTGGAGGCTGTATCTGAGTTTTGGCTCCTTCTGAACTGTATTTGATTTTGAAACTCAAATCACTAATCTCTCAGAGTTTGTCATGTTAATTTCAGTAGAAAAATCTGACTTCAACAAAGCTCCGATACTATAGCAGCATCATGGTCTTTCTTCGTGAATGCACCCTTCTGTTACTGCCATACACTTTGAAAATCATTTTAGCTTCAACACTCAGCACAAACAAAAATCATACACACCCTTCTCTTCAAAATACAGAGTAAAACGTGACCCAGTTAAAAATATTGGTTATTTACATACTTACTACTTTTTGCAATTATTATAAATTGCTCTGTCACTTGCAAATATTTGCCCTAGTGAGAAAGGCACGAAGAAATCACTAATTGTAACAACATATATGCGGTTATTTTCTCTGCCTTTCTGGAGAATCGAGCTCTATTTAAATGTATTACATATATCAAAATCTCATGGCTTGCAACATATTTTATACAAGAAAGCAGAATTTCTAGACTAAAAACACATCGTTCCCACAGATAATTCAGGAGAAACAATATTTGAAGCCCAAATTTCTTTACAGAGCTGACATCATTCAAACTGACAAATTGTTGTCAAGTTCAGAACATTTCCCCTTCTTCTTCTCAAACATGTTGTGGGAACATTCTAACAGATTTTAAACGGAATGCAGCTGCAATTGGAGAGAGGTAAAGCCTCATATAAACATGCAAACTTTTACTCCAGACAAGTATTACAAATTAAAGATTGCACTGAACATGGATTAGTTTTGCAGGTTTTCTAATTATGATAAAGTTAGCTACACAGTTAAATGTCATAAAACGCTCAAGGGCATTTAAACCAATCTTTATGGTGTACAGAGAGCAATAACAGTTTATATCAAATACTGTCAGTACAAAGACAGATAAATTTGACTTATAAAAGGTGATGGGAGCTCACAAACATGACACTTGCAGATTTCTTTTAGGCTGGAATTACACTGAAATGTCCAGAGTCCCCAAGGCATATCAATAATAAAAAGAAAGATTATCCCATTTTACACTACTGCAGGAGTGGAAGAGAAAAGCAGAATTTGTCTGGTATGAATTACCCCTGATTTTCCTAATTAGGTTTATCCAGGTCTAGAAATGCCTCTTAGGAAGAGTTTTTAAGGTTTCTAATAAAGGTCATGTATTCTACATATATTTATTCATTCTGTGAACAGAATATTTACCTACTTAATGTAATCTAAATGTTCCTTTATAATGCCTTGTGATTGCTTCACTAAGCCTGCTTGCTGAACCATTCCACACCCAAAATTATTCTCTGTAGGGAAAATTTATCTTCTAATGCATTATTCTGCTCCCCCCAACTTTGATGTCTATTCTAATATGTCCTCATTGATCAACTTAACCTCTATGAAACTTCTATCTGTATATTTGCATTTTAGGAGCTTATTTTACATTTGTCATACATGATTATCAAAGGTATTTAGTCTCTTTCGAAAGAAGATCATACCAGGAAATTATCCACACCTCTGACAATAATATACATTGGTTATCTGCCTACAGCATTCACTGACTGCATGATTTGAGGTTTGTGCATGTGAAATTCAGAATTGTACATGGCAGGTCTCTATTTTCATGGAAACTTGGTCCCTCTAGTTAATGAAATTTAGAGATCCAGAGTTAAGTTTTGAAAAGAAATTAGTATTATCTCTTTTTATTTATAAACTAGGTAATCAGCCTGATTTTCAAATTTTATTTAAACTAATTGACTCTCTGATTCACCAGCAATGGTAAGATGAAGAAGGATAAATCTTTTATACTGTAATAACTTCAATCTTCATTTGAGACTAAGGAATAAAACTTATGAAGTGCATGTTGGGACTAGCTGTACCCCAAGACTGTCATAAAAGATAAGAGATCCAAAAAACTGAGGTTCACTGAGAAATTACCCAGTTTTCTAGCAGTTATTTTTAGTTTAAGCCTTTTACCAGTTATTCATTTCAGTAGCTGGACACCTAGTTTTAGTAATTGAAGAATCTTCGCAAAGAAAGGGATATTAAACTAGTTTTTTAATATTTTTTTTTTTTAATTTTCTGAGGTTTTATTGAAGACCAACAGTTTTCATGACAGTTCAAAAATCTTGAAAGAAATAAAATAAAAGATAAGATCGTTTCCTTATTATTTTCAAGTATCGTCTAATTCAGGCTTTCTATGCATGGCAGGAAAAATAACAGTACATATGCCTGAGAGCTTAATTGGAGAAAAGAAGTTTTGCATCATGCATCAGTAATAACATCATATCTGCAGTGGTTTTTCTAATTCCCCCCAATGATGACAGCATCAGGAGAATGGAACCTCTGTCCAGGTTGATAGGATATTTCTTACTGACATCTGAAATTGAAAGAAACCAGTCACAAAGAGTTGAAAATCATAGTAGAATGTAGGCAAATCATCCCACCTTTAGAACAGAAAGAAACCTCACCAAACAAATTCTTTGAAGTTAGATTATATATATATATATATATATATATAAATTATACAGATAAATATATATATAATATATATATAAATTATACAGATAAATATATATATATTATAATTATAACAGATAAAATATAGATAAGCATAGATAGATAGATAGATAAGATAGATAGATAGATAGATAGATAGATAGATCCATTTTTACCTCAAAAATAGAAGTTTTTCCCCTATCAAAAGCTAGTAAGTTCCATGTCTAGATTTCTCAGTTGTTCCATATCTTTCATATATGTATCTAATTGGTATTTCTATGTAAAAGACAATGCTGCACGACTACTGTATGTTTTACTTAGATCAATATCTTGCTATTATTGGTTCAACTACTGAAATTCAAATAATCATAACCTGTCCAAAGCTGATATTTTAGACTTGTTATACATGACTTCTCATTATAATCATTTTTATTCTGCAAGAAAGCTTACTCACTGGACTATTTTGTGTTTATGTGCTTTTAAACTGTCACTGTTTGTAGTAATTTGGAAATAACAATTTTGTCAAAAGTTTACCCTGTTTTGATTTAATAAAAAATAACTTTGTATGGGTCTATGTAAGAATATTTCATGCAGTTGTTTGGGTGTGTATTAACACAATAGAAAAGCCCACAGATCCAGAATTGCAAACTAAAGTTGGAAAGTGAGATAAGGTCCTGCAGCAAATAGCCAAATGGCAATTATGTGATCATTAAAATATATGATTTGACTGTGCTTTTTACCTGGGCACAACTGAATGAGTTTCTGCTTTTAGGTGTTTTCTTGCTCAGCAAAATAAATAAGATACTCATGTTGGACATATGGGGTATGATAACACAACCCAAATCTCAGCAAACCCACAGGATGTTGGGTTAGTACCAAAAACACTGCCTTGTAAGATGTCCCAGTACACCTCAGCTAACTCTGATAGTTACCTGCCCATGGGCTCCTATCCCATAACAAAGAGGAAAAAGCCTGTTATCCTAAACCTAGAGGTGATCAATACTATTTGAGCAAAAGCTAATTGACTGGGATTGCAGAGGTTGAGAGAGGCACACATACAAACAGTTCCTATGAATCACCTGAAACAATATTTTATGTCAGCACTGAAGTCTGCTTCTATGTGTTTGTTGTGAAACTGATGCGTATTTTATCCCTGTATGTAGCAAATCATATGTATGAATTATTCTGTTAGTAAGACAATGAAGGTCTACAGAACTCTTTGGTCATTTATGATTCTCAGTTATGTATATCTAACACTTAAAACAATTTTACTAAGTACTCTTTCTGTAAAGTTAAAATGGTGTGGTTTTTTTCATTTTTAGAGTCATTACATATTTATATGATTTTATATATTTAGCAAATGTTATTGTAGAAGATATTCAAGTATATTTATCCTAAAAAAGTGATCAAGAAATTAGAATATGGTAGAATATTAACGTTAAGAGCCTCTGAATCTTCTCATAAGCAGAAGTGAAGGATCTCAGACTTTTCATTATTCATGAAGAATATGTACACTGCCCATATTTTTTTTTTTAAATGTAGTGTGGCAGGTAGCAGAAGGAGAAGCATAGTAGGAATCTGCTTGTGTCACAATAGAGATGGTAGAACTGAAACAAAACATTCTCATACATCTGCAAAAAAAAAAAAAAAAAAAAAAAGTTTAGCTGCCTTCTTAAGGAGAAGTCAGTACAGTCATTGAAGCAACTGATTTATAGAAAAATAGTATCTTACCTGAGATGAAATTTTCTTTTTCTCTAGCTACTAAGAAAGGTGAAAAATATAACAGTTACACAGGAAACATGAGTCAGGCTTTACTTTCAAAAGTACTGGGAAGTGAAACAGAGAATGCTGCCTATCTTGCAATTCAAACTTACTCATCCTCCTAAGAAGGCACATATCATTATATCAATCACTGTTTGTCATAATTACAGCTTTTACATTATGTCAGTTTTGACACCTCAGTTTCTTGCAGAAAAAAAATAAGAGAAAACTGGAATATTCTCTGGAATAGAAGCAAGCATATTCTAAATTGAAAGTAAATTTTAAAACCATTTCCTTTTTTTTTAAGAAGTGACATTAAAGTGAGCTTGATGATCTGTCTAAAAATTACATTTAAGTTACTGAAAAGGTCAGAGCTGATCTTATTTCACATATGTCTGCATTCATAAGAAAAAACAAAGCATTCATTTATATTTGGTGTCCTTCTCTAATAACATTATTTTCTGCAGCACACTACCAGCTCTTAAGCTTTTTCCTTGCACCTCAGCTGCTTTGCCAGCTCTGCACTGCTGGATGATGACTCTGGTATTCTGCAAAAACGTGTCCCTCTGGCAATTCCTGCCCTAGAATCATGGTCTCATTTAGGCTGGAAAAGAACTCTAAGGTCATCAAGTCTACCCTAAAACATCTCTCTAAGGGCCACATCTACACATTTTAATTACCTCCAGGGATGGTGACTCAAATGCTTTCCTGGGCAGTCTGTTCCAATGAGTAGCAATCCTCTTAATGAAGAAATTTATCCTAATATTTGATCTAAATCTCACCTGGCAAAACTATCCATGTTCTATCACTTTTTTTATGTCAGAAAAGAGACCAACACCCACCTCACTATAACCTCCTTTCAGGTAGTGGTAGGGTGGTAGTTTGATCTTGACTGAGCAGCAGGTGCCTGCAAAAGACACTCTGTCACATTTCAGCTGAACAGGGGTGACAAATATGTCAAAAGTCTTGTGGGTCAAGACAAGGACACTCATCAATTACTGACATGAACAAAATGAGTAAATGTGGAGAAATTAATTTAATTCCTTGCCAATCAATCCACAGTAGGATAATGAGATATATACTCAAAGCTTAGCAACACCTTCCCTCCCACCCTTCTTTTCTGCCTGGGATCAGCTGTGTCCTCAATTTTCTCTATCCTTCCCTGCCTTCAGCAGTGCAGGAGGAAGGGGAACAGGGACTGTGGCGAGTTCATCACCTTTTGTCTCTGTTCCAGACCCTTCACCAGCTCTGTTGCCCTTTTCTGGACTTGCTCCAGCCCCTCCATGTCCTTGTAGTGAAGGGCTCAAAACTGAGCACAGGACTTGAGGTGTGGCCTCAGCAGTGTCCAGTACAGGGGGACAATCTCTGCCCTGCTCCTGCTGGCCACACTGATTTTGATACAGTCCAGGATGCCATTGGCCTTCTTGGCCACCTGGGCACACTTTCGCTCATGTTCAGCTGATATTGACGAACACCCCCAAGCCTTTTCCTGCTGGGCTGCTTTGCAGCCACTCTGTCCCAATCCTGAAGCATTACACAGAATTGCTGTGACCCAAGGGCAGGATCTGGCATTCGCTAAAATTGAGCTGCTGGACAGCAACAGCAAATGATTAATGAAAAATACAGCAAGAGCTTTCCTTAGAAATACTGGTTCAGTTGGCTGTATCATGAAAGATTTTGTCTTGTTATTGTGCTACTACAGATGATAATGCGAGGAGACACAAAGGCAAATATCAGAAGCCCCACACAATTTAAGCAGTTTGTATTTCCAGGTATGGATTGTGAGGGAAGATATCAGATTTTAAGACAACAAATAAAAGAGACTAAAGATCTTCTTTTGTGTTGTACTGAAGCTACTGATATAGTTCTAGCAGAAGAGAAAAAAATCTTTATGCTGTATCTGGTATATCATGAATAAAACATTCATGGAAGCCCCAGGGCTGTTTTAGTTCAGATGATATTATAATACATGACAAACTGAACACAGGAACAAGAATTGCCATAGAACATAAAAGCATGGTTTGATTTTTTAGGTCCACTTGCTACTGAATATTTCTTTCAGTGTGCTTTATACTCCTGTGTTTGCTGCTGCATGGAGAAGCAGCTGTTGCTTCTGACCCAGAAAAATGGGTCAGAAAGAAATTGGTGAATATTCCAGAGTGACAACCAAGGCGCTGTTTTGAGATTTGTGAGAAGTTTCTCTATAGGACAAGAACAGACAGAACAATTAAAGGCAAGTGAGACTGACGAAAGGATACCATAAGCTGGTCAAGACTGGTTCAGACCACATTTCTGCGAAATAAGCAGAGATGAAATTTCAGGCAAAGGACAACAGATAACTGGACTTAGTTTCCCTCGAAGAATATAACCCTCAGAAGGTGATACAGTTATTCACAGGTTACATCAAACTGAATCTTCTACTTCAGAATCTCACATATTAACTAAACCAGTGTGTTCATGAAATTCCAAAAAGACTCCAAAAACAAGTGACAATGGATAATTAGAATGGTTTATATATACTTTGGAAAAAAAAAAAATATCACACTGTCAGCATGTGCAAGTGCGACCTGGACACCAAGTTTCACTATTACAAATACTAACCCGAGTGTAAGTATGTTGTGACTTCCTTGTGATTGAATTCTCATGGTCACTCATGAAAAGCTTTTTGCTGAATTAGATTAATGTCATGGAACAGCAAATTTGTTATAAATTTCTTCCTTAAAGGCCACGTTAACAAGTATTAATACTTGTTATTCTCCTGTTCTGTAGAACAGGAGAAAAACAGAGAAGAACTGATATCAACGCAGTACTAATGCATATAACAATTGTTTGCGTACATTTGAACCCAGACAAAAATACTGTTTTTTGATATGTTACAATTCCTCCTAAAGTACAGAAACATTTTAAAGCAGGATAAAAGCAACTGTGGGGACTTTCAAAGCTATTCCATACACTACCAACCCTGTTCCTATTGAAAAATTCCCACTGTTTTCAGAGAATGCCAAGTTACATCAATTCTCAGTACATTTTAGAAGAAAGAATTTAAGTCTTCTGTGCTGTACTATCTTATTGACACAGCTTTACACTACTGCAGCTTAACAAAAGCCAGCCATCTAAGATGTGTTTCACTCTCCAGCACTGAGAAAAATTGGAGCTTATCAGAGTTTCTTGGCTCCTTCTGAACTAGTCATTTGTGTTTTGAAACTAAATCACTAATCTCTCAGAGTTTGTCATGTCTAATTTCAGTAGAAAAATCTGCTTTCAACAAAAGCTCCGAACTATAGCAGCAATGGTCTTTCTTCAGTGAATGCAACCCTTTTCTGTTACTGCCATTACCACTTTGAAAATCATTTATGCCTTCAACAAGCACAACAAAAATCAATACAAACCCTTTTCTTCAAAATACAGAGTAAAAACTGTGACCAGTTTAAAATATTGGTATATTACATATCACTTACATACTTTGCAATTATTAAAATTGCTCTATCACTTGCAATATTTGCCCTAGTGAGAAGGGAAAGAAATCAAACTATGTAACAACATATTGGGTTTTTTTCTCTGCTTTCTGGAGAATCTGAGGCTGCTCTATTTTAAATGTTTACTATATCAAAATCTCATGGCTGCAAACATATTTATACAAGAAAGCAGAATTTTAGACTAAAAACACATCGTTTCCCACAAGGAAATTCAGGAGAACAATATGAAGCCCAAATTTTCTTTACAGGCTGACATCATTCAAATGACAAAGCTGTTGTCAAGTTTCAAAAAATTTCCCCCTTCCTCTTCCAAAACAGTTGTGGAACATTCTAAAGATTTTAAACGGAGATGCAGTGCAATTGAGAGAGGTAAAATGCAGAAGATATTGCTTCTGTGAGAACAATTAGATGATAAAGAGCAACAAAAAGCAATATTAAAGGTACTACAGCAAACTGAAATCAAATATTTACAAGGATAATGGTCCATCTCAAGGGTAGAGAGGCTTTTCAGAGAGATCTGGACATACTAAAGATATAAAAAATCTTCAACAACATGAAATTTAAGAAGAGCAAGTGCTAGATTCTGCACCTGGGATGATGCAACCCTGGATGTGCAGACAGACTGGGGAATGAGATACTAAAAAATAGAGCTGTGGAAAGGGAACTTGGGGGTCCTGGTCGATGGCAAGTTGAACATGAGCAGCCAGGAGGGACAGCCATGTCCTGGGGAGCATCAGGGACAGCATCACCAGCTGGGCAAGGGAGGGGCAGGGGCAGGTTGGGGGTTACCTGTGTGCAGTTTCGGGTGTCACAATAGAAAAAGGGTACCAAGGTGTCAGAGACCATCCAAGGAAGGGTGGCAAAGATGATGAAAAGCCTCAAGGGCAGGGCTTGCAGGGAGCAGCTGATGTCACTTTCTTTGTTCAGCTGGGAAAAGAGGCTGAGGGGCATCCTCAGTGCATTCTACAACTTTCTTAATGATTGCAGCAGAGGGCCAGGCACTAATCTCCTCTCTGGTGACCAGCAATAGAATGAGCAAATGAAGCAAAATTGCATCCATGGAACTTCAGATGGGATATTAGGAGAAGATTCTTCACTGAGATTGTTTGGTTACAGGAACAGTCTCCCTGGGGAGATAGAGCACCAAGCCTGTGAGACTCGAGGAGCACCTGGACAATGCTTTTAGTCCTATGGTTCAGTTTTAGTCCTTCCTGTGAGGAGAAAGTGTTGGATCCTTATGGATTCCCTGCAACCTAAGGTATTCTATGGTTCTAAGATTCTAATGGGCAGTTATTTTTGCCCTTCTCTCAGCTCTGACTCGGTCATGAAAGAATTTAGATTGTGTGATTGCAATTGTTTTTCACAGCCTATAAACTGTTTGGATGACTATGCAACTACATGGAGTCTTATTGAAGCAGCTGGGATATTCTCCTCATATAAACACAATTGAGAAAAAAAAATGTTCTTTACAACTAGCCCTCACTAGAGTTTAAATCAAGCAGAGCAGCACTTGTGATGGTGCAATCAAACCCACCACATTCTGAGTATCTAGCAAGAGAATTTAATTTTGGATAATGTAGCTAGGAAAATGAAATGCAAAGTAGGAAATGAAACTTGTTAGAAGTAAGCAAACATGGTTTTAAATTATGATATTGAAAAAAACACCAACATTTTAAAATGTAGTTGGTGTGTTAGGAAATTTACACTGTCTCTATGAGAATAAGTCAGGCAAAAGATTATTTGGCAGCAACTTCTAGGTGTAGACATGAAACAAATCAGGAAGTAGTGTCACTCCCTGATTCTACAGGGGTAGCAATTTTGCAATAAATTGACGGGCCTTTTAAATATCAAATTTCCTGGCTCTGCCCAGCTACAGGAGAGTAGTTTTCTTAATGCTTGCTTACTCCATCCACTTCAATAGAATGAAACTCTGCTGCTCCATCTCCTGCTAGATACCCAGTTCTCAATTCACATGGAAATATTTAACCTGTATGCTTATACACACACAGCATCATAATGAATCAGAAGACACAGGAATAGAAAAGCCCTAAAAAGCCCATTAGAAGCCAATGGTACTTTTCTCTATTTTCTGTTTCACATTGTGGCAATGGAAGTCAGTGGTGTCAAGGGCGCCATTAATGGCACTAAAGACAAGGAGTTTCAATTATTGTGTCTTTGACCTGAGAGTTTGGTGAAATTTAATTTTAAAATCCTCTTATGCCATAATTATTTTACCCAAATGATACATGGCTGTCTAAATCAATTTTTTGCATATTAATTACAGAATATAAAGCACTGCCATACTGCTCAGTTCATTTAAAATCAAAAGTAATTTGTTTTAGAAAACAATTGGTTATTATCAACAATATTGTTACATGCAGCGTACCTGGTATACAGTTTTCAGTCATCACTGACCTTTCCTCAACTCATGCTATTTCATTATTTCTGCACCTCAATTATTTTATTTTTCTGAAATACATAATATATGCATTAGAAAGAGTAAAGTGCATTTGAAATATTAGTTCACCTTTTAGTTCACCTCCCATGATCACTGTCAAAATACTGTGTTTTTAAAATATAGAAAGGGAAAACAGTCAAAACATTTGCCAAAATGAACATATTTCTAGTTTTATAAAACATTGAAGATTTTGGCCAGCAATTTTGCACTCAGCATGAAAAACTTTGCACCATATGTCCAGCTCTCATTTAAAATGGATATTAATATTGTTTGGAATAACAATCATGAGAGTTATCAGGTTCCCAGTTACATGGTAACACAATAGCTATCTTTGAGTTGTTTGGGATATTTTTTTCTCTTTTTCTTCCAAATTATCACTTTGCTTCAGTTAGAAAGATCTTGCATTTTTAGACTTGGTTTCACCCATTGAAATTATAAAATGTTAACTTTTCAAATATCCTAGCAAATTCCAAATATAGCTTTTCCTTATAGTAATATGCAACATGTTTTACTCAACTCTTGTGTTTGATAATGTTGCATAAAGAAGTACCAAACTCTAACATTGCAGAAAAAAAACAAGTGCCTTTTATTAAACCTGCAAATTAGATGATCTACACCGGCCCAATACAGATAAACTTCATAAGTTCAGATTGAATCCAAATCCTATTACACAATGGCAGAAGCCAGAATACCAATCAGGGCAACTGCTGGAAAAGGAGTATTTGTAGTGTCCACATCTTTGCAGATTGTCTAAAGCAAATTCCCTCATGCTGTTGTCACTGAGCTGTTACAGTGAGAATCAGCAGATGGTTAATCAATCCCAAAACGCCCTTCAGGAGCTACAGCAGCTGTGTATGGTCAGCACGAGTAAACTCATCCAAAGTAAATGGGAACTGGGATCTGTGCAGCATGGAAACATAATGGTTTCCTTTCAGTGTTACAATAAAATGAGTCTGCAAACATTTCTTGCAGTTTGAACTTACAGTTGAATAAATTCAGTGAGATTTCCAAAGCAGTCTTGCATAAACAGTCTACTCATAGGAAATCCAAAATCAATTTATTAGTGGGGACAGTGTTAATTAAATTGAATTACTCCAGACTGAGCAAAAGGTACCACCTGCAAATTATTGCAGGTTCATAATCTCAGGAAATATTTGCAAGTTTCAAATAATTTATTCATCAGCACTTCTATGTACCCCCAAATACTGGGGATACCTACAATATTTGGGTTCAAAAGGGTGGGGAAAGAAGCCATTATTAGACAATCCACATCTTATTTTGCAAACCTCCCCCTTCCCTCCCCACTGGTGCATAGTTATTTCTGATGCATAACGCATAGAGTTCACAGTCTTCTATACTCTGACATCACACACTAGGGCAACAGACTACATCAGAAGAAGGAATATATACTTGGATAAAAAAAACATTAATTACAGCAAAATGTTCAAAAGCACGTTAAAGTTATTGTTCCAGTAATGAATTAATTCACTTTTATTTTGACTTTTAGATGCTCTTCTATATATAGGTGCAAGACTCTGCTTTCATGTATAAATATTTTAAATGGACATGGTATGCCGGTTTTGCCTGGGGTAGAGTTAATTTTCTTCATGGTGGCTGATATTGTGATGTATTTTGGATTTGTGATTTGTGCTGATCACAGGGCTGATAACGTAGAGATATTTTGTTATTGCTAAGCAGGGTTTACACAGAGCCAATGCCTTCCCTGCTTTTTTTTTTATGGCCACACTGGTGAGAGGGCTGGAGATTGCAAAAAGCCACAGCCAGGACAGGTGACCCAAACTGACCAAAGGGGTAATCCACAGATTCACAGAAATGTTAGGGTTCAAAGGACCTTCGGAGATCATTCAGTCCAACCCCCTTGCCAAGATAGGGTCACTTGGAGCAGGTTACACAGGAACTCTTCCAGGTGTGTTTGGAATGTCTCCAGGAAGGGATATTCCATGACCTCCCTGGGCAACCTGTTCCAGTGTTCTGCCATCCTCAAAGTAAAGAACTTGTTCCTTGTGTTGAGGTGGAACTTGTTGTGTTTTAGTTTATGGCCTTGAATTTGTTCTGCTTTTGAATCTCTATCACATATGGGATTATTTTGCTGCAGCACTACCTTTTTTTTTCTTTTTTTTTTTTTTAATATTCTGTTATTTGTTATTTTTTTATTTTTTATAATTGTATATTTATATTTTTTTTTAGAGTGTTTCTTTTGCAGTCTCTCACAGCTTACTGTTGGGCCTTTTATGATATGCTCTCATTATTATTACACTGCTCTCATTTATGCCTTCGGGAAAAAAATAAGTTTGCAGTTTGCACTGTGGAACTCCTCTCCAAATACAGTGTTTATGCTCCTCAGATATTTCTGGTCCTGACCTTCACCATTACTGATTCCTCAGCTAAGCCTTCATTCATATTTAGCTACTTCAGTGTTTTCCCTGAAGTCAATTTTCCCAACCCCTTGATTGCCTTTATGCTGTGTAAGAACAGTTATATTTGGCTTTTCTGGGGTTCCTCTACCTGGAGAGAACAGCTTACTCTTTTTATGCCCTTACAAGTGTATATCAACTGTATAACAATCCATGGATATATTTTTCAAGCAAAAATAAACATGTTCTGGTAGTGTTATAAAACAAGGTATAAATTTGAAATATTGAGCTTTATTTTGTTCCTGGATAGCTTATTTAAGAAATAATAAGAAATAACTTAGTACCATATATAAGACAACAGAATATGTCTCAAGGGTTTATCCCTCAGTCTGATTTAATATACATGGAGACCAAGAGATTTAACTGTAATGTCTTTATATTTCTGTTTTCAATTAGTGGCAATTTTCAAAAAGTGGCAACTTTCAGAGAGTCTTTAATGAATTAAAGCTAGCTCCTGAAAAAGGAAATTGTGTCTCATTTGGAACTGCTGACACATATATCAAAGCAAAACAGGTAAAACAAAAAGTCCTATAAAAGCAAAAAACAAGAAACCAGACAACAACAACAAAAAACCCAAAAAACCAAAATAAAACTAAAAAAAAACCAAAAAAACAAAAAAAACCAACCAAACAAAAAAAACCTTCAAACCTCCACATCAACAAGGAAAATTTGAAAAATTTGAATATCAAGATATTAAAATTTATATTATAAATCTATAAGTTCCTGTTGCTGATACAATTTGCAAAAATTCTTGGTTTGGTTTTGGTAGAAAAGGAGGCTGGTATTCATCCTGGAATTCCAAAAATTATTTAAAGAGAAAGAAGAGAATTAAGAAAGGATAGTTTAAAACAGCAAACTGGATGCTGTATTGTACTAAAGTTGTATTGAAAAAAAGATAGGTACTTATATTCTTACAGTGATTTCTTTGCAAAGAATGTATGGAAAAAAAATCAAAGTCCACCTAAATCCATTCTTCTCTCTTTTCTAGCAAACATTATGAACCACTGTTTTATTATTGAGAATAGCTTTCGAAAGAGAGACTACTCACAAAACAGAAATATAGAATATTCTGCCATCACTAAAGCTGGTCAGAAGTGGATGACTCTGGAAGGGGAAGGTAGGATGGAAAACAATCACTCAGGTTTTCTGATGCCTGAATACCTGCCTTTGGCTAAGCAGCAGTGAAGTATGCTGCCTTATAGAAACTATTAGTGTTCTATTCTATATATATGTGTTCTATTCATCCATGTTAGGTAAAAATCCCTGAGGAAAGCATATTTCCTATCACAGAGAGTTTAATCTTGTAGAGTTTCTAATGCTTCATAATATTAATTCAAGTCCTGAGTTTTACAAAAAGAAGAATATTTAAATACCCATTATCTTAAAATAAAAAGTGAATAATAATGCTGCTCTTTGTTTTCATGATTCTCACTCAGGGTTTTTGGTAGGGAGAGCGGAAAAAAGCAGCCTGGCACAGAATTCTTGTATTTCAGCTTGACATTTGTTCAAGGAAAAAAAAACAAACAAACAACACCAACTCCAAACATTTGGTGTGAAACCCAAAACTATTCTCAATTTTAGCGCAAAGAAAATATGCATAGGAATGCAATCAATAAGTAGGGTTTGCAAATTCTTAATTAAGATGAGCTCAATACGTAAACAAGAACCCATAGATGATGCATGAAGTGCTAGAGTCTGAGGTTTGCTAGCAAAAAAAAGCAATCAAAACCATGGCCCTTCAATTTTTTTTTTTTAGATTTCTCATTTTCCCATTTGCCAAGTCTTCAAAAAGCCAGTTACAGCTGTCAAAACATAAACCAGAATTTTCTAGTTGGAAAGAATTGCTTTACATAAACTCAAATATCTTTTCCTGAAGGAACTTTTCCTCAGCTGTTAGTTTAAGCACAAATATATCATGCTAGACAGAAAAAAAAATACAATGCTAAAACTAATTGCACAGTCTGTTAGATTTTGTTTTGTTGTTTGGATTCACTTTCACTTGGGAGGATAGACCATATGGAAATGCAATTGTACCAAAACGTTGGAAAAGCAATTGGATCAAAACATCAGAAAAGCAATGCTTTCAAGCTTTGAGGAAGGACAGAGCCAGAAAACAATTTTGTGACTTAGTTTTGTCTTGAAAATTAAACTATTATGCTTCTCTTCATGTATGTTGGAAAGAAAAAGGCAAACTTTGGAGTTCTGAATACCCCAAAACTGCTTCTGATACACATATAAAACAAGAACCAGCAATCTTCATTGTGACCACATCTGACAGGTTCACAAAAATCTGAGGTTATTATGTGGAATACAATTCTTCCAACCACCAGTAGGAAGTATGCTTGTTTAACCAAAACCACATTTCAGCAGAATGACTGAAGTTCTGGAGGAATGTGGGACAGCACCACTCAATGAAGGCTTTGCGAAGAAGACTGACTGCATGAGATGGATCTGCACAGTTTCGTTTTTCAGCATCATTGAGGTGTTAGGGCATGGGTTGGACTCGAAGATCTTGAAGGTCTCTTCCAAGAGAGTGATTCTGTGATTCTGTGATTGCCTCTTTTGTTTTCACATTGCACAACACTGTTAAAAACATGCACAACCATGTTAAAAAGTGTCTTTGCTAATAGCTAATATTTGCATTTTACTTTAGAATCAAGCATGAAGTTATATCATGTTCCCTAGAAAAATACTATAATCAAATTTTATCTTCCATTTTGAAATTTTGACAAATGTATGAGAGTTATAATTGCAAAGATTCCTTCCAGTTTTACCACTAAAAATCACCTTTGTATTAAATCTACAGGAAAACAGAACTCCAGTGCCTACTCCCACAGACAGCCAAGAGAAGCAGCCCTGCCTTCTGACCACTGCTTATTACCTCATTTTTCATTTTATTATCCTATCAGAACTCTTCTGTTTCTTTTACTTTATATCTCTATTATAACCTTTATAATAATGCTTTATTCCTTGTTTTCTTAGATTGAATTAACAATAAAGATCCTGATTGACAAACAATATTTCTGATGAAAGAAACATCTGCTGACATGCATATGTTAAATCAAAGGCCTCTGTTTTATTTTTTCTTTAACATCAGAACAAACACACATCCAAGAAAAGTAAAAGTTTGATAATTCAAGTGCTGTTCAATTGATAATTCAATTTTCAGTGTTGTTGGGAACAAATTTCCTTCTCCTCTTTGTCAGCAGGCTAATATTTTCCTTCTGTTTCTGCTTGTTGTTTACAGCCTTGAGGAACCCTTTCTTGTAGTTTTTGGCATCTCTGACTAATTTCAATTAAAGCTGAATTCTAACTTTATGTCTGCATGCTCTGGAAATGCCTTGTAGTTCTCTACAGGAATTTGTCTGCTCTCCCATCTCTGGTACACTTCTCTTTTGGCTTTTAGCAGACTCAGAAGCTCACAGTTAAGTCAAAGGGATCTCTTTCCCCATTTCTCCTAAAGACGACCAGCTGTTTCTGTGCTTCCAGAAGTGTTCTTCAAAAACTCCCAGCACTTACTAGCTTTATAGTCCATGGAAGACTCCCTCAAAATCTCTCTCAGCTCTGAACTTTGAGCAACCTGAAGTTTGCTCTTCTAAAATCTTGTAAGAGACAACAACCAAAGTTCTCAAGAGTTTCAGAGAAAAACAACTTTTATTTGCAAACTTTAGAAAGTCCAAATAAAATAACGCACTTGGCAACTTTGGAATATCCAGATGGAATAAGGCACCTGACAAGGATTTGACTGGATTTTTTCATCAGGTTTACAATATATTTTGAGAAAAAGTAGTAGGAGGAGAGGGGGAGAGAGATTAATGAGCCTAATTACTCACAATATTGAGTGATTTATACAGAACTGATATGTAAGAAATATTGAACATGAATTATCATGTAAATTAAAAAAAAAAAAATAAATCTTTGTTCCAGACAATATAGTGGTTGATGAGTGCAGTAATGTTCTGTATTACATTTAGCTTTTGTACTGCCTAGGTGACAGCAGATTTATTTGTTTCTTGTTTTGAAGTCAAAGATTAATAGCAGTCAGCTCCTTAGCTGTGAAGCACATCAGAAGAGCTTATTTTAGTGTCACTCCAGCACTTTTCCCCACAGAAAACATGGTTTGAAGATGGAAGAAAAGGATCCAAGAAAAGGAGTAAAAAGAAAAACTCCTGGTTCTTAAGAACCCCTCTCAGATCTCTCGCACATCTAAGGATGGCTTTCTAGCTTCTGCTAAAGAAGAAAAAGAGTTGGTTCTTCTCTTGAAAACAAACATAGAAATGCTATTAACATTGCTCGTGTCTCTTCATTTTCCGTTTAAGATCTTTCCACTTTGCAGTAAACATGATGCATCTTCAAATATCTTTTATAATTTTGCCCATTGAACTTAAAAGTTCATGCTTCTTTTCCCCTGTTACCACAACTATTATCATTAACCTTTAGCTTTCTTTTATTGCCTTATATATAGAATTGAAGGGCAAGTGGAAATTTGAATTAAATTTCTGTATTAATGTAATCAATACCGTGGCCTAACTTAGTTTACAAGATATAAACAACACACATTAGTTACCTATTTCTCTGGAGTACAGGTACCCTCTTTCTACAGTTTCCCTGGGAAAAAATAGCTCATAAAAGGTTCAAAGAGTGTTGTAAGATGGGAGTCCATTCCTTGTAATGTTCACTTATTTTAAGCCTGGGTTGCAAGTATCTGAATTATACAGGGGTAAAGGTTTGCAATAAAGCCACAATACATTAAAAAATACTCGTTGTACCAGGGCTATTAATCAGTAAGTGGTAGCAGCCCAGAAAAGTAAGGGAGAAAATTAAACTGCTATAAATGAAAGATAATAGATGTTTGACAATGTCATGTTCCATTAAGTGATTTACCCAGCACACTCTCACTAGCCCTGCAACCTCTGGCATCGATTTCCATAGCAACAAATGGCAATGTTACCATCTGGAGCACATCCAGCAACAGGGAGAGCAAGCCCTAACAGTGGAGTTCAAGAAAAAAAAAAATCCATTACAGAAACCTAAGTGTGCACTTTACAAGAAATAATTGCATGCTGGACCTGACTGTTTTGTGAAAAAGTTATTTTCCTCTCGCCTACTGGCTCATGTTCTGTCCAGTTCCTGTTTATAGCTTGGTAGAAGCATATTCTGAGAAAAGGTCTATTAGCCCAGGACACAGGCAAGCTGCAAAGTTAATCATGGAGGAAGACATGTGACATCACTATTTCTGAGCCTGGTAGCAACAGAAATTCCTCTTTCACATCAAGGACCATTCGTCATGGTGAATTATTGGATGACCCACAACATCTCCTGGAACCTTCACGTGTAGCACTTCCTACCTCCTGCCAAACTTGCACAAGCAGGCCATAGGCACTCCAGTGCTAACTGCTCAAGGTGAGGAATGCAATATTTTTTTTATTTCTGAGTCCCACAAGATATTTCTCTCTATCTCTGAAGTATAGGAATTTGTCTTTACCTTATAGCATGAAGACTGCTACTATTATTTGTACTGGTGTTTCCAAACTCAATCCCAAACACAACAAATTATTAGCTTTCTGCAGGTAACAAGTATGTGAATCACTACAATTATCATTTTTTATAGTATTTCCAAAGACTTAAGGACTCTTATTATCCAGGAGAACCTACTAAATAAGCAAAAGAAAATATTTCCATTCTTTGTGAAGTCTCAGGCTATTTTGAGATTTCTGAAGAATATATGTTGATTTTTTATTATGAGACAGTATTTGTGCTTGCAATTCATCAGATACTACTACAGGTGCTGCTTTGGATCTTTCTGCATCTCTGCACAGCCCTTATAAACCACTGGTATTCTGTCAGCTGCACTCTGATGTAGGCTGATGTGTCTAAATAGAGAGGCATTTTTCAAACACACACAAACATTTCTTTCAGCAATAACAACAAACTTCTTTGCCAGATGCTGCTACACAGAATAAAGCCTCTGACATTTGCTTCCTGACCTTATTTCAGTGATCATGACTGTGGCATCCAGAGATTAACAGTTTTCAATAAAAGATGGGAAAAGCTTCTGTGGCTAATGCACACCAGACAGACACAGCAGGCTAACAAGAGATTCCCCAGGCTAACACTGAGCCCTCTTCAGAAGCAGAAGAGAATTGTAAATATTGCAGGAGAAATATTTTAGCAGCTATCTGCCCTGTTGATTTAACTTGGCCTGTTTGGAGGTTTAAAAGTGAATATGAGAACAAAGCTGTGAGCTGGAGAAAATTCAGTTTTTGAGGAACCTCAGGGTGTAATCCCACAGTGCTCTTCCAAAACAGAAGGAGCAGTTAGAGCATTACGGATTACAGAAGCCACTGAGGAAGATCGAGTTTTCAAAACTAACATGAAATAAAAGACATGTATTTCTGGGCAATGACCTGCTTTTTGCTGCTCTTTTGTTTCACAGAAGTGGAAGAGTTTCCTATTCTACACTCAGATGATATTATATGCGTGGCTTGGGAAGCAGGTATCTCTTAGTGTATGACCTGCAATTTTCAGACTTCCATTGACACAATTTAGAAGCTAAGGCATCTTATTCTACATTATTTTGCTAAGGATTTGCAGGCATTCTGGTAAAACTATGTGGTCTTTCATTCAAAAAATACTTCACTGGACATTTTCTTTACAGATTGCATACCGTTAATCTTTTGGGTTTTTTTTTTTCAAAATATTCAACACTTTCCAGTTTTCCTTTTTATATTAATAGACCAACTTGCCTTTCTATCTTAAACATGAACCCTGCATGTTATACAAAATGCTCTAATTTCAAACAAAAATGTCATTTAAAACTGAAGTTTTCAATATTTTCTGCTGACTTGCCCAGTGTCTCTTCCATCCCTATGCCCAAGTCATTTATGACTTTTGGCTTTCTCTGTGCTATATTGTGCAAACTGCATCCACTCAAGCCTGCAGCAAAAGTTGCCTAAAAGCTACTAGTTCTTGCAGTGGAAGTTGAAACTCGTGATTTTCTTTTCCCATGTCTAGAACAGAGAAATATTTTTCCTGACAGATCTGGAAAGAAGGCGAGATTTTAGTTCTGAAGCAGAAGTACAACAATCTACCATGATGGGAGAGTGGGGGGAATGGAAATTAAAGGATTAAAGCCACAAACTGGTCAACTTTGAAGTGGCTCCTGAAGAACAGTTACAAATCCAAAGACTCACGAGGAGAAAGAACACAAATTCATAAGAATTCTCACCTGCTGCTGAGACCAGTTGCAAGCAGAATGCCACTCTGCAGAAGCAAAGTTATCACTTTTTTCCCTTTAGCAAACAGAAGATATTGAAAAAAAAAATGTAGCTGCTTCAAGAGGATTTGTGTAGAGATGTGAATTGACTGTTCAAAAGAAATTTAAAAAAAAAAGCTTTTTACATGTTTTAGCATTTAGGGAATCAGTGACTTTTTAAACTACCCACTGTGATGCTATAAACATGCTGTCTTTAATGCTGCCAAAGCTTATTGAAACCACTGGTAGGTAACTTTACAATACTCCACACACCATGAAATTCAATTACATTTAAGAAAATTAGGGTTGAGTTTAATTACTTGTGTGTACTTTTGATGAGCACATGTTCTGTTTAAGAATGTGGTTTGCATAGGTCCTGACATTCAGATCGAATGAATTTGCTCACATGTTGTGCATTTTCCTTTGAAATTAATTTAACTGATGAAGATTCCTTGCATTTCTTGGGAAACAAAATCACAATGATTCAGTGAAGCTGAAGAAAAAAAGGAAAAGGAAACTATTACATAAAAACAAGCAAAAAAATCCACAGCAGTGATATATTTCTGTTTATGCGCAATCCTGGCCAAGAAGAAAAGAAAAATAAAACAAACCCCACACATCCAAGAGACAGTTTTCTTCTTTTTTTTCCTATTTCATATAAGAAAAGAAAAAAAAAAAATAAGTTGAAGAGAATTTTGCAACCGGGGTCCCTTTGTGGTCAGCCTGTTTAATGGTGCCTCTTATCTGTTGTACCTTGTATTGCCTCTTTCTTTTGTAGAGCAGATGTTGGTGTTTTGTTGCACTTCACCTTAGCGAGTGTGAATTATTACAGATTTTTGGAGAACTACAAAACTATATAGCAAAGTCCTATAATGATGGCACACAACCAGCTTTTCCTTGCCCTGCAAAATCCGCTCAGCTGGACTTAATATCTTAGAATATGTTGTTGTGACTCAGCTGAAAGTACATTGAAGCAATATATTCAGCATGTAGATGCATTTCATTATATTGAGCAATACTAAAAGGTTTTTAAAGCTATTTCACAGCAGTGAAAGACTCTTAATATGAGCCAATAGAAAGCTTATTGCAGAAGATAGATTTTTGTTAGATCTTTGTGCTCTATGCTGTTTGGGGCATATACTTCTAGCCCTTTCTAAATAAAATACTTATAAAATATAAATCTAATTTACAGTTTATCAATTCAATTCTTCCATAAACTTATTTTATATTTCATATGCTTACAGAAATTCTACCTTTAGGAAATATTTAAGACACATTTATTATACCGAAATTACAGAGAACTTTTGCATTTGTCCATGGAAATAATCTGTATACATACCCCTGGAGTCAGAGTGAAATGTATTTAATGCCTTGAATCACAGAAAAAAAAAAAACCCCAAACAGACGAACAAAGGTGTTGGGCATGGGTTGGACTGGAATATCTTGAAGGTCTCTTCCAAGAGAGTGATTCTGTGATTCTGTGATGCCTCTGTTTCACATTGCACAACACTGTTAAAAACATGCACAACCATGTTAAAAAGTGTCTTTGCTAATAGCTAATATTTGCATTTTACTTTAGAATCAAGCATGAAGTTATATCATGTTCCCTAGAAAAATACTATAATCAAATTTTATCTTCCATTTGAAATTTTGACAAATGTATGAGAGTTATAATTGCAAAGATTCCTTCCAGTTTTACCACTAAAAATCACCTTTGTATTAAATCTACAGGAAACAGAACTCCAGTGCCTACTCCCACAGACAGCCAAGAAAGCAGCCCTGCCTTCTGACCACTGCTTATTACCTCATTTTTCATTTTATTATCCTATCAGAACTCTTCTGTTTCTTTTACTTTATATCTCTATTATAACCTTTATAATAATGCTTTATTCCTTGTTTTCTTAGATTGAATTAACAATAAAGACCTGATTGACAAACAATATTTCTGATGAAAGAAACATCTGCTGACATGCATATGTTAAATCAAAGGCCTCTGTTTTATTTTTTCTTTAACATCAGAACAAACACACATCCAAGAAAAGTAAAAGTTGATAATTCAAGTGCTGTTCAATTGATAATTTCAATTTCAGTGTTGTGGGAACAATTCCTTCTCTCTTGTCAGCAGCTAATATTTTCCTTCTGTTTCTGCTTGTTGTTTACAGCCTTGAGGAACCCTTTCTTGTAGTTTTTGGCATCTCTGACTAATTTCAATTAAAGCTGAATTCTAACTTTATGTCTGCATGCTCTGGAAATGCCTTGTAGTTCTCTACAGGAATTTGTCTGCTCTCCCATCTCTGGTACACTTCTCTTTTGGCTTTTAGCAGACTCAGAAGCTCACAGTTAAGTCAAAGGGATCTCTTTCCCCATTTCTCCTAAAGACGACCAGCTGTTTCTGTGCTTCCAGAAGTGTTCTTCAAAAACTCCCAGCACTTACTAGCTTTATAGTCCATGGAAGATCCCTCAAAATCTCTCTCAGCTCTGAACTTTGAGCAACCTGAAGTTTGCTCTTTTAAAATCTTGTAAGAGACAACACCAAAGTTCTCAAGAGTTTCAGAGAAAAACAACTTTTATTTGCAAACTTTAGAAAGTCCAAATAAAATAACGCACTTGGCAACTTTGGAATATCCAGATGGAATAAGGCACCTGACAAGGATTTGACTGGATTTTTTCATCAGGTTACAATATATTTTGAGAAAAAGTAGTAGGAGGAGAGGGGGAGAGAGATTAATGAGCCTAATTACTCACAATATTGAGTGATTTATACAGAACTGATATGTAAGAAATATTGAACATGAATTATCATGTAAATTAAAAAAAAAAAAAAAATCTTTGTTCCAGACAATATAGTGGTTGATGAGTGCAGTAATGTTCTGTATTACATTTAGCTTTTGTACTGCCTAGGTGACAGCAGATTTATTTGTTTCTTGTTTTGAAGTCAAAGATTAATAGCAGTCAGCTCCTTAGCTGTGAAGCACATCAGAAGAGCTTATTTTAGTGTCACTCCAGCACTTTTCCCCACAGAAAACATGGTTTGAAGATGGAAGAAAAGGATCCAAGAAAAGGAGTAAAAAGAAAAACTCCTGGTTCTTAAGAACCCCTCTCAGATCTCTCGCACATCTAAGGATGGCTTTCTAGCTTCTGCTAAAGAAGAAAAAGAGTTGGTTCTTCTCTTGAAAAAAACATAGAAATGCTATTAACATTGCTCGTGTCTCTTCATTTTCCTTTAAGATCTTTCCACTTTGCAGTAAACATGATGCATCTTCAAATATCTTTTATAATTTTGCCCATTGAACTTAAAAGCTCATGCTTCTTTTCCCCTGTTGCCACAACTATTATCATTAACCTTTAGCTTTCTTTTATTGCCTTATATATAGAATTGAAGGGCAAGTGGAAATTTGAATTAAATTTCTGTATTAATGTAATCAATACCGTGGCCTAACTTAGTTTACAAGATATAAACAACACACATTAGTTACCTATTTCTCTGGAGTACAGGTACCCTCTTTCTACAGTTTCCCTGGGAAAAAATAGCTCATAAAAGGTTCAAAGAGTGTTGTAAGATGGGAGTCCATTCCTTGTAATGTTCACTTATTTTAACCTGGGTTGCAAGTATCTGAATTATACAGGGGTAAAGGTTTGCAATAAAGCCACAATACATTAAAAAATACTCGTTGTACCAGGCTATTAATCAGTAAGTGGTAGCAGCCCAGAAAAGTAAGGAGAAAATTAAACTGCTATAAATGAAAGATAATAGATGTTTGACAATGTCATGTTCCATTAAGTGATTTACCCAGCACACTCTCACTAGCCCTGCAACCTCTGGCATCGATTTCCATAGCAACAAATGGCAATGTTACCATCTGGAGCACATCCAGCAACAGGGAGAGCAAGCCCTAACAGTGGATTCAAGAAAAAAAAATCCATTACAGAAACCTAAGTGTGCACTTTACAAGAAATAATTGCATGCTGGACTGACTGTTTTGTGAAAAAGTTATTTTCCTCTCGCCTACTGGCTCATGTTCTGTCCAGTTCCTGTTTATAGCTTGGTAGAAGCATATTCTGAGAAAAGGTCTATTAGCCCAGGACACAGGCAAGCTGCAAAGTTAATCATGGAGGAAGACATGTGACATCACTATTTCTGAGCCTGGTAGCAACAGAAATTCCTCTTTCACATCAAGGACCATTCGTCATGGTGAATTATTGGATGACCCACAACATCTCCTGGAACCTTCACGTGTAACACTTCCTACCTCCTGCCAAACTTGCACAAGCAGGCCATAGGCACTCCAGTGCTAACTGCTCAAGGTAGAGGAATGCAATATTTTTTATTTCTGAGTCCCACAAGATATTTCTCTCTATCTCTGAAGTATAGGAATTTGTCTTTACCTTATAGCATGAAGACTGCTACTATTATTTGTACTGGTGTTTCCAAACTCAATCCCAAACACAACAAATTATTAGCTTTCTGCAGGTAACAAGTATGTGAATCACTACAACTATCATTTTTTATAGTATTTCCAAAGACTTAAGGACTCTTATTATCCAGGAGAACCTACTAAATAAGCAAAAGAAAATATTTCCATTCTTTGTGAAGTCTCAGGCTATTTTGAGATTTCTGAAGAATATATGTTGATTTTTTATTATGAGACAGTATTTGTGCTTGCAATTCATCAGATACTACTACAGGTGCTGCTTTGATCTTTCTGCATCTCTGCACAGCCCTTATAAACCACTGGTATTCTGTCAGCTGCACTCTGATGTAGGCTGATGTGTCTAAATAGAGAGGCATTTTTCAAACACACACAAACATTTCTTTCAGCAATAACAACAAACTTCTTTGCCAGATGCTGCTACACAGAATAAAGCCTCTGACATTTGCTTCCTGACCTTATTCAGTGATCATGACTGTGGCATCCAGAGATTAACAGTTTTCAATAAAAGATGGGAAAAGCTTCTGTGGCTAATGCACACCAGACAGACACAGCAGGCTAACAAGAGATTCCCCAGGCTAACACTGAGCCCTCTTCAGAAGCAGAAGAGAATTGTAAATATTGCAGGAGAAATATTTTAGCAGCTATCTGCCCTGTTGATTTAACTTGGCCTGTTTGGAGGTTTAAAAGTGAATATGAGAACAAAGCTGTGAGCTGGAGAAAATTCAGTTTTTGAGGAACCTCAGGGTGTAATCCCACAGTGCTCTTCCAAAACAGAAGGAGCAGTTAGAGCATTACGGATTACAGAAGCCACTGAGGAAGATCGAGTTTTCAAAACTAACATGAAATAAAAGACATGTATTTCTGGGCAATGACCTGCTTTTTGCTGCTCTTTTGTTTCACAGAAGTGGAAGAGTTTCCTATTCTACACTCAGATGATATTATATGCGTGGCTTGGGAAGCAGGTATCTCTTAGTGTATGACCTGCAATTTTCAGACTTCCATTGACACAATTTAGAAGCTAAGGCATCTTATTCTACATTATTTTGCTAAGGATTTGCAGGCATTCTGGTAAAACTATGTGGTCTTTCATTCAAAAAATACTTCATGGACATTTTCTTTACATTGCATACCGTTAATCTTTGGGTTTTTTTTTTTCAAATATTTCAACACTTTCCGTTTTCCTTTTTATATTAATAGACCAACTTGCCTTTCTATCTTAAACATAACCCTGCATGTTATACAAAATGCTCTAATTTCAAACAAAAATGTCATTTAAAACTGAAGTTTTCAATATTTTCTGCTGACTTGCCCAGTGTCTCTTCCATCCCTATGCCCAAGTCATTTATGACTTTTGGCTTTCTCTGTGCTATATTGTGCAAACTGCATCCACTCAAGCCTGCAGCAAAAGTTGCCTAAAAGCTACTAGTTCTTGCAGTGGAAGTTGAAACTCGTGATTTTCTTTTCCCATTCTAGAACAGAGAAATATTTTTCCTGACAGATCTGGAAAGAAGGCGAGATTTTAGTTCTGAAGCAGAATACAACAATCTACCATGATGGGAGAGTGGGGGGAATGGAAATTAAAGGATTAAAACCACAAACTGGTCAACTTTGAAGTGGCTCCTGAAGAACAGTTACAAATCCAAAGACTCACGAGGAGAAAGAACACAAATTCATAAGAATTCTCACCTGCTGCTGAGACCAGTTGCAAGCAGAATGCCACTCTGCAGAAGCTAAGTTATCACTTTTTTCCCTTTAGCAAACAGAAGATATTGAAAAAAAAAATGTAGCTGTTTCAAGAGGATTTGTGTAGAGATGTGAATTGACTGTTCAAAAGAAATTTAAAAAAAAAGCTTTTTACATGTTTTAGCATTTAGGGAATCAGTGACTTTTTAAACTTCCCACTGTGATGCTATAAACATGCTGTCTTTAATGCTGCCAAAGCTTATTGAAACCACTGGTAGGTAACTTTACAATACTCCACACACCATGAAATTCAATTACATTTAAGAAAATTAGGGTTGAGTTTAATTACTTGTGTGACTTTTGATGAGCACATGTTCTGTTTAAGAATGTGGTTTGCATAGGTCCTGACATTCAGATCGAATGAATTTGCTCACATGTTGTGCATTTCCTTTGAAATTAATTTAACTGATGAAGATTCCTTGCATTTCTTGGAAACAAAATCACAATGATTCAGTGAAGCTGAAGAAAAAAAGGAAAAGGAAACTATTACATAAAAACAAGCAAAAAAATCCACAGCAGTGATATATTTCTGTTTATGCGCAATCCTGGCCAAGAAGAAAAGAAAAATAAAAACCACCCCACACATCCAAGAGACAGTTTTCTTCTTTTTTTCCTATTTCATATAAGAAAGAAAAAAAAAAA
>CM019215.1:67326495-67339342 GCA_009741485.1 Malurus cyaneus samueli | reverse complement strand
CCAAACCAAAGCCAAACAAACTTAGTATGTGGAGAGGTTTTTTAATTAATTGGATCAGTACAAGTCAAATTGGCAGTGGCAGACTATACTGGGAATTATTTAGAAAGAAGCAGAAAAGAAGTACAATATAATTCTGGTCAGTAAATACAAGGTAAGTCTACTTAACTTATTCTCTACATGTCTCATCTTTCCTGATAATTAGAAATGACAATTAACCAAGTAAGAAAAATAGAGGATATTAAGGAAAAAAAAATAATATTGCATAAACTAAGATTTTAGCTTGAAAAATAAAAAAGAGACAAATATGTAGAGGTCTATGAAATCATAATTATTTGCAGGAGATAAGATAAATATTGCCTTTCTTCCAGCATAAAGTTCATGAGGAAGCCATTAATATCAGGCAAAATATTTATAACTGAGAAAGAGACTTTTAATAACACAGTAACGTAGACATCCACCTGAAGCTGATCCATTTGAAAGAAAGATGCTGCAGATACTCAAATTTGCCTCAGTTGATAAATTTGCAACCTTTGTGCTTTTCTTTTATTTTTCCTTAAACAAGGACCACAATTTAAAATATCTGATATAGCACGCTACTTTTAAGAGATAATCTTCAAGCACTGTTAAAACAAGGAAAAAAAAAAAAAAGAGAAAGGGAAACAGGAGTCTTATTAAAATACTGTCAGTCCATCTGTTCAAATGCAATGTGTGTTCAGCCATAAGGTGAGTTACAGATTTGAGGTGCTTGAGCTCAGTTTGAAGGGATGGCCGCATATTTCTTGCTATATCATTTTAAATTGAGTTATAATTCTGAGGCAAGTCCATTTTGTATAAGACAAACTTGAAGTCTTCTGATTGAAGTGGTTTTGTAAACTTTAGAGCTGCTCAGTAACATTCAGATAAATATACCCCCATATTTATACATACATATATAAATAAAATTAAAAATACTTCTAATTATTGTGGTTGGGATTAAAATTATTAAATAGACTGTGTGGGGTCAACATTATCAATAATCTCTTAGCATTAATTGCCAACAGGCAGGTGGGCTGAGAACACTTGTGGTTGGTAGCCTTCAAGGAGGAAACTTTGCAGTTTACAAGAAGATTCCTTTATGCTTAACCAGCACGCTGGGCTGGAGGGAGTTTCCATGAGGGCTGAGAGATCCTTTACAGGATAAGCTGCATCAAAGGGAGGCACCTTTTCTGCATCACCGTTTCCCAGTTTCCCCTCTGTGTTTGAAGCTTTTTTTCCCCGGGGTATTTGTGACTTCTCAGATTTAACTTCAGATATAATCCCTGCGCTTTTCTTGACCATTACTAAACAGACTGAACTTCCTTTCTGTGTCATGAGTGATTGTCTGACACTTTCCCCCAATGTTTAACTTTCTGCAAGAGTTTTCCCCCAAAACACTTCTGAAGTTTGCTGACTTTATTCAAAGCAGCTGCAGTCCAGCAGGGACGAAGTTCTGTTGTTTTATGTTGGGGGTTTAGACACTGGAACACATGCAGGTAGATGGCAAAAAAACAGAATTTATGAAGGATACTGTTTAACAGGGGAAAGGATGTCTCCTTTATCCTGGGTTTGAAGGGCTTTTCCTGTGCATTTGTGAACAGGGACTTCTCAAAAGACACACATTCAGCATCAACTTAAAGCTCTTCCAGTTCGGCACTCAAGCGATCAAAAATGAATTTAAAATAAGCAAAATATACACATGGAGACTGACAAGTGCTAAGGTATGTAACAATAATAGCCTCTCATGAATATACCAGTAATTACACTTTGTTTTCAAGACCATTTGTGTTGATGAACATCCTTTTAGTTATTGGATAAAAATTTGTTGGCTTGTTTAACATGATATTATGACACTGTTTTGTTACTTGGACTTATTTTTTTTTTTTTCTTAGATAGAAGTACAAGGAACTGACAACATTCAAATTGCTGAAGTTTAGAATTAAGTTGCTAAAAATGAATGTTTGACATGGTTGCATAAAAAAAAAATACCAGGACAAGCTATCTTTGTCACACAACAGAGGCAATCAGCTCCCAAGCTGCTGAAATAAATGAACATTTCAGCCAGCTGTCAGGCTATTAAACTGATTCTGACAGAATCAGGGATCAGGACAGCCACAGAAGCAGGTGAAGGCCAAGTGTTTGCCCACTCCCAGATGTCTGAAAACTTTATCCACAGTTACAGTCAGACTAAGAGTCAGAAAGTATTTGTCTGGCCTCTGTAGAACAGTAGAGAAGACACAAATTGATTTTGAGGTCAAACACGAAGTGTTGCTAAAGATAAAATTAGATTTCGCACCTCCTTATGGAGATTGAAGAATACTCCGGACATTCTGTCTAAGGTGTGACAGAAAAAAGGAGAGTGCTTTGTAAATCTTAGAGAATGCAATTTTTTTTATTTAGCCCATGAATATTATTTTCAAATTTAAGCATACTCTCAACTCTTTAGTCATATTAAAATGATTTTGAGTTGGAATGTAAGTCAGCATATATGTTTGGACTGTACAAAGTTAGGTCTTTTTTGGTCAAAGCTCTTTAATATTTAGATATTAAACGGATCAGAAAGAAAACCTCTGAATCCTTTATTTAATTTGCCTCAGAAAGTTTAGCAACCAGAACTCCTGGTGTCTTGATGGATACAGAATGGTATGATTTTTAAAGAAACTTGAGGCTTGAAAAAATACACAATCCTTTTTGCTAATATTTGCCCAGTTTCAAGGAAAATACATCCAGCATTCAAATTCCCTTTTGATTATTGTACACTTAAAAATCTCCTTTTCCCAATGTTTTCTATTTTTTTCCATAGCTGCAGTCTGGAGGCACTGCTTTACACGTATCGTAACTGCATTATCCACCAGTTCAAACCCCAGTACTTTTCCCTACTCTTCTGTGTAGAAAATTGTTAAAACTTGTGAGTTAATGTATCCTAATAGCAGGACAATGACAGTAGATGTTTTTATCAGTGAATTTGAAGCAGCAGAGAAATATTACATAGAAAAAATCTCATCTAAGTCAATGTAGTTGTTTGCAGTGAAAATTACACATATTCAACTTATGTTCCTTAAAGATCTCTCATCTACTCTTCAGACAAAAGTTTTAGGAACATTCATATGACTGAATTATTTCAGAACACTGATAAGGTAGGCAGAAATCAAGCTAACACTCAGATCCATCATAAACGTAGAGTACACAAGCTCCATGTATACTCTGCCACCAGAAGGAAACTCCACACATCAGTGTCCAATTGCTCCTGCATGCCTGGAGCTGCAGGTGGATCACTGTGTAGCTCACAGCAATTCATTACTTCTTTAGTGCTATGAATCACTGCAGTAGCTTTGGATCTGCTTTCTGAGACTCCCAGCGAGCAAAAAGCTCAATGAAACACAAACATTTTGGTAAATTCTTCAGTTCTTTGCTCTCTTACCTTCTTAAGCTTTCTTTGACCAGGATATTTGGCAGCCTGGCTTTTTTGCCACTTAATATTATTGGATTTAACTAGTTTGAGGAATTATTTTTCTGTCTCCTTTTATTCCCTCCCTGAATGCATTGTTTTGGGAATATAGTGTCCCAGAACAAATACAAGGATATCTCAATATCCCAAGATAGACTCTAAACTGGGAAGCATTTCTGACCACTGTGTATCCTTCTAGCATTATAGGGGAACACTTGATGATGTATTCTGTTCTCTGCACAATATGCTCTTTTCCTATGAACTCATAGAAAAACCCCACGGGATCAGTACCTGGAAATCAGATCACGCTGACTTGAACAAGGTCTTAAGCAAATGTCTAGCTTCAGGCAAGCAGTTGTAATCTCTGAGGACTCAATTGTGTGCTCAAGTGGTTCACAGAATTAGGTTCACAGTGACATGAGGAGACCTAGGTTCCCCTTTTCCTGTTCTTTCAGGGAAGTCTGAAAAGACATTCTAGGAGAAAATTAGTTCCATGAAAAACTAATTAATGTTTATAATTGTGAATGTTTATTTCAGGTTTCTGATCAACAAAATCTTGTGATTTGTGAATGTTAATAAGCAAATCATGGTAGTTCCTCTCTGGAACACAGAGCATAAAATAACTTTTAATTTTTAATATTTTGGGACATGATTTAAAAGTTATTTAATTTCTCATTCATTTACCATAGCAGAAAGGGAATGATGTTCATTGCCGTCAGATTGACCATTAAACTGTTTGCAAGGAAATAGGTTTGCTGTGTTACTTTGGCTCTTCTTTTTGGGAGAAAAATACTCAGTTATATATGTGGGAATGAATACATTTTGTCTGTGTAGTTTAGTTTCCCGAAAGAGTTTCAAAGACTGAGTCAATTTGGTACAGTTCCAACACAAATGCTCAAATTCAAAGGGGTTTTATTGGCAGTTTCCCTTTTTTCCTATTCTAACAAGGGGAACAAAATACTGAAATCTGCAAACTTTACCTGTCCCTGAAACTCATTTTTTGAGGCCAAAAAAAAAAAAAAAAGAGGTTTGAGGTTTTTAATCAGAGCTCTTTAAGAGTATTCTGCAATACTCATGGAGATATTGCAACGGCAGTGCAGACAGCACCTGACCCTGCCCACATTCCTGGCCTGACCTCGGAGGTGCCTCATCATTCCAAGCACATCCAGTGGCCTGAGCTCCAGACTGAGCCCTCTGTCCTCCATCTGTGTCCATCTTTGTGTCTGAAAGAAGCCTTCCATCCTGGTTACATCAGACCATCACTCCTGACAGGCCTTGCTGCAAAGGAGGTTCTGGTCTTTTCACTACATGTGAAATACTGGGTAAAATATGCCATTAAGACCAAGGAATCCCCTTTTCACTGTCTATACCCTCTTTGATTTCGCTTTGTTGCAGTACTGAGTCATTTCACTGTTTCCAGCCTTTCCTCCCTTTTGCTGGTTACTGATGCACACTAAAGAAATGGTATCAGTAGTGTCACACCCCTGGTTCTGCTGAGGACGTACCTCTCTGTCCCCCTCACCTGCTTTTTACGCCTATTTCTGGCCATTCTTCTCAGCCCCAAGGGTAATCTGACAGCAGAAATTGGAGGTAACGTGCTTATTTAAGTTCCTTTTGGAAACTTGAGAAAGCAAAGTGTTTATAACTTTCTTTGCTCCACTGAGTACAGACACTTGCTGTAAAATTAATAGCTTTGTTGTCAAGAGCTAAAAAAAAATGCACTCTTTAAAATAAGGCAATGTCCCATTCTTGACATTCTTCATTTTTTAAGGTGTATACATTTTCTGAGATAACAGCCTATTATTAGTGCCAATGGCACTAGGTGTTATCTATTTCTGGGTATTTTTTTTTTTTTGTACCTCTTTTTTTGAAATTTTTTTTAATTATTCCACACATAGACTTGCCAATATGATGAAGTAAATATAATAATACAGTAAATATATAATTAATATATGATATAATATATTACAAATAAGAATGACTTTGTTTAAAAAAATATCCACTAGTAAAAAAAAATACTACAAGCTCTGGTTACCAGTGGTAAAACTTAAAATAATATCGATCCACAGCCTTCAGGGAGACAGTGTGAGAAGTGATGAGCTTGATCCCCCTGCATGAGCTAAGCCATGGAAGATGGTGGAAAATCAACCGAACAAAGAGGCGTCCGCAGCGTGAGAGAAAATATATGGGATAGAGGGAGGAAAATATAAAATTAAAAGTGCGTCTGTCTTGCAGTCAAGACAAGGAAGTGTGTTGAATCAAAATAATTCACCCCGTTCCTGAAAGACACTCTCATGTTATTCACAGAGATCAGAATGAACTGTGCATCACTCACTCCAACAGAGCCGTGGGGCATATCCCTCTCGTGTTTGAGTGGAGGAGAAGCTCTCTCACTGCAGTTCATTCAGTCTGGTTCCTGAGGGTACTGGGAGTCCGTCGGCCACATGATGGTCATTCCGCATAAACCATTGTGGGGCAAGATCTTTCCCAGAAGGCAGATCATAACCCAAGAAGTACAGTGAGCTCATGATCTTATATTGACAATATTGCAGCATATCCCTCAATCACCTGCCGCCCTGGAGCGATAATTAGATATGGGCATGACTGCCTTTGTATCAGCTTTCCCTCTGTAAGGAAACAGCGCCTTACATCACAAAAATGTGTAGAAACAAGAGAACTACAAAACAGATTAAGATGGGCTTTTTGTTTGTATTTCTCCAGACAAGCTTAGAATATATTAGTACAAGCTTTCTCATCTTCAGGACAGCAATAACATTCTGCAGGACCTTTTCTTATATTCAGATTCAATTAGCTGGTTCACTGACTCATGAAGTACGCATGTCTAAATGATGCATCTTGATTTTGACAATCTTCATCTGTATTGCATGATAAACATAGACCAATCAGAATGCAATAAAAGTCAAAGTAAAAGATGGAAAACAACAGCAAAAATGATGAGAGTGAACGACAAGAAATGAGGTATAAACAGTATGCCTAGATCTTGGCCGAAGCTCTAATGTGATTAACCAGTAAGAAATACCCAGTGTCAAGAAAAAAAAATAAATCGCAGATACTCTGTGCTTGTGTGGTCAGACTCGTATGGATGTAGACATGATACCATGAAGTGATCAGAAATAGTCAAAATGTGCCCTCAGCTGTGACCTGATCAGAATCAAGTAATTATAGATATACAGAGCAAAACTCCAAACAGAAATCATGAAAAACCCAAAAGGTACAGAAAAATAAAAACAATAGCGGATAGCCACAGTCACAAAAAAATAGTTTATTATGGCTCAGTCAACCTAGTTAAGAGGTACGGCTGTAGTAATGGAATCTTGCTGAGAACAAATAAAGCTCATGAGACATTCTCATGGCTGCGCACTCGACTAGTAAGTTAAAAATCTAATAAAGCAGTACTACTCCTCATGTGGAGACATAGGAATGCAGATTTGCCCCACAAAGAGGAATCCTGTGATTGGTCGTCCTTATCTGCACTACTTACCTAAGTGGACAATGGAAGTAAATCCAATCTGGAATGCACCAGTGGTCATACCAAGTGTGCGGCATGTACATTAGTACACTAAGATACTCATGACACTTGCCTCCTTACCACATGAAAGGTAATAAGCAGGAAGTATGTGTCAGAAGATGTCGGATCATGCGCTAATTAACTAGAAAGTGAAAGGAATGAATCAACCACGCAGAGGACAACTGCCAATGCAAGAAAGCACCAGACTTCCTATTCCAGAAAGCAAAGCTAACATATCCTACAAGCTGTCGAAGGGCTGATATAACATGCATATATGTGTTTTGCAAAGTAACCTGGAAAAACATGATGATAATTGCTACTTAGCTTATGCATAAGGGTATTATTTTCTTTAAATAAATGCATTCTACTCTCTTCACCCAAAAGAAGGAGCAGCACATTCCCAAACACGTAAGTTCCCTTGTCCAATTCCAGTTCAGACTGCATGTCCCAAGTTAAACGTCTTGTTTTGCTTGTTGCCAGCTCAAATCAAGAGCTTTCATGTTGAATGCATGCTGTACAATTCTGCTATTCTTTCAAATGTAGTATCATGGTAATGATTCTTCATTTATTAGAGCTGAAATTCAAAAAGGAGGAGCTCCACCTTTCTTATTAATATTCATGCCCATATTTCCTCAGGGTGTTTTCCATAAGAATAAACTTTGCTTGTTCAAATTTCCTCTGAAGTAAGTTAAGAACCAATGTTCTATTCAGGCCTTCTAAGAAGAAGGATATTTCACTGACCACTGGCATGCAGAAGTGGCTCACAAAACAAACAGAATTTTGTTGGACCTGCTAGCTATTCCTTAAAGGCTCTGAACAGTGAAAATGTAAGTTGCACCAACAGCTTAGAATCATGTGTCCTCTTCCAGGAGTTACAAAACGTACTTAAATATGGGCTGATCTAAAGAGGACTGGTCATTTGCCTTCACAACAAAGTAAACTTCTTTCTCTCTTTTATCTTTCTTTTTCTTTCTTTCTTCTTTCTTTCTTTCTTTCTTCTCTTTCTTTCTTTCTTTCTTTCTTTCTTCTTTTCTTTCTTTCTTTCTTTCTTTCTTCTTTCTTTCTTTCTTTCTTTCTTTCTTTTTTTCTTTCTTTTCTTTCTCTTCTTTCCTCTCTTTTTCTTTCTCCTTCCTTCCTTCCTTCCTCTCCTCCTTCCTTCCTTCCTTTCTTCCTTCCTTCCTTCCTTCCTTCCTTCCTCAGAAATTATAATTTTAACTCCTAATTTTCAGCCAAACCAAGCCAAACAAACTTAGTATGTGGAGAGGTTTTTTTAATTGATTGGATCAGTACAAGTCAAATTGGCAGTGGCAGACTATACTGGGAATTATTTAGAAAGAAGCAGAAAAGAAGTACAATATAATTCTGGTCAGTAAATACAAGGTAAGTCTACTTAACTTATTCTCTACATAGTCCTCATCTTTCCTGATAATTAGAAAATGACAGATTAACCAAGTCAAGAAAAATAGAGGATATTACAGGAAAAAAAAAATTAATATGCATTAAACTAAGATTTTTAGCTTGAAAAATAAAAAAGAAGACAAATATGATAGAGGTCTATGAAATCATAATTTATTTGCAGGAGATAAAGATATAATATTTGCCCTTTCTTCCAGCATAAATGTTCATGAGAAGCCATTAAAATTATCAGGCAAAATATTTAAACTGAAGCAAAGGAGAAGTACTTTTAATTACACACTAATGGTAGAACATCCCACCTGAAGCCTGCATCCATCTTTGAAAGAAGATGCCTGCAGATAACTCAAATTTGCCTCAGTTGAATACAAATTTGCAACCTTTGTCGCTTTTCTTTTATTTTTCCTTACAACAAGGACACACAATGTAAAAATATCTGATATATATACTTCATAGCACTAACTTTTAAGAGATCAATCTTCAAGCACTGTTAAAACAAGGAAAAAAAAAAAAGAAGAAAGGGAAACAGGATGTTCTTATTAAAATACTGTCAGTCCATCTGTTCAAATGCAATGTGTGTTCAGCCATAAGGTGAGTTACAGATTTGAGGTGCTTGAGCTCAGTTTGAAGGGATGGCCGCATATTTCTTGCTATATCATTTTAAATTGAGTTATAATCTTCTGAGGCAAGTCCATTTTGTATAAGACAAACTTGAAGTCTTCTGATTTGACAGTGGTTTATGTAAACTTTAGAGCTGCTCAGTAACATTCAGATAAAATATTACCCCATAATTTTATACATACATATATATAAATACAAATTAAAAATACTTTCTAATTTATTGTGGTTGGGTATTATAAATTTTAAATAGACTGTGTTGGGGTCAACATTATCAATAATCTCTTAGCATTAATTGCCAACAGGCAGGTGGGCTGAGAACACTTGTGGTTGGTAGCCTTCAAGGAGGAAACTTTGCAGTTTACAAGAAGATTCCTTTATGCTTAACCAGCACGCTGGGCTGGAGGGAGTTTCCATGAGGGCTGAGAGATCCTTTACAGGATAAGCTGCATCAAAGGGAGGCACCTTTTCTGCATCACCGTTTCCCAGTTTCCCCTCTGTGTTTGAAGCTTTTTTTCCCTGGGGTATTTGTGACTTCTCAGATTTAACTTCAGATATAATCCCTGCGCTTTTCTTGACCATTACTAAACAGACTGAACTTCCTTTCTGTGTCATGAGTGATTGTCTGACACTTTCCCCCAATGTTTAACTTTCTGCAAGAGTTTTCCCCCAAAACACTTCTGAAGTTTGCTGACTTTATTCAAAGCAGCTGCAGTCCAGCAGGGACGAAGTTCTGTTGTTTTATGTTGGGGGTTTAGACACTGGAACACATGCAGGTAGATGGCAAAAAAACAGAATTTATGAAGGATACTGTTTAACAGGGGAAAGGATGTCTCCTTTATCCTGGGTTTGAAGGGCTTTTCCTGTGCATTTGTGAACAGGGACTTCTCAAAAGACACACATTCAGCATCAACTTAAAGCTCTTCTAGTTCGGCACTCAAGCGATCAAAAATGAATTTAAAATAAGCAAAATATACACATGGAGACTGACAAGTGCTAAGGTATGTAACAATAAAGCCTCTCATGAATATACCAGTAATTACACTTTGTTTTCAAGACCATTTGTGTTGATGAACATCCTTTTATATATTGGATAACCAAATTTGTTGGCTTGTTTAAACATGTATTTATGGCACCTGTTTTGTTACTTGGACATTGATTTTTTTTTTTTTTCTTAGATAGAAGTACAAGGAACTGACAACATTCAAATTGCTGAAGTTTAGAATTAAGTTGCTAAAAATGAATGTTTGACATGGTTGCATAAAAAAAAAATACCAGGACAAGCTATCTTTGTCACACAACAGAGGCAATCAGCTCCCAAGCTGCTGAAATAAATGAACATTTCAGCCAGCTGTCAGGCTATTAAACTGATTCTGACAGAATCAGGGATCAGGACAGCCACAGAAGCAGGTGAAGGCCAAGTGTTTGCCCACTCCCAGATGTCTGAAAACTTTATCCACAGTTACAGTCAGACTAAGAGTCAGAAAGTATTTGTCTGGCCTCTGTAGACCGGCAGTAGGAAGACACAAAATCTGATTTTTGAGGTCCAAACACGAAGTGTTGCTAAAGATAAAAATTAGATATTTCTGCACCTCCTAATATGGGAGATTGAAGAAGATACTCCAGGACATCTCTGTCTAAAGGTGTGACAGGAAAAAAGGAAGAGTGCTTTGTAAAATCCTAGAGGAATGCAATTTTTTTTTATTTAGCCCCATTGAAAAATATTCATTTTCAAATTTAAAAGCATCATCTCTCACACTCTTTAGTCATATTAAAATGACTTTTGAGTTGGAAATGGTCAAGTCATCAGCATATATGTTTGGACTGTACAAAGTTAGGTCTTTTTTGGTCAAAGCTCTTTAATATTTAGATATTAAACGGATCAGAAAGAAAACCTCTGAATCCTTTATTTAATTTGCCTCAGAAAGTTTAGCAACCAGAACTCCTGGTGTCTTGATGGATACAGAATGGTATGATTTTTAAAGAAACTTGAGGCTTGAAAAAATACACAATCCTTTTTGCTAATATTTGCCCAGTTTCAAGGAAAATACATCCAGCATTCAAATTCCCTTTTGATTATTGTACAACTTTAAAAATCCTCCTTTTCCCAATGTTTTCTATTTTTTTCCATAGCCTGCAGTCTGGAGGCACTGCTTTACACGTATCGTAACTGCATTATCCACCAGTTCAAACCCCAGTACTTTTCCCCTTAACTCTTCTGTGTCAGAAAATTGTTAAAAAAACATTGTGAGTTAATGGTGCTATAATCCTAATTGGGAGAATGACAGTAGATGTTTTTTATCAGTGAATCTGAAGCAGCAAGCAGAAAATGTCTATTACATGAGAAAAAAAATCTCATACATAAGTCAATGTAGTTGTTTGCAGTGAAAATTACACATATTCAACTTATGTTCCTTAAAGATCTCTCATCTACTCTTCAGACAAAAGTTTTAGGAACATTCATATGACTGAATTATTTCAGAACACTGATAAGGTAGGCAGAAATCAAGCTAACACTCAGATCCATCATAAACGTAGAGTACACAAGCTCCATGTATACTCTGCCACCAGAAGGAAACTCCACACATCAGTGTCCAATTGCTCCTGCATGCCTGGAGCTGCAGGTGGATCACTGTGTAGCTCACAGCAATTCATTACTTCTTTAGTGCTATGAATCACTGCAGTAGCTTTGGATCTGCTTTCTGAGACTCCCAGCGAGCAAAAAGCTCAATGAAACACAAACATTTTGGTAAATTCTTCAGTTCTTTGCTCTCTTACCTTCTTAAGCTTTCTTTGACCAGGATATTTGGCAGCCTGGCTTTTTTGCCACTTAATATTATTGGATTTAACTAGTTTGAGGAATTATTTTTCTGTCTCCTTTTATTCCCTCCCTGAATGCATTGTTTTGGGAATATAGTGTCCCAGAACAAATACAAGGATATCTCAATATCCCAAGATAGACTCTAAACTGGGAAGCATTTCTGACCACTGTGTATCCTTCTAGCATTATAGGGGAACACTTGATGATGTATTCTGTTCTCTGCACAATATGCTCTTTTCCTATGAACTCATAGAAAAACCCCACGGGATCAGTACCTGGAAATCAGATCACGCTGACTTGAACAAGGTCTTAAGCAAATGTCTAGCTTCAGGCAAGCAGTTGTAATCTCTGAGGACTCAATTGTGTGCTCAAGTGGTTCACAGAATTAGGTTCACAGTGACATGAGGAGACCTAGGTTCCCCTTTTCCTGTTCTTTCAGGGAAGTCTGAAAAGACATTCTAGGAGAAAATTAGTTCCATGAAAAACTAATAATGTTTATAATTGTGAATGTTTATTTCAGGTTTCTGATCAACAAAATCTTGTGATTTGTGAATGTTAATAAGCAAATCATGGTAGTTCCTCTCTGGAACACAGAGCATAAAATAACTTTTAATTTTTAATATTTTGGGACATGATTTAAAAGTTATTTAAACTTTCATATCATTCATTTTTACCATAGCAGAAAGGGAATGATGTTCATTTGCCAGTCAGATTGACCATTAAACTGTTTGTTGAGCAGGAAATAGGTTTGCTGTGTTACTTTGGCTCCTCTTTGAGAGAAAAATACTCAGTTATATATGTGGGAATGAATACATTTTGTCTGTGTAGTTTAGTTTCCCGAAAGAGTTTCAAAGACTGAGTCAATTTGGTACAGTTCCAACACAAATGCTCAAATTCAAAGGGGTTTTATTGGCAGTTTCCCTTTTTTCCTATTCTAACAAGGGGAACAAAATACTGAAATCTGCAAATCTTTACACCTGTCCCTGAAACTCAGTTTTTTGAG
>CM019215.1:67311566-67322497 GCA_009741485.1 Malurus cyaneus samueli | reverse complement strand
TTTGATTTTTAAAAAATATCCCTAGTTAAAAAAAAATACTTTACAAAGTTCTCTGGTTTACCAGTGGTAAGAACTTAAAATTAATATGATTCCACAGCCTTCAGGGAGACATGTGAGAAGTGAGATGCTTGATCCTCTCCTTGCATGAGCTCAGCCATGGAGATGGGTGGGAACAATCAACTGAACAAAGAGTGCTCCCAGCTGAGAGAAAATATATGGAGATAGAGGGTAGGAAAATATAAAATTAAAAGTGCTCTGTCTTGCTATCAAGACAAGGAAAGTGTGAGGAAGATCAAAATAAATTCACCCCTTCCTGAAAGACACTCCTCATGTTAATTTTCACGGAGATCAGAATGAACTGTGCATCATCTCACTCCAACAGAGCTGGGGCATATTCCCTCTCGTGTTTGAGTGGAGGGAAGCTTCTCTCACTGCAGTTCATTTTTCAGTCTGTTCCTGAGGTACTGGGAGTCCTGTCTGGCCACTATGGTTCATTCCAGCATAAACCATGTGGGGCAAGATCTATCCCAGAAGGCAAGATCTATCCCAGAAGTTACAGCTGAGTCACATTCTTTCTTTATTAGTATTTTGTTTTCACAAATATTGCAGCATATCTCTGCCCTCAAATTCACACCTGCTTCTTCTTCTCCCTGGAGCGATAATTAGATATGGGCATGACTGCCTTTGTATCAGCTTTCCCTCTGTAAGGAAACAGCGCCTTACATCACAAAAATGTGTAGAAACAAGAGAACTACAAAACAGATTAAGATGGGCTTTTTGTTTGTATTTCTCCAGACAAGCTTAGAATATATTAGTACAAGCTTTCTCATCTTCAGGACAGCAATAACATTCTGCAGGACCTTTTCTTATATTCAGATTCAATTAGCTGGTTCACTGACTCATGAAGTACGCATGTCTAAATGATGCATCTTGATTTTGACAATCTTCATCTGTATTGCATGATAAACATAGACCAATCAGAATGCAATAAAAAGTTTCAAATTAAAAGATGAAAAACAAAACCAGCAAAAAATTTAGATAATGATGAAACTATTCAAAGAAATGAGATATGAAACTAGTAATTTTTCCTATTATCTTTTTTTTTTTTTTGCCTGAATTGCTCTAAATGCTCTTAACCATAGAAATACCCAGTCTTTCAAGAAAAAAAAAATACAATCTGTCAGCATACTTCTGTTCTTTTTTTGTTTTTCTATTGACTTTTCCTATGGTATGTTAGGACTATGGAGTACTTCATGAAGTGATCTAGCAAATATTTGTCAAAAATTATTCTCTCTCATTCTTGTATTCTCTGATCAAGATATCTTATATTTTTTAATTTATAGATTCATACAGGCAAAACTCCCAAAACAGAAAACTCATGAAAAATCCCAAAAGGTTACAGAAAAATAAACAACAATATGCTTTGGATAGCACCTCAAAAAAATTTTATGTTCTTTTATTTGCTCAGTCTAACCTCATTTAAGGTAACCTGTAAAATTCTTTTTGAAGAAGCTCCTCTTCATGCTCATAAACTGTAGCTTCTTGGAATCAGTATTGACCTAATATTCAGCTTGATGCACTTCATCCAGCTTCATTCTTCTTGCTTGAGTAATCAATCATTTTGGCAGAAATATACAGAAGAGGTCACCCCTGCACTGCTCACCAGAATCCATGCAGTATCACCAATTTCTTCAGTCAGCGAACAAGGTTGTTGGCAGGGCAACTGTGACAACAGATGTTCCTGAGAGTTCTTAAGCAAAGGTCTTAGTCACAGAGTTGTAACTTCACATCATTACTTGCGAGTGTATTTCTCTGTGGATAACTGAACAGTCTACGTCCGTGTCTGGAAATTTGTCACCTATCCCAAATGGGACCACGTTACCACTGAGATGACAATGCTGAAATGTAAAAAACAAAACAACAAAACCAATACAAATTCAGGGTTAAGCAAAGGGAAGTCTTCATTTCCTGGTAGCAGGTAACCATCCTTCAGTGCCTTCAGCTTGTGAACATGTTAGGATACTAGGCTAAATTTCTTTCACCAAACCCCTTTTGTGTTTCAAATAATATGCAAGCTTTGTCTTCTAGCTCATTTTACTGTGGATGCACACAACTGGAAGAAAGAAAAGGCATATTATGCCATTAATTCTGTTGTTCTGTCCTATTCCCAGCCCTGCTCTTCACTACACCCATTAGGCTGAAACTCACTGTTCACACTTGTCTGCTATGTAACTAAGTATCCCAATTTTACCCCAAACCAAAATCATTCCAATGGCCAAAATCTAAATAGCATCTGGGCTTGGAGCTATTCCAGGAGTCATCTTTAGGATTACTGTACCACAGTGCCTTCTTACTGTTGCAGCTCAGGAATGGTATGAGTGAATCAGCTGGATTAGTGACAAGAGTAAAAAACTTCTACCAATGTCTGTGCCCCTTTTAGAACAAGGAATAGGTAAATGAACTGTGTGTAAGCATACCTGCCATTGCAATGGGAGACTGACCAAGGAGCTAATCTTTGCCGCAATAACCTTATGTCCTTCTCTCCTAAGATAATTTTTACATTAACTTTTGTCCTTTTCCAAAGCCTTTTTGTCCTTAATGCTAACAAAGAAAAACAAACAAACAAACAAAAAAAAAAAAAAAACCTATAAAAAAGGCTGTAAAATAAATTTAACTGACTGTGTATCATTTGTCTATAACAGTCTGATGTGAAGAGGATATAAAAATTTGACCCATTTAATTTTGCACCAACTCAACTGTTAAAAAATGCTGTTCTTTTATTCCTTAAACTCTAAAATGAGACACTCTAAAGAGGGCTGAGATGGTTCTGCTTACTATCACATTCTGCCTAAACAAATTATTGTCATATGTAAGCAACTCTGAAAATTTCTTGTCAATTTTGATATTCTCTATTTTATTATGACTTGAAAGACATCTCGTCAGATCATCTAAGCCTCTTGAAGACTGTTTCAACCTAAAACAGAATATTGCCTCATTTATGTCGTCAATGGAAATGTCTAGTAGATGATGGCCAAGGTTGTCATGTAAATCTGAAATAGGATTTAGACCTTTTAATTTAAAATATGCATTATTATTAGCCTCATTCGCCTCATCTGCTTTTTTTTTTTTTTTTTCTCTGGAGATAGAGGGTCAAAGTTAAATATGAGGCAAAATATTCCCTGTGGACTTGTCGAAGACTCAAAGAATAGGGGGATAATGTCTCAAACACCAGAGGCCAGAGAAGCTGCAGAGCCAACCAAGGATTGTTGGTACTGGAGAACAGGGGCCTGGAGAAGGTGCACAGGAGTTTTCTGGACTCCTTGTTCTGGCTCCTGGAGAACCACAGCACAGTACAGTGCAAGTGCATGGATGAGACTGAGATATGTTAATAGACTGTAAAGGGAAATCAAGACCATCCAAGACCCCCAGCCCTCTGACCATTTCCAGAAACGTCAAGAGGTCATGTTCACCTTCTTGACAGGCATGATAACTCCTTTGCACAGAAAGAGAGAAACTTATCTCCAGGGTGAGGAAAACTTCTCTATAAAAAGTAACCTTTTGAAGCCTGAATGTGCACACATCCCGGGACCCTGAACATCCCAACAGCTGGAATGACTCTGGAGCCAGGACTGGTGATATCCCTCTTTGTCCATTTCTTCCTTTTTTTCTCTTTCACACTCTTATTAATTTGCTTCTTCTCTTTTTCCTTTCAACTTACACCTTTATTCAAAAGCCACTTCCTTGTGCTCATGCTAGCAAATCAAGGACTAACTTACACCAGTTTCCATGCCAAGTGTGTGATTTTTTATAAAATTTTGTAAGCTTTTGAACGCCTTTTGACTTGTGAAATTCCTTTCAGCCAAAAGCAACTATAAATCTTGTGTGCTCCTTCTCAGTAAGGCTGGGATGCCACATGGACATAGACACATATTGGAAATAAGCCTGAAAATTGCAGAGAAACAAATGGACGGTCAAATATTAAGCCCATCTTCTAGTATTCAATAAACATCTTATTGTTTTAACAAGGCAAGGGCAATTTGGTTATTATTCGTGTAAAGAATCTGCTAAGGTAGAGATATTTAAAGCCGGGTCTAGACAGAAAAAAAAAAGAAAAAAAAAAAAAAAAAAAGACACTTTGATTTTAAAGGAATATAACATGGTTGGTGAAACTGAAACAATGGAGATAATTACATCTTAGTTTTGAAAATGCTTCAGTTTTTTTTTTCAAAAGAACTCTCTTGTCAGTTCTTGATGATGCATATATTGTAGTTTTCTTTTGTTTATTAATCCAAATGCCTATGTAAATCGAATCTATTTTCAGCTGTCAGACAAAACTACACGATATTCAGTAAAAGAATTTGAAATCATTTGATTTTTCAACCACTGTTTTAGCTGATACCTTCTCCCTCTCTATTTCTCCAGGGAAATTTCTGATTTTTCAGTGCTCAGTTTATATGCTAGTCCATTCCCAGTAGAGCTTTTTATTTCAAATGTAACATAATGTGGAACTCCACAAGCTAGCTGCTAAGGTCCCAGAGCTGTGGCATGATGGGACTGCACATCAGTAAGTGAAAGGACCTTTTTAAGCCAACAGGGTTATTTCCAACGTAGTTCTGATTTGGAGCCTGGAAGTTAGGCATCGTGTGGCAGTACTGGTAAGCTCTGCTTTGGATCAAGTCCTCTATCTTCCTAGTTGAACATTAGACACTCATAGTAGAGCTAAGATGTTTGATATCATATCACATCGGGATAATATGGAAAATCTGGAAACTAAAAACAGGAGATCTCAGGAGGCTTTACCAAATAGGATGACTGATTCAATGAGCGATGATTTCCAGTGAGATCTGAGCTGTTATTCTATCAGAATAAGAAATAAAGTAGAGGTAACAAAGATTTTTGTAAAGCATGTTTAATTCTTGCAGAAGAGGTATTTATCAATAAAAAGAGTAATATGACAACTTTCTACTGAGTGTCCTTAGAAGTCTCATGGAGAAATAACTTTATTCTCTTGCAAGTATATTGACAAGTTCTAGTTGCACACATCATAAAGAAAAGCAAAGATACCTCGAGCTCTGACATTGATATTTATATATAAGACTTGCTTAGCAAATTATCAAGGGATATTAACTTTAAACATCTTCTCTACTGAATGTCCAAATAATTTAATATTATCAAGATGATTAATTCACTTCTCAACAATAACCAGAAATGAATCAAAGGCACATAAATGAGTAGAAAGCTAGAAGAAATGTTAGCAATACTGAACTGACATCCTGATGGCAACAAAATGTCTGTCTCACTTGTCATTACATAGCTTGTGAGGGACTTGGATTAAAAAAAGCTTTTGAAGTCAGTAGTTCTGGAATTCATCTTTTAAAAAATGAAAATACACATTATAAAGTTAATTGCGTTGTTCTAAATTACCTAAAATTTTTAATAGGCCCCATGGCTGTATCACTTGAAATAATACAAGCATTCTGAGTTATTGTTAACTACGGTTTTTTACTTTGTTTGCAGTTAGAATTTTATAGAGTGTTTTTTTGTCATAACACAAGATAATTTTCAGTTACTGTGTGACATTATTTGATGTTGGTTTCAGTACTTTCTGACCTTCATGTTCCTCTCAGTGTTGAGGTGCTAGACCATTAGCTCTACAGGCAGTCTTTACTCACAAAATGTCAGGGACAGATTCAAGCAACAAAACACCCAACAGAGTGCCAGCCATACTGAACTTTGTCAACAATTCTTGTCTGGTTCACTCTTGCAAGTATGTCTACCTTTGGTCAAAAATGCCACACTTTGCACTCTGCTTCATGATTAAATGTCTGGATATTTAAATTTCTGGCTCTGATTCCTGATGGACTTTTGAAGAGAAACCAGACTGATCTTTAAATTTGAGAACGTCTGGTTATTATAAGAGATTAATAGATGGATGAGAACAAAAATGCAAATACCACCATATTTTTGATATTGTGGGGCAAAATTTAAACAGAAGGTAATATTTATGCATGCAATAACAAATTAATCAGCAATAGTATCAGAGGGGAACAGTCTCCATTGGAAATATTAGCTTTTTTTATATTTACATTCAAGTTGTGGACAGACAACTTACTGCAAGAACATTATACATGCCTGTAACTGGGGACAGCAATCCAAGGTATCCTTTTAAATAACCTTGCTTTAATCTTACCTATCCAATCTAAGCAGGACATATAAGTTTCAAGAACAGAGGATGAATTGTTTCATCATAAATTTCTTATGGTTTCCAAAACTGTTGAGCAATGTGGCATAAGTAATTACTATTGAAAAAAAGGTTGCTTTTGCTATTGATGGCAATACAAGCACATGTCAAAGAACAACCTTTCTTTCTCATTTGATTGAATATATGAAAAGTTTTTACATTTCTAAGAAAAGAGAAGAAAAAAAATAAAGTATCTTTAGTCTGCCATTGTTCTTCAAAATCGTAAATTTGATCAGGATTCAATCTAATTAATTCACTCTGTTTTTCCAGATATCTTATGTGTAGAGCTACTGCGGTTTCTCAAACCTCTGGTAGGAAGAGAACATCAGGTGTCAGCCTCTATCACCTTTCTTAGCTCTACTAGATACCTCTGAAGAGATACACAGATATCATTCAAGAACTAATAACATTCAAGAATGTTATTAATGGCTAAAGAGAACCTTTATAAGAAACTGCTGCCCTAATAGTGCTCTATTCCCTTTTGAAAATGTAGTTTTAAAGTTCTTTCAGTCCTCAGTCTTCACCCAAAGGAATAAGCTGGTCAGCTTTTGGCTACAACAGCATTTGTTCACCTAACTCATTGTATGTGGTGTAGAATACTTCCCGAAATCTACTTTTAGCAGAATAAAAAATGCAAAATAGTTTCAAGGAAAAAAAAAAAAATTAAAGAAATTAAAATGCCCTGGGTTACCAATGAGTGCTTTGTTATTTCCTGTTACGAAAAGCGCAGACATAGTAAAATGGGTTATAAATATTATTACTTCAAATTTTGTGCACTTCTGTCCAGTCAAGCCAGATAAATACAGCTTCAGGTGTTTTTCGGTGGTTTTTTTTTTTGTTTTTTTTTTGTTTTTTTAATTTATTTTTTTTTTGTGTGTTAGATAAGTTATGACAGAAAAAGTACTTTGCATAAAGATAAGGAAACAAACACAACATGTGCTCTTCCGTTGTTTAAACCACAATTATTTGTTTTGGTTTTTTACTGTTTTATGTAGACTGTTCAAACAGGTTTAGAAAGGATTTTGTTTATTCTGGAATTTAAAGGCAAATTAAGATACACAAGAACAAACACACATTTTGGCAGACAAGGTTTACTTTCAGCATGCTGTGGACCTGTTTAAAATACATTGAATTTGTCAGTTACATATTTGTAATGTTTTTCTTCCAATTGTTATTGCTGTATCTGTGTGAGGGCTTAACCCCAGCTGGTAACAACCTCATGCAGCTGTGCAATCTCCTTCCCCCCATTAGGACTGGGGAGAGAATAACAAAAGAAAAGTCAGAAAGCTCTTTGTGGTTGAGATAAAGACAGTTTAATAAGAAAAAGCAAAAGCTTGCACAAGAATAAGAACAAACAAGTGAATTAATTCACCACTTCCCCATGGGAGACGGTATTCAGCCATTCCCAGGAGAGAGGCCCTCAGTCACACTTAATCATGACTTGGGAAAAGAAATGCCATCATTCTGAACATCATCCTCTTCCTTCTCCTTGTCCCCCAAGTTGAATATGATTCCATATGGTATGGAATCTTCAATCTGTCAATAGGGCCAGCTGTCCTGGTTGTGTCCCTTCCTAACTTCTTGAGCACCCTCATCATCTTTAGTGGTGGGATGGGATGACAGGCAGAATTATCTTGATTTCTGTTGCAAAGTGTTGTTCGCAGTTAGTGAAATGTCTTCTGTATTATCACTCACAGTTTTCACGAACAAACCAAACATGTCCCCTACCATCTACTGAAAAGAAAATTGGACTCTACCCCCAAGCCCAAACCAGCACACACAACTTATGTCACTGTCCATTTTTGAGGTTGATCAAATAGTCCCTCTACTGCCCCCAAGTGATTATATGTGGTGAAGACGATCTATATACAGAGAAAGTTTATGATTTAACTTTTTATTGTAGACATTAGTAATAGATTTTTCCTTTTTGTTGACATTATAACATCAAGTGATACAGATATATTAATTGATCTCTATAACTCTTTCATAAATTCTTACATATAAACAAGGTGTGAATGAAATAAATATCTGTCAAAGATAATTACAAAAGCGAAGTTGTCTGTTTGCTTGACTTTTCCTGTAATCCGCATCTGTTACCAACAAAGACTGAGATCCTGAGACAAGCTTCCTTCATCATTCTCAAGTTTTCACGGGCCTGATGCAGAAATTAACGCAGCTTCTTTCCTAGTGCAGCTAGAGTATGAGTCCTTCTGAGTGTCTTGCTTTTGCTTAACACTTTTATTCCGATGGTAATCTAATAGCTTAAGATTGAAATATCTAGGAAACACTAATTCAAGTGCCCCCCTATTGTTTATTGGGATTGATTGAAGTTTTCCACGCACCTTTTCTGGTTTTCTTGGGTTTGGCAGGTGTTTCATTTCAGCAATAAACGCTGACTTTCTAACTTGGTCATGCCTTTTCATGGAAATGCTGACGTTACCCTGACCACAACACCACAGTCTCTAGTGCTCATTTATTATTTTTGGAGCTACACAACCATATTGCATCTTTGAGCAAAATCACTTATTTTCCCTACGTGACTGCTGTGGCTTTGTGAAATTATTTGTTTCTTCTTTCATGGAGAGAGTTGATATAGCACAGAAAATATCAATTAAATAAACCAAGTCTATAGGGAGGAGAGGACAAACTCTGCTGCCTGTGTAATTTTACAATGCACACATAAAATCTTGCCAGAACTTGTTTGAAATCTTTAAATAATGAAAAACTCTATTTCTTTTTATTGACTACATACACAAAAATTTTTTTTTCAACTTTAATCTACATTTGCTTGAATTTAATGAGCATCGACTCTAGACAGTTGGTAGGAGACACAGTCTGTCTGTGTTTGTTTACTAATGGGGCTATGCAAAACATTTTTGCTTTTTCTGTTGCTGTTTGCTTTTTATTCCTCGTACTTTATTGTCAGACAGCTCTTTTACAAATGTTTGCTGGGGTTAGAAATGGACCTTCTTGTTATAATTTTTATACTTACCTGTGCTTTCTGATATACTGCAGGTTTAAATTTTCTTGGACATTCTTTAATCCCTATTTAAGAAACCTTAATATACAGAGACATAAGAAATTATTATCCCAGCACTGAATGTTTTTCTTAAACAGTAATATAAAAAGCTAAGAAATGACTATTCTCTTGAAAGACAAAAATATTTTGTTGGAACCACATTGTTCCAAATCCATCATGTTTGTATCCTTTTTAGAGCAATTAAATTTGTATTTTCTCAATTTACAGTATTAGTTTTGTTTTTTTGTTTTTTATTACTTAAGTGAGTACCAACGTTTGTTTTTTAACTTGGGAATATCTATTTTAAAGTAGCAAATTAAACAATTTGTTAGGAATTGAAATGCTTTTTAAGTTTGATCTTTAAATAGTCTTGTTAAATACCATTGAGCAACACTCATTTTTACTGAATAAGAATTATTCAGTTAAAGAATTATTTCAGTTAAAGAATGTTGAAATAGTGGGGTTCCATCATGCACTTCTTATTACTCTTCATTACTGCTCTTCATTGTTCTATCATATTGAAGACCCATTGAATGCACTGAAACTCTGTAGAGACAGAATTAATTTAAGGATACAAAAATACAACAAGGACCACAGAGTGACAGTTCTCTGGGACAGTGCCATTTGTGGCTAGATATTTTGTTCATCATTCAGTTTAGAGATGCTCTAGTTTAAACTGGAGCCTTGAGAATTGCCTCTCCTCCTAATAGAAATTTGAAGAGATCGCTTTCCCACGTCAGCACTTCCGTATTGACATGCGAGAAGAAAGATATTACTTCAAAACCGTGAATATTCATCTTTCAAAGAAGATTAAGGACTTAGAAAATGTTTTCATCTGAATTCTGTATTTGAAAGCAGATAGGGATGGTTAGGCTGAGCTACCCTACTCCACAGATAATAAGTAAATCAAATTCTGTGGAAGAACACAGGTGCTTGTTCTATTCTAGCAAGTATTCTAACAGTGTGACTATTTTAAAAATGGAGTACAGTAACAGGTTATGCATTTGCAGAACGAAAAATGAGAATACTTTTTCAATACTAGGAATAAGAGGCACTTTTACTGATTGTTGTTTGCCTCATCTTTTTTGAGACAGTTAAATTATCTTATTACTGCATGATTTTATAGATGTCATAGATTAATGTTAGCCATATCGCCACCAGAATTGGGAATTTCTGGTATGGGGTGCAAACCCTTTTTAGACAACCTATACATTTATATTCCTATAGTATCTTTAAAAAACATCAATATAGAATTAAAGGCAGATTAGGAGTAATCTTCAGTAGATATAGCAATTGGACTCTTGTTTTGCAAGAAAAAATATATAAGCTTTCCTTTTTATTACAGCTTGGGTGGGACAACACTGTTGTAGCAATGTGAAAGGCGGAAATTCACAGATAATTTTTATTCAATCCATTTTGAAAGAAAAGAAATGAATGTTTTGTACATCTTATGTACAAATACTTGCAAAGACCTTCTTATAGCTTGATAACTCATGAACAGCAAATTGTTTTCCTCTTCTCAATAGATATCGTCCATGTGCGGTTATTTTAATTTCATTTTTTTTTTTTAAATGTTCTTTCTTTATTTTGCTTTATTAGTTTTCGCCTGGAAAATTACAGGTTAAAGCATTATGATTTCCTAAAAAAAAAAAAAAAACAAAAAAAAAACCA
>CM019215.1:67072611-67311541 GCA_009741485.1 Malurus cyaneus samueli | reverse complement strand
CCCACATAGTCCTTAGCACATATGCGCATCATGGTAATAAGTCATGATAGTAGATATCAACACAAAAACAAAAGAAAGTTAGTTGCTGACAGATTGTATTTTTTTTTTCTTGAAAGACTGGGTATTTCTATGGTTAAGAGCATTAAGAGCAATTCAGGCAAAAAAAAAAAAAAAGAATATGATAATGAGTTTGCCTGAATTGCTCTAAATGCTCTTAACCATAGAAATACCCAGTCTTTCAAGAAAAAAAAAATACAATCTGTCAGCATACTTCTGTTCTTTTTTTGTTTTTCTATTGACTTTTCCTATGGTATGTTAGGACTATGGAGTACTTCATGAAGTGATCTAGCAAATATTTGTCAAAAATTATTCTCTCTCATTCTTTGTATTTCTCTGATCAAGATATCTTATATTTTTTAATTTATAGATTCATACAGGCAAAACTCCCAAAACAGAAAACTCATGAAAAATCCCAAAAGGTTACAGAAAAATAAACAACAATATGCTTTGGATAGCACCTCAAAAAAAATTTTATGTTCTTTTATTTGCTCAGTCTAACCTCATTTAAGGTAACCTGTAAAATTCTTTTTGAAGAAGCTCCTCTTCATGCTCATAAACTGTAGCTTCTTGGAATCAGTATTGACCTAATATTCAGCTTGATGCACTTCATCCAGCTTCATTCTTCTTGCTTGAGTAATCAATCATTTTGGCAGAAATATACAGAAGAGGTCACCCCTGCACTGCTCACCAGAATCCATGCAGTATCACCAATTTCTTCAGTCAGCGAACAAGGTTGTTGGCAGGGCAACTGTGACAACAGATGTTCCTGAGAGTTCTTAAGCAAAGGTCTTAGTCACAGAGTTGTAACTTCACATCATTACTTGCGAGTGTATTTCTCTGTGGATAACTGAACAGTCTACGTCCGTGTCTGGAAATTTGTCACCTATCCCAAATGGGACCACGTTACCACTGAGATGACAATGCTGAACCATGTAAAAAACAAAACAAAACAAAACCAATACAAATTCAGGGTTAAGCAAAGGGAAGTCTTCATTTCCTGGTAGCAGGTAACCATCCTTCAGTGCCTTCAGCTTGTGAACATGTTAGGATACTAGGCTAAATTTCTTTCACCAAACCCCTTTTGTGTTTCAAATAATATGCAAGCTTTGTCTTCTAGCTCATTTTACTGTGGATGCACACAACTGGAAGAAAGAAAAGGCATATTATGCCATTAATTCTGTTGTTCTGTCCTATTCCCAGCCCTGCTCTTCACTACACCCATTAGGCTGAAACTCACTGTTCACACTTGTCTGCTATGTAACTAAGTATCCCAATTTTACCCCAAACCAAAATCATTCCAATGGCCAAAATCTAAATAGCATCTGGGCTTGGAGCTATTCCAGGAGTCATCTTTAGGATTTACTGTACCACAGTGCCTTCTTACTGTTGCAGCTCAGGAATGGTATGAGTGAATCAGCTGGATTAGTGACAAGAGTAAAAAACTTTCTACCAATGTCTGTGCCCCTTTTAGAACAAGGAATAGGTAAATGAACTGTGTGTAAGCATACCTGCCATTGCAATGGGAGACTGACCAAGGAGCTAATCTTTGCCGCAATAACCTTATGTCCTTCTCTCCTAGATAATTTTTACATTAACTTTTGTCCTTTTCCAAAGCCTTTTTGTCCTTAATTGCTAACAAAAGAAAAACAAACAAAAAAACCTATAAAAAAGGCTGTAAAATAAATTTAACTGAACTGTGTACTCATTTGTCTATAACAGTCTGATGTGAAGAGGATATAAAAATTTGACCCATTTAATTTTGCACCAACTCAACTGTTAAAAAATGCTGTTCTTTTATTCCTTAAACTCTAAAATGAGACACTCTAAAGAGGGCTGAGATGGTTCTGCTTACTATCACATTCTGCCTAAACAAATTATTGTCATATGTAAAGCAACTCTGAAAATTTCTTGTCAATTTTGATATTCTCTATTTTATTATGACTTGAAAGACATCTCGTCAGATCATCTAAGCCTCTTGAAGACTGTTTCAACCTAAAACAGAATATGCCTCATTTATGTCGTCAATGGAAATGTCTAGTAGATGATGGCCAAGGTTGTCATGTAAATCTGAAATAGGATTTAGACCTTTTAATTTAAAATATGCATTATTATTAGCCTCATTCGCCTCATTCTGCTTTTTTTTTTTTTTTTTCTCTGGAGATAGAGGGTCAAAGTTAAATATGAGGCAGAAATATTTCCCTGTGGACTTGTCGAAGACTCAAAGAATAGGGGGATAATGTCTCAAACACCAGAGGCCAGAGAGCTGCAGAGCCAACCAAGGATTGTTGGTAACAGTGTGAGAAAGAACAGGATGTGGCTGGAGAAGGGCACCAGAGGGAGGTAGGGGGGCCCTTTTCTGGGACACATCCTTGTTCTGGATCCTGGAGACAAGCACAGCACAGTACAGTGCAAGTGCATGGATGAGACTGAGATATGTTAATAGACTGTAAAGGGAAATCAAGACCATCCAAGACCCCCAAAGCCCTCTGATCCATTTCCAGAAACGTCAAGAAGGTCATGTTCACCTTCTTGACAGGGCATGATAACTCCTTTGCACAGAAAGAGAGAAACTTATCTCCAGGGTGAGGAAAACTTCTCTATAAAAAGTAACCTTTTGAAGCCTGAATGTGCACACATCCCGGGACCCTGAACATCCCAACAGCTGGAATGACTCTGGAGCCAGGACTGGTGATATCCCTCTTTGTCCATTTCTTCCTTTTTTTCTCTTTCACACTCTTATTAATCTTGCTTCTTCTCTTTTTCCTTTCAACTTACACCTTTATTCAAAAGCCACTTCCTTGTGCTCATGCTAGCAAATCAAGGACTAACTTACACCAGTTTCCATGCCAAGTGTGTGATTTTTTAATAAAATTTTGTAAGCTTTTGAACGCCTTTTGACTTGTGAAATTCCTTTCAGCCAAAAGCAACTATAAATCTTGTGTGCTCCCTTCTCAGTAAGGCTGGGATGCCACATGGACATAGACACATATTGGAAATAAGCCTGAAAATTGCAGAAAACAAATGGACGGCAATTATAGCAGCTTCTCTAGTATTCAATATAACATCCTTATTTGTTGTTACAAGGCAGAGGAGCATATTTGGTTTTATTCGTGTAAAGAATCTGCAGAGGGAGTTAAAGCAGGGCTGCTTAGACAGAAAAAAAAAGACACTTTGATTTTGTAAAGGAATATAAACATGGTTTGGTGAACTGAACACACTGGCCAGATAAAATACATTCTTATTGAAAATGCCTTGCAGTTTTTTTTGCAAAAAGCAACTCTCTTGATCAGGTACTTTTGATAGAAATGCAATATATTGTGGTTTTTCTTTCTGTTTTATTAATCCCAAATGCCTTTAGTATGTAAAATCGATTCTATTTTCAGCTGTCAGACAAAACTACACGATATTCAGTAAAAGAAATTTGAAATTCATTTGATTTTTCAACCACTGTTTTAGCTGATACCTTCTCCCTCTCTATTTCTCCAGGGAAATTTCTGATTTTTCAGTGCTCAGTTTATATGCTAGTCCATTCCCAGTAGAGCTTTTTATTTCAAATGTAACATAATGTGGAACTCCACAAGCTAGCTGCTAAGGTCCCAGAGCTGTGGCATGATGGGACTGCACATCAGTAAGTGAAAGGACCTTTTTAAGCCAACAGGGTTATTTCCAACGTAGTTCTGATTTGGAGCCTGGAAGTTAGGCATCGTTGTGGCAAGTACTGGTAAGCTCTGCTTTGGATCAAGTCTCTATCTTCCTAGTTGAACATTAGACACTCATAGTAGAGCTAAGATGTTTGATATCATATCACATCGGGATTAATATGGAAAATCTGGAAACTAAAACCAGGAGATCTCAGGAGAGCTTTACCAAATAGGATGACTGATTCAATGAGCGATGATTTCCAGTGAGATCTGAGCTGTTATTCTATCAGAATAAGATAATAAAGTGGGTAACAAAGATTTTGTAAAGCATGTTTAATTCTTGCAAGAGGTATTATCAATAAAAAAGAGATATGACAACTTTACTACCTGAGTGTCCTTAGAAAGTCTCATGGAGAAATTAACTTTACTCTCTTGCAAGTAATTTGACACAGTTCTAGTTTGCACACATCATAAAGAAAAAGCAAAGATACTTCGAGCTCTGACATCTGATATGTTATATTATATAAGACTTGCTTAGCAAATTATTCAAGGGATATTAACTTTAAACATCTTCTCTACTGAATGTCCAAATAAATTTAATATTATCAAGATGATTAATTCACTCTCAACAATAACCAGAAATGAATCAAAGGCACATAAAATGAGTAGAAAGCTAGAAGAAATGTTAGCAATACTGAACTGACATCCTGGAATTGGCAACAAAATGTGCTGTCTCACCTTGTCATTACATAGCTTGTGAGGGACTTGGATTAAAAAAAGCTTTTGAAGTCAGTAGTTCTGGAATTCATCTTTTAAAAATGAAAATACACATTATAAAGTTAAATTGGTTCTGTTTCTAAATTACTTTAATAATGTTTTAATAGGCCCCATGGCTGTATCACTTGACAATTAATACAAAGCATTCTGAGTTATTGTTAACTACGGTTTTTTACTTTGTTTGATACTTCAGATTTTTAGAGGTGTTTTTTGGTCATAACACAAGATAATTTTCAGTTACTGTGTTGACATTATTTGATGTTGGTTTCAGTACTTTCTGACCTTCATGTTCCTCTCAGTGTTGAGGTGCTAGACCCATTAAGCTCTACAGGCAGTCTTTACTCACAAAATGTCAGGGACAGATTCAAGCAACAAAACACCCAACAGAGTGCCAGCCATACTGAACTTTGTCAACAATTCTTGTCTGGTTCACTCTTGCGAGTATGTCATACCTTTGGTCAAAAATGCCACACTTTGCACTCTGCTTCATGATTAAATGTCTGGATATTTAAATTTCTGGCTCTGATTCCTGATGGACTTTTGAAGAGAAACCAGACTGCATCTTTAAATTTGAGAACGTCTGGTTATTATAAGAGATTAATAGATGGATGAGAACAAAAATGCAAATACCACCATATTTTTGATATTGTGGGGCAAAATTTTAAACAGAAGGTAATATTTATGCATGCAATAACAAATTAATCAGCAATAGTATCAGAGGGGAACAGTCTCCATTGGAAATATTAGCTTTTTTTTATATTTACATTCAAGTTGTGGACAGACAACTTACTGCAAGAACATTATACATGCCTGTAACTGGGGACAGCAATCCAAGGTATCCTTTTAAATAACCTTGCTTTAATCTTACCTATCCAATCTAAGCAGGACATATAAGTTTCAAGACAGAGGATGAATTGTTTCATCATAAATTTTCTTATGGTTTCCAAAACTGTCTGAGCAATGTGGCAATAAAGTAATTACTATTGAAAAAAAAGGTTGCTTTTGCTATTGATGGCAATACAAGCACAGTGTCAAAGAACAACCTTTCTTTCTCATTTGATTGAATATATGAAAAGTTTTTACATTTCTAAGAAAAGAGAAGAAAAAAAGTAAATGTCTTTAAGTCTGCCATTAGTTCTTCAAAATCGTAAATTTGATCAGGATTCAACTCTATTCATTCACTCTGTTTTTCCAGATATCTTTATGTGTAGAGCTACTGCGGTTTCTCAACACCTCTGGTAGGAAGAGAACATCAGGTGTCAGCCTCTATCACCTTTCTTAGCTCCTACTAGATACCTCTGAAGAGATACACAGATATCATTCAAGAACTTAATAACATTCAAGAATGTTATTAATGGCTAAAGAGAACCTTTATAAGAAACTGCTGCCCTTAATAAGTGCTCTATTCCCTTTTGAAAATGTAGTTTTTAAAGTTCTTTCAGGTCCTCAGTCTTCCACCCAAAGGAATAAGCTGGTCAGCTTTTTGGCTACAACAGCATTTGTTCACCTAACTCATTGTATGTGGTGTAGAATACTTCCCGAAATCTACTTTTAGCAGAATAAAAAATGCAAAATAGTATTCAAGGAAAAAAAAAAAATTAAAAGAAATTAAAATGCCCTGGGTTACCAATGAGTGCTTTGTTATTTCCTGTTACGAAAAGCGCAGACATAGCAAAATGGGTTATAAATATTATTACTTCAAATTTTGTGCACTTCTGTCCAGTCAAGCCAGATAAATACAGCTCAGGGTGTTTTTCTTGGTGGTTTTTTTTTTTGTTTTTTTTTTGTTTTTTTTTAATTTATTTTTTTTTTGTGTGTGTAGATAAGTTATGACAGAAAAACGTACTTTGCATAAAGATAAGGAAACAAACACGAACATGTGCTCTTCCGTTGTTTAAACCACAATTATTTGTTTTGGTTTTTACTGTTTTATGTAGACTGTTCAAACAGGTTTTAGAAAAGGATTTGTTTACTTCTGGAATTTAAAGGCAAATTAAGATACACAAGAACAAACACACATTTTGGCAGACAAGGTTTACTTTCAGCATGCTGTGGACCTGTTTAAAATACATTGAATTTGTCAGTTACATATTTGTAATGTTTTTCTTCCAATTGTTATTGCTGTATCTGTGTGAGGGCTTAACCCCAGCTGGTAACAACCTCATGCAGCTGTGCAATCTCCTTCCCCCCATTAGGACTGGGGAGAGAATAACAAAAGAAAAGTCAGAAAGCTCTTTGTGGGTTGAGATAAAGACAGTTTAATAAAAAAAAGCAAAAGCTATGCACAGAATAAAAGCAAACAAGGAATTAATTCACCACTTCCCACGGGAGACGGGTATTCAGCCATTCCCAGGAGAGAGGCCCTCAGTCACACTTAATCATGACTTGGGAAAAGAAATGCCATCATTCTGAACATCATCCTCTTCCTTCTCCTTGTCCCCCAAGTTGAATATGATTCCATATGGTATGGAATTTCAATCTGGTCAATAGGTGCCAGCTGTCCTGGTTGTGTCCCTTCCTAACTTCTTGAGCACCCTCATCATCTTTAGTGGTGGGATGGGATGACAGGCAGAAATTATCTTGATTCTGTGCAAGTGTTGTTCAGCAGTAGTGAAAATGTCTCTGTATTATCATCACAGTTTCCAGAACAAAACCAAAACATGCTCCCATACCATCTACTGAAAAGAAAATTGACTCTACCCCAGCCCAAACCAGCACAACCTTATGTCACCTTCCATTTTGAGCGTGATCAAAGTCCCTCTACTGCACCCCAGTGATCATATGTTGAAGACATTATTATAAAAGAAGAAAGTTTCATGATTTAACTTTTAATTGCTAGAAATTAGTAATAGATTATTTCCTTTTTGTTGCATTATAACTCAAGTGCATACAGAATATTTTATCTGCATCTCTTTCATAAATTTTATAATAATCTTACCTAAACAAAGGTGTGAATGAAATAATATATTTCAAAAATAAATACAAAAAGGCAGAAGTGTCTTTGTTTTGCTTGACTTTCTCCCTGTAAATCCCTGCATCTGTCTACCACAAAGACTGAATCCTGAGACAGCTTCCCCTTCATCATCCTCAAAGTTTTCACGGGCCTGATGCAGAAATAACGCAGCTTCTTTCCTAGTGCAGCCTAGAGTATGAGTCCTCTGAGTGTCTTGCTTTTGGCTTAACACTTTTATTCCATGGTAAATCTAATAGCTTAAGAATTGAAATATCTAGGAAACACCTAATTCAAGTGCCCCCCTTTGTTTATTGGGATTGATTGAAGTTTTCCACGCACCTTTTCTGGTTTTCTTGGGTTTGGCCTGGTGTTTCATTTCACCACATAAAACGCTGACTTTCTAACAATTGGTCACTGCCTTTTCATGGAAAATGCTGACGTTACCCTGACACAACACACAGTCTCTAGTGCTCATTTACTTATTTTATGGGAGCTACACAGACCATATTGCCATCTTTGAGCAAAATCCTTATTTCTCGTGACCTGCTGTGGCTTTTGAAATTATTTGTTTCCTTCTTTCATGGAGAGAGTGATATAGCACAGAAAATATGCTAATAAAAAACCAAGTCTATAGGGGAGGAGAGAGACAAACTCTAGCTGCCTGTGTAATATTACAATGACACATAAAAATCTTGCAGAACTGTTTGAAATCTTTAAATAATGAAAAACATCTATTTCTTTTTATTTGACTACTACACAAGATTTTTTTTTTCCAACTTTAATCTACATTTGTATGATTTAATGAGCATCGGAACTCCTAGACACGTTGGTAGGAGACTACAGTCTGTCTGCTGTTTGTTACTAAGGGGTATGCAAACATTTTCTTTTTTGTGTTGCTTATGTTATTAACATTTCCTCAGTCTATTGTCAGACAAGCTATCTTTTAGCAAATGTTTGCTGGGGTAGAAAATGGACTCTTGTTTAATTTTTAATACTTACCTGTGCTTTTGAATATACTGCAGGTTTAAATTTCTTGGACAGTTCTTTAAATCCATATTTAAAGAAACCTTAAATCACAAAGAGCATAGAAATATATTCATCCCAGCAAATGTTTTTCTTAAACAGTAATATAAAAAAGCTAAGAAAATGAAACTTCCTCTCTTGAAAGACAAAAATATTTTGTTGGAACCACATTGTTCCAAATCCATCATGTTTGTATCCTTTTTAGAGCAATTAAATTTGTATTTTATCAATGTTACAGTTACTAGTTTTGTTTTTTTGTTTTTTTTCTTAATGTGGTACCAAAGTTTGTTTTTTAAAACTTGGAAGTATCTATTTTAAAGTAAGACAAATTAAAAATTTCGTTAGAACTTGAAATGCATTTTTAAGTTTGATCTTTAAATAGTCTTGTAATAAATACCAATTGAGCCAAACACTCATCTTATTCACCTGAATAAGAATTATTCAGTTAAAGAATTATTTCAGTTAAAGAATGTTGAAATAGTGGGGTTCCATCATGCACTTCTTATTACTCTTCATTACTGCTCTTCATTGTTCTATCATATTGAAGACCCATTGAATGCACTGAAACTCTGTAGAGACAGAATTAATTTAAGGATACAAAAATACAACAAGGACCACAGAGTGACAGTTCTCTGGGACAGTGCCATTTGTGGCTAGATATTTTGTTCATCATTCAGTTTAGAGATGCTCTAGTTTAAACTGGAGCCTTGAGAATTGCCTCTCCTCCTAATAGAAATTTGAAGAGATCGCTTTCCCACGTCAGCACTTCCGTATTGACATGCGAGAAGAAAGATATTACTTCAAAACCGTGAATATTCATCTTTCAAAGAAGATTAAGGACTTAGAAAATGTTTTCATCTGAATTCTGTATTTGAAAGCAGATAGGGATGGTTAGGCTGAGCTACCCTACTCCACAGATAATAAGTAAATCAAATTCTGTGGAAGAACACAGGTGTTGTCCTACTTCTAGCAAGTATTTCTAATCCAGTGTGCATATTTAAAAATAGGAGTCAGTAACAGTTAATGCATTTGCAGAACGAAAAATGAGAATACTTTCAAATACTAGGAATAAGAGGCACTTTTACTGCATTGTTGTATTGCCTTCATCTTTTTTGAGACAGTTAAAATTAATCTTATTACTGCACTGATTTTATAGATGATCTAGATTAATGTTAGCCATTATCAGCCACCAGCATCTGGGAATTTCTGGTATGGGAGTGCAAACCCTTATTTAGACAACCTATACATTTATATTTCCTATTACGTATCTTTCAAAAAAATCAATATAGCAATTAAAGCAGATGATAGAGTAATCTTAGTAATTAGCAATTGGACTTTGTTTGCAAGAAAAAATACTAATAAGCTTTCCTTTTTATTACAGCTCTGGGTGGACAACACTGTGCTAGCAAAGTGAAAGCCCCGGACAACTTCAAGGATAATTTTTATCACATCCATTTGAAAAGAAAAGAAATGAACTGTTTGTACATCGTAATATGTACAAATACTTGCAAAAGACCTTCCTTACTAGCTTGATAACTCATGAACAGCAAATTGTTTTCCTCTACTCCAATAGATATCGTCCATGTGCGGTTTTTAAAATTCCATTTTTTTTTAAATGTTCCTTTTCTTTATTTGCTTTATAATGTTGCCTGAATTACAGGGATAAAAGCATATTGAATTCCTAAAAAAAAAAAAAAAAAAAAAACCAACAAAAAAACCCCCTCCCCAAAAAAAAGCCAAAAAAAACCCAGAAAAAAATAAGTCAGAACAGAAAAGAAACTTTTATTTTCATATTTCAAAGTAGGAAACTATAACGTTAACTCATAGCAATTTGCAAACCTGAATGGAGCTCAGTCATCTCTACTTCTTATTTTTATAGGGCCTATACATTTATATGTTTCATTAATTGACTTATGCAGGAAGAGACCAGATGGGTTTGGATTGTTTGCATTTGTTGGAGGAAAGCAGGCAGAGGAACCATACCTAATTGTAAATATGTCCTGAAGTGAGTACCAGGGAAGGAAGGGAACTATGATCTAGCATACTGTTCTTTCTACTGCTAACTATAATGGTCTTACTCTTGGGGAATACAGTTCTGTGACTGATACATTTTTATGTCCTGATCCTTCTTTTGCTCTTCCAAAAATGTAGATAATTTCCATTTCAATTTAAAATCACTTCTTCAAACATTGAATAAGGTAGAATCTACAGAAGCTGTAAAGATTCCTATTTTCAAACCACCAACCAGAATGTTGCTTATTAGTACAGATAAGCAGCAACAGAAATCAGAAAAAAAGGCAAGTTCTCTAGTTTCCAGAGCTCTATTCAAGGAGAAAATAAAGTTGACAAAATGTTACCTGACTACTCAAGAAATTAGACTTCCTGTTAAGTAAATAAATTATCTATGTTTATTACATTTAAACAACCCCACAAAGTGCATAATTCACATCAAATAAAAAAAAAAAATAAAAAAAATAAAAAAATAAAAAAATAAAAAAAAGCAAAGAAGCAACCCATCATTACTGATAAAATTTGGTATTTTTGGCAAATTCAAATATCTGGTGCTCTTCTGGAATCTATCACTGATTTGTTTTGAGTCAGAAATGATGCATACATTTTTATTCTATCCTGATAAGGAAAAAAATGATGAAATACTACAATTAAAAAAAAAAAAAAAAAAAAGTAAGGACATCTTATTTTTTTTAGGAGTGAAAGGAAATTGCTGAGAGAAAACTGGTATAACTGTATCTGCTTATGTGGGGAAGTACCTCATAGTGATTTTAATATCCCTGAAACTGTTATGTCTCCTGTCCAGAACGCCTCCTGTCACTTCAACTTTACCTCCTTGGGCTGTGTTTGTGGCTGCAAGGTGAAGAGCAGCTGCCTCTATTGGTGTGGTGCATGCTCACAGGGACAAGGCACCATCTACAGAAAATTACAATAATTGCTGAGTGTTTCACTTCAGAGTTCAACTCGATGATCCGTATGGGTCTCTTCCAGCTCAAAATATTAATTGATTCCATGATAGTGATTCCTGTGACATCTGACCCTCTCAACTGAATTCAGAGATATGTGTCAGAAAACAAAAGCATTTTAAAATCAGGCCATGTAGAAAGTAAGTAATAAGATTGTCATGCAGAAAATAAGTAATCAGATTATCTCGTGGATCCCACTGGATAAGATATCATTGGCTTGTTAACTGATCTTCATGAATGGAAATATTATTAAGAAAAAACGCTTATAATATCAAGACTATGATTTAACAGTGGTGTAGGTGAGAGTAGAATTAGATCAACTGCAGTATATCTGCGACTAAACTGCCTTCTGAAAATTAGCTTTTAAAAGTTGATTTACACAAGTTGATTTGCAGTTAAGAAAAGTAGAAGGACCACAGTGCAAGTCTAATGACTTGCTGAGAACTAAATTTAAAAAAAAAAAAGGGAAAACAAGTGAACCTATAATCGTCTTTGTCAGCTTACAGCAAAGATGTTTTACTAACTCCTGTAGAGCTTACCTACTGTTGCATAAGTACAAAACTACTGGCATCATCTGGCTCTACTTTATCAGAGAAACAGGGCATTTTCTAAGCGTATTATCTGAAATCATATCCTGATCATTTATTCTTTCCACCAAGTCAGTGAGTCAGAGTGAGTTTTATTAACAGTGAAAGAGACTACAGCAGGTATGGAAAATCCTCCTTGATCTTACACAGATCAAAAAGAAAATGTTTATGCATTTATATATTTATTTAGGTATTCATCTTTGATGACTACATCTCTAAGTGAACATTTTCCTGGCTGTGAGAACAGGAAAGACAAGCCCTCATTATTGTGATTTATTTGTGGAAAATGTAATGTGACAAGGCTTGTTTATTTTACCATATCTGTTTTTCCTTACCGTACAGTCAAATATATCCTCCAGTTAGACTTGTCTTTGAAGTTGTGTGATAGACCTGAATGTCATTTCAATGACATTGTCTTTTTGCAGTGCAACTTTTTAAGTTCACAAAAACAAATACGTTGTTTTGTTACAGACTGTGAGAAAAATTGTATGTGCACCGTATATTTGGCATTTGGTAGCATAGCATACAGTCACATTCAGGCATCATCAACTGATGGGCTTCAACTGCTACATTTATTCTTTAAGGGAGCAAATATATACACAAGCTTTCTATCTAAAATAAATTCAGATGTGATTAGAACCATCCCTAAATCAATGATGAAGTTGTATGTTGAGAACCAAGTAGTTTGTTCATCAAAGGTTTAAGTTGCTATCTCATGTTTGAGGAGTCACAATCTCACCACTCTGATTAAAGCAGTGAACCCCAACTGAAAGAAATGCAGATTCAGATCAGTCAGTACAAATGGGATTTGAATAAAGAAAATAAAATTTGGCAGCTGGTTAGGTAAGATATTCCCTTCTTTCAGCAAGTCATCCTCTTAAAGGCAAGAAACAGATATCTATAGACATTTAAATCACTGGCCATTAATGAATAACTGCAAAATATGCTTGTCAAAATTTGACAAAATAGTGGATGAGTAACTAAACAGCTGAAAAGACAGAAAAAAGATATTATAAAACTCTTGAGTGTGAAATGATGTTCACAGAAATTTTAGCAAATGTCTAAATTTTGCTGGAAGGGTGAGCTTATACCATTCAAATCCACAAAGATTATATTTCAAATTTTTAGTTAGGAGGAACATTATGTAACAGTTCAGCAATAAGACAATTTCATGCAGTGAAATTATTTAACAAGTTTGGTTTATTTGAGGAAATCCAAAGAAAATAAAATGCTACTTAACGCCTTAAGTCTAACTTCTTTTTTGTCTTTTTTTGGCTTCTTTTTGTCCCTTTTATTTGATTTATTTATTTATTTCTTCATTTAAAGGCAACCACACTTTGTACATTAGGGACCCAGCCTTGGAGAACTCTCTATTTTTATCTTTCTGGTTGGATTACAAGTTAGTTGGCCCTTCATTTGTTCCATTTGTGGAAGACAGGGGGGTTAGAGTCTTTCAGTCTCAATAAAAAAATTAATCTTCAGCTGTGCCAAATATTTTTTTTGATAAATATAACTTTTTTGATTATCAAGAGGCCATGTACCAGTTGGAGAAAATGCTCTCAATGTTTTAGGAGGTTATATAATCTAGTTATGATTTAATTAATTATTTTACTTAATCAGTCCTATGTAATTTTCAAGAGTATACTTCTTCCTCATTTCCCTAATTCACTTGTCCAGGTAGTGGAAGCCCTTCCCTCCTGTGACAGCATTGCTTCAAAGGAAACAGGACAAATCAGCCAGGCTCATTCAAGTAGTCTTGCATTGGGGTTGCAGCATATTTTTTGCCTTGATAACTTGGACATGATTTTAAGTAAGCAAAGCATTGAGGAGATTTTTAGAACTTTTCATGCAAAAAACACTCCAAAACAGTAAAAGGCCTTTAAACTCAAAAAAGATACGACTGATTGAAATATAAAAAGAACATTTAACTTTCTAAATAGAGAAATTAAAGTGCCACATGGAACAGATAAAACAATATTGTATAACCAATTCACTGTGTTAGTGAAGGTACGTCTTTGATTCCAGGAGCAATTTCAGTATACTTCATGACTTTTTGAGTCCCACCAAACCCAAAAATTCCCTCTGGTCCCATAGTAAAAAGAATGTATTTCATCTAGATTATCCCTGGAATGTTCTTCTCCCTTTTGGGAGAAGTGCCTGGTGGCTGCCAATGAAGAAATAATCTCTGCCTCTCTTCACAGCAGAGCACTTGACCTGTTTTTCTTTAAGAAACAGCACACAACGGAGGAACCAGAAAGTAAAATAGATGCTGTTCACTGCTGTGACCATGACATCTTGTCAGTGACGAGAAACATGACTGTTGGATAGGACTTGTCATTAGCAATGGGAGGAGGCTGTGTTCTCTGAGGGGCCAATGCTTCCCTGTGAGCCCGTTTCCTCTCTCCCTGATCTTGTGCCAGCTATGGAGCTCTCTATCTCTTTTAGTTTTGCTCTTGCAGGTCAAACCAGAGTGTTTAAAGAGTTAATTTTTTCACCTCTGAACTGGGCAGAGTTAAAATCTCAGTGGCTATATGCTGAGAAACAGCATGATCTTCTATCATGAGCTCATTAGATATTTGTAGGCACTGCTCTATTCTCTGGCTCTCGGCAGCACCACTGAAGTACTGAGTGCATTTGCAAAGCACTCATCGTGATGATGGGGTTGAGCAATCTGCTCACGACGCCTCCTGCTTCCACTTTCCACTTTTCTCCAATGCCAACTGCTGCTGAGAGATGTGGAGTCCTTAGAAGAAACAAATCAAATTATAGCAGTCAGGTTGGTGGAAAAAATTTCAACACTGGCTACCTTTGAACCCTGCCTGAGGGTTGATGCCCAATGGACATAAGAGATGGCAGGGAGATTAACCGACTGAGTCTGCAGTCTGATGTGTCTCACCTTTTTATTTGTTTGGTCTGAACACTGCAATGTTTGATCTGCAGGAATAAAATGCTATTTGGGGACCTATGTCTGGGAGTTAAAATGCATTTAAGGGGAGGGGAACACATGGATANGTCTCCATTACTTTTGATAGGCTCTAAGAATAGTTTATCTTTTTCTGTGGATTTAATGACAGGTTTAAGTACTCAAGACCTGCTTCTCTCATTCTATGAAAAATAATAAAAATTGAAAGCCAAAATTGATAATAAAATATAAATTTATTTGTAAAGATTAATCTTAACATAGCTTAGACTGATTTAGAACATACATAACTAAACACTGGAAACAAAAAAATAGTACACTGACTCCTTGGGTTAATATAAAATTTGATATGAACTTCAAACTGAAAACAAAACATGAAGTTGAAATCTTGAATACCCACAACAAGGAAAACCCAAATTTTTCATGGTATTTCTCTGTGTTTAGTTGGATGATTGAAATTTTATTTAAAGATAATAATGGAGGCACAAAAGCATTACCAAGTCACCAAATAAAAATAAATACTCTGGCACTGCCTTAAGCTTCATTAAGTCAAACATCAATACAATCAGTCTAAGCTTTACAAAGTATGATCAAGTAACAGAAAAAGGCATAAATGAACTGGAGAAGCACTGCAAAGAAGAGCTGATTCAGAAAGCAGTCTGTGAAGACATTGCATAATGAATCAGTAAAGTGTTGTGTTAACATGTCTAAAAGACGTGCTGTACAGCAGAAGGCCTCATTTCCTTACAGTTCTCTGCAGAGATCTCCATCTCTGCTGCACAATGTCCCCTCCCTGCTGAAAACTCAGCTTTTAATATTCTTTTTTTCCAAGATGTTTTTATCGGTCTGGTAACAATGGAAGAATTAAAAATATTTTCTTCTTCCCCCTTGTACGTGTTACCCCTGTTTTTTTCATTCTTCTCTTATAACCTTTCATCTAAAAAGCTGGCTAAGTGAAATATTTTAAAGCCAGTGAAAATATATTGTCAGAGTGCCACAAGAGCCAGGTCCCAGCACACCATCCTAGACAGGAGCAGGGCAGAAAGGGGACACCGGGGCAGCCCCAAGCACTGAGAACAATTGATCAGGATGGGAACCACCCAAGGCTGGGCTCAGATCTGGGCTCACCAGTGGTCCTGGCTCAGAGGGGCCATGGCCAGGAAGGGCAGGGCTGGGGGGAGCTGGACACTGGCCCTGCTGTGATCACTGAGGCTGGAGTTCATGTCCTGAGAGAGGTGAAATGAGGACCACGGACATGGGCAGGATTAGGGAGCCCTAGGGGACAAGGACAGTAGGTCCTACCATGCCCTCATGGCCTCAAAGTACACATTTGTTGTACAGAAACATTGCAATGTTAGAAATAACTCTTTTTCATAACACTTCAAATACATCTGAATGTAAGCACTATTTTCCCAGAAATTAGGTCTTCTCTAAGAACATTATTCTTAATAAGAATAACACTATTCTTAACAATAATTTTCTTCATAATTCTTTCATTATTCTTCACAGTGGTTTTCAAAAAGCTTCAGCTTCCTGTAGAGTATTGTGTTATCCTTCCTAATACCTGTACCAAAATCTCAGAACTATGAAAAGTGATTTGCAATTCATTAGTTTTATCACCTCTTCAGAAAAGGGTTGTTTTAGAGATCAAAGAGAGATCTGAAATCCCAAACATCTGATAAAATTAAAACTAATGCTATGTTAGAAGATAAGGACTGGCTCCAGCACAGGACAACCTATGCACATCATAAGTAGCTGACAGAGAGTGTCTAAAAGAGGTTGTGATGATAATGAGGTGGCAAGGGAAAACTCACTTAATCCTCTCACTTTATGGTGTCAAGAATTAAAAGCTTTTCTGTACTTGTTCCTATTCCAGTTCCTTTGGACTAGTGTTTTGATGTTGAAATGGAGGATGTAAAGAAGGGGAAACAAGGACATCATCCTTTTATCTTTCATGGCATAAAGCAAATCAGAAAAACTGTTTACTTGTCAGTATTTCTTTCTGATATACTAGTATGAAATATAATTTTATATCATATTTTAAGTCCAATTAAGCAACTTATATGATGATATATGATGATACACAACACACAGAGGGTGTAGAAGGATGCATTGTCACCCAGATAATTGAAGGTATACTGGATGCTAACTGCGTACAGGTGGAGGGCTTGACAAACTGATTTTGTGTAAATCAGTGAAATGGTAAGATGTCATAAGAAACCTGAAGAGCATGGACAGCACTTGGTGCATGAAAGGCTTATAAGACTTCATCGACTAAACATCATCATGAAGATCAAGGCTTCAGCAAACCCCATCATCAGCAGTATTGCAGCTCTCTAGAATCCTTTAGCAACTGAAAATGGTCTCTAACGAGTGAATAAATAGCAACTATGAATATGCAACAGAAAGTATACCAACACAATTAAGGATTGCCTCCTATTGATCTTTTCATCCTTAGTGTAAACTTTCCCAAAATTTTTTTTACTAAGTAGATAATTCCTGCAGGAGGACAAAGAGAGGTATTTTCACTGAGGTAGATGAGCAGGATGAGATACACATGGATCTCATACTGAGACAGCGATATTTGCCCTGAGATGTGCACAGATGGATTATGCACAGCAACATAAACTTTGTTCCAGGAGGCAGAGATTACTCTTGGTGTTCTGACCATCTGAGGTTCTGATAGGAAACCAAATGAATGTCAGGGAAGGGACTAGAAGATGTCCTGAAATCACATCATTAAAGCTCTCTGACATACAGGGAAATCCTTATTGGCACGATAATTTTCTGAAATCTGCAATCGTCAGAAAATACACATCGTACACATTCCTTTTGGCAATAAAGTCTTTGAAAAAGGGAATATATTCCCTTGGGGTTTTTTTGTTTGTTTGGTTGGTTGGTTGTTTTGTTTTTGGTTTTTTTTTGGGGTTTTTTTTTGTTTTTCTTATTGATGGGACTTTCACACATTTAGAAAACAAGTCCAGAAATACCGAAATCATATTTTGGTTTGGAGGGATGAAAAAGTTGCTTTTGGAAAGAAGTCCCAAAACCACATGACTGACATCTCTGAAGAAGCATTGTGTACATTTTATATGACAACCTTATCTTCACAATAAAATCAGAAATCAGGAACAATGAAGGCACTCTGTGAGGAAGTCCAGTACTGGAACCTTCATGTGGCACAGCTTGAAAAATACATGAAGGTTAAAGTTACTCCCCAGCAAGCACAGGTCACAGTAAAAGGCTACATGTGAAGGAATTTTAAGCACTGCAATATTGAGGTTTTCTTAGTTGTTGCAAGCTGTTCTGGTATTTACTGTTTGCCTAAACATATGACTAAGGACACATTGTGCCTACTCGCAACATGTTCTGCTATTTTCTCTTTATCTTGGGCATCAATCAACTTTGAAGCTTTCTCCTTTGTCATAATACAAACACATTTTCCGAGTTTTATATGACATCTGTGTTCCAGTAACAAACATGAGTCTTTATTTGGGCATATATTTCTGTATCTGTGCACATACACACCCAGGGAAAATGTGATCAGAGAGGGCTGGAGTGCCTTTCCTATGCAGTCAGGCTGAGAGAACTCAGGATTATTTAGCCAAGAGAAGAGAAGAGAAGGCTCTGGGAAGAAATTATAGGAACCTTCCAGTGTCTGAAGAAGGGCTGACAAGAGAGCTGGAGAGGGACTTTTTACAAGGGCAAGTAGTGATAGAACAAGGGGGAATTGTTTTAAAATGAACAAACCATTCTATGTTTCTATGATTTCATGATCTTCATTGAGTGAAGTAAACAGAACTGTTGAGAAGTACTTTGGTCAGCTGAAACAGGTCTTGCTATTACTACAAGAAGAAAAAAAAAATCTGTCATTATAAAATCATTATACATTTAAAGTCAAGGCCAAAAAATCCCAACAGTCAAAATTCTTCTACATTAAAATGAAAGAACATCAGAATCTTTGGGCTATAACTGTCTTTCTTCAGCACTGGAAATTAAGGATATTCCCTGCAAGTTATTTGAGGTGCTCACAGAGCTGTGCCACATTATTTCCTTACTCACTTAGCTTTTTAGGCTTCATAAACCCTTATCTTGAATGTCCAAATTGGGATCTCTCATGCTTGTAAAGTTGAAGATATTTTCTTCTGTTTCTATTCTTTCATACATTTACATAATTGCATCCAATGAGGATGCATTTACTTCACAAAATGGACAGAGTAGCTCAGGGTACATGGTCTAGTGCTCTCCTTTAAGACAAATGAAACAATTATCAAATCCAAAAATTTTTATTTCCTTGAGTAAAAAGATTCCCATTCCCATAATGGAGTGATTGACTATTTATAAGTGTGAACTTCATTTCCTACAGAAAGAGTTCATTTCCCTGTTCCTTCAATGTTGTTTCAAAGTCAGAGTAAACTATACCAGACTGCTTTTTGAACTCTAATGACATACTTCTGTACTAGAATCACTATTGGTGTTCCAGGGACCTCTCGAAAACATCAACCCCTCCCCAAATCTGGCACAGTTCTGCACAGACTGAAATGCAAACACATTAGTCCCGCCCTACAATGTATCAATGGATGAATTGCTGATGTGAAAAGACTGTCTCCTGAAAAATGAGTAGGTCCCATCAGTAAACCAGCAAGGAGCCAAACACCACATGTGCCTTCTCACTGGATTGGGATGGAAATGAAAAGCAAACGAGCCTGATGGTCCAATCCTGTAAGTAGATCTAAGCCTCCTGCTTGCCCTTAAGCCATTCTGCAGCTGTTTGGTGCTGCCTCTCCTGCCTTTCCCTGCTCCGACTTACTGTCTAGCCTGGACATTTGACAATACTTTCAAACTACTGAACTACATACTTTTCACAGCCTTCTCAGGATGTTTTCTTGATAACTGTCCAGATAAATTATTATTAAACTGCATTAATGTTGCACTTTTTGGACAGATGCCTTTCATTTGTAGCTCTGCACTCACCCTTCAGAGCCAAGAATGTGGGCACAAAAAGAAGCTCTGAATAAGCTTAATCTTTAAAATTATATTGTCACATCAAAGAATTTTCTGTGACTGATGCATAATAACACATTATTTAGACTGGGCTGTGTCCTCAAACAGCAGATCCTTTTATTAGCTGCCCAGCATTTGTCTTATTTAGCCATGAAAGGAGGCTGAATTTTCATGTCTTTGGAAGGAATCTGAGGGAAGCAAAGAGAGTTGTTTTTTTTTTTCCCAACTTAAACAATACCCATATATATCATCACATTCCTCATTGCATTCTTAAAATTATTCTGGTCTTGGCCAATTTTTTGTCCCTTAACATTCACTGCATAAAGTTCTTCACAAAAGAAATAAAATTTCATGAAACCGAGATGATAAGAATGCAACTATTTGTACAAAACTAACAATTCTCAGTGGTTTATGTTTCTTGTGCTTGTAATTGCTTTATTTCTTTAATTTTCATTTTTTATTATGCATTCTGCTCCACATTTAGGTCTTGGAAAATTGAGAAAGTTAAGGAAATATTTCTAAAAAGTGTAAAATCTTTCATTTCAGAAATAACATTGCAAGCACTTCCACTGTATTATGCAGTTTTCCCAGCAGATGATTTTACAGGATGAGTCTGTTTTGTAGAAACAACCCAAAATATCAGTTGGTATTCTTCTATTCTTACCCAATACAAGGTGACTTTCATTAAGAAAACAGAAAAGTACATTTTTATGACTGGAGCATTGTAATTCTGGTAGAGTTTTTCATTTAACTTTAAGAAAATATAATTATGTTTGCTGATATAATAATCAGCACCAGATGTGTCAAACGTCTTTGATTAGAAAATGAAAGCTATAATCCCTGTTGTTTTCTATTAGACTGCAATCACAACAATTTAAGGTGTAACATCACCCATTACAGTGGCTTTTCTGAAGCTAAATTATGCCTTGATTCTAATGAGACTCTGAATACAAATACAGATACCTACTGCTGCAAAGCAAACCTTGAAGGCCTTAACTTTATTTAGCTAATAAAAACCAAGAATATTCAGTATGGGTCAAATGCATATGTTATATTCTAAAGTTTTCTTAACACTGCAGAATTTATTAGGTAAAATCTAGTCAAGAGATTCATCTGCTCTAGAGCTGCACTGTTAATGACAGGCATAGAATATATACATTAATTTTCTACAGTTCACACAATGCAGGACTTTTTTCTTTATCCCAGCAGTTTTCTCTCAAAATGGAAAGGTTTCACCACTTTACAACTTTCTCTAAAAGGAAAAAAAAATGTTCTTTCATATGTCCTTTCTTTCATTCTTCCTTCTTTTCAAAAGAGGGAAGGAAAGAATATATTTTAAGCTATTTTAAATATTTCCTTTATTTATCAGAAATATAATTTGCATTTATTTGGGTATTTGGGTATTAAGTATCGAATGGAAACCAAAAACCTAATGAAGTTGAAAGAATCACACTGATTGTTGGAGTTGAGCATTTTCATCACACATTTATTATCTTCCCTTCCTTTTGTCAGCTTTTTGTAAATATGGTAAATGCATTAATCAGTCTGTGCATGAATTTCATAAGCATTGCTGTTCTATTAATAGATGACGTATTTCCCATGCACAATATTAATTATGAAGAAGTCTTAGAGCCGAAAATGGTGTTTCATCCAAGGTTAAATTAAGTTTGGATGGTGTATTGGGTTTACATGGCCAAGTTTTTGCAGCGGGGGCTGCAGGGTGCCAGAAGCTTCCCCCACATCCAGCAGAGCCAATACTTGGCAGTGCCAAAGATGGATGTGCCATTGGTCAAGGGTGGACCAAATAGAAATGGTGGTGATGCCTCTGAAAACATATTTTAAAAGCAAGGAATAACAAAGTTATTCCACAGTTGTAATAGCAAGAGAAGAGCAGGGTATGAACATGTGAAAGAAAGGAGCAGCTCTGCAGACACCAAGGTCAGTGCAGAACATGGGACAGGAGATGTTCCAGGTATCCGAGCTGGGATTGCCCCGCAGCCGCTGGTGCAGTCCATGGTGAGGCAGCTGTGCCCCTGCAGCCCATGGAGATCCACAGGGATGCAGAAATCCACCCACAGCCCAAAGAGGACATCCATGACAGAGCAGGGGGGTGCTGAGCGGAGTCTCTGACCCTGTGGGATGCCCATGGAGGGAGAAACATCTGCTGGAACAGCCTGTCCTTGAAGGACTGCACCCATGGAAGAATAACCCAGGCTGCAGCAGTTTTGGGAGGACTGTTGCCTTTGGGATGGATTCACATTGGAGAAGTTCATGGAGAACTCTCTCCCATGGGAGGGACCCCACGCTGGAGCAGGGGAAAGATCCTCTCCCTAAGCAGTGGTTGAAACTACATGTAGTGACCATAACCCCCATTCCCCATCTCTCTGCACTTCTGGGGGAGGAGGTAGAGCTGGGAAGGAGGGAGGGGTGGAGGACAAGGTGTTTTTAAGTTTTTAATTTATTATCTCATTATCCTACTCAAAATTTCCACACACATTACACATGAATATGAAAATCTGTTGCTGGAAGACTGTATCAGTAGAATTACCACCATGCTTTTGTCTGGAGTTTGTTTTTAAGGTACACAAATTAGGTTCATAATGTCTTTTCAAAGCTTGAAAATGCAATTATAGCTGTTGTTGAAGGATTTTGTGTTTCTTTCTGGCCTGATCCTAGCCATGGACACCATGTCTTTACCAGGAAGAACAAACAAAAGGTATATGTTTATTTAACATAGTGAAATAGCTTCAAGGTTTCTAATGTTTTATCAATAAACGCTGTAATTACTTTGACTAAAGGTAAATGTCTCTGCATGCTTTCTCTGGAAGTTTTCATTCAGTTGAAAGATTGTATCACTGTTACTGACAGGGAAAAAAAAGTCTTGCATCACATATTTCATTCTGTACTGACAGTGAAGTTTATGGATGAAATGTATGATGTTGCCCTGAACTCAGACAATCCTAGGAGCTTAGCATACCACTAATTAGACTTCTGTCAATGAAAAATTCTGAGTAGCCACAGGAAAGTGTCCGAGATCAATTGCCTCTAGATTTAATAGCTTAATAGAAATTGATGATGCACGTCTCAGGTATCTCCCAGACAGAGATGTAGTCAAGCCATTCTTGTAAAAGACCATGTATAATCCATACCTTTCTGACTTAAATATTTTGTCATGATAGAGCTCCCATTTCCCTTCAATACCTTTATTTCTGCTTTGCTGAGACAGAAAGCATTCATTTTAGCAGGCTGCAGCATCTGCATATCAGGCCTTATGATATATTGAAACACGCAAGGACCAACTGAAAAAAGCAGGTTGTCAGAGGATTTAAAACTTTCTTTTGGGTTTTTTTTCGTCAGACAAAGATCTGTAAAACCCATGTTTTCAATAATACTTTCAAAGAGAAATGCCTTTAAAACATTTATTTCAATAAATTCAAGCACTTCCTTTACTTTTTGTGCAACACAGCTCATAACAAATATGTCAAAATTGCAGATTTTTCTAGTAATTGATACATGTTGTTCTTACTGCAACAAAATCATGATTTTATTAAGTGTTTCAATTACATAGTTTGAATACAACTGTAATATGCCAATGTTCCTAAAAATCTGTGTATAATTACTACAAGGTCTAAAGAAGGCCAAATGAAAGTGACAATTGAGCTAACAGAGCAGAACAGTGAACAAACCCATCTGGGGAAAAAAAAAACCTTTGTGAGGGAAATTTGCAAGGGAATTATACTATGCTGCAAAATTATACTATGCTGCAAAAATATCAGATTTCCAGAGATATCTTTTTCCTCACCTTTCTGAAATTTTGGAAAGCCAACATTAAGAAATTTCACTTTCAGTTTCATGTGTCATGTAGTTTTTCTTTTCTTCTGTTACATGGCCAATGGTTCAGTAACTTTCTCAGGCAGATCTTTTTCACTGTGATACAAGATAAATAGACAATTAGAAGGAGTGCTCCCCAGTGTATTTCATGATATTCTCATATTTTATTTTTTTTTTAAAGTTTAAAATGTTCTTTTAAAAGGTATCCAAGCAAAATCTATGAAGTCATCTTAGAAAGAAAAGATCCCAAGGTCTTTTTTCTAATTAGGAAATCTTGCAGTAGTCCAACTAATTGATTTAAGTGTAAACACATACATTTCAAAATGAAGCTAAATAAGTCTTAAGGGCTGATGGTCCCTTGGTAATGCAAATGAGGGTCAGCACAATTTTATGGCAACTACCCAATTATGTGAGTTGGAACAAGCTTTGAGTGATGTTCTCACAGAAAACAGAGAATCTTTATTGCTCTCTGTTGCAAAACTGACACTGTTTTTTTGGGGTTTTTTTTTGTTTTGGTTTTTTTCAGAAAACAGTCTGATATTCTGGAAAGTCTTTTAATTTATTTAAAAATTAAGTTCAGTAATATCTTTATTTTAAAATTATAGATTTATTTATGTCATTAACATTTTCTTTATTATAACCATTATATTATAATAATGTATTAATAGGGTTATACTGTTATATACTCGTATGTAAGCTATTATGTTACAATACATTGTTACAATATGAACATTATAAATAATAATAATATCATGGGCTGTTCTCAAACAGCAGATCCTGTATTATAATAATTATAATAATACCAATATATTATAAAGAAAAAGATTCATTATTAAAATAATTTTAATTATTAAAAAACATAGCATTTGGGAGACCATTCTTTATTCTTTTTCATTCTTTCTTTATTCTTTTTTTCCTCCTCTTCTTTCACTCCATGGTACAATTTTTCATATCAAAACAAGACCATTCTCAAATACACATTGCAAATATTGATGTCACTTTTCTTAGTCCTTTTGAATTCACAGAATTTCAAGTCGTTTCAGGAAATAAGACAATTAATGATCTAATTAAATTCTAATTTAATTAGGGTGGGTTTATTTTTTCACATATATTAAGAACCATTCATTGTTAGGACTTAACTACTTATATTCTAGTTTAACATTCTTGAGGTAGCCCTTGAAACAACATGCATCTGAAAGACAGTCTAATAGCAGCTTCCACAGATTTCATTGTTCTGTCTCCCTACTATCATCCTCTACTGCCATGTTTTTCCAAAATCGAAGGGCAAAAGGGACAACCTACAGGAGCAATGGGTCATGGCTTCATTTTGCCTTAGGTTGTAGCATTTGAATACAGAAAAGACTAAGTGTTCTCAGCTAAAACAGAAAGAAACCTGAAGCTTTGTCAAATTTCCAATTTTAGAGTTGAACAGGAGCTCAAAGTGCTGAAATAAGATAATGAAAGAAAAACGAACCGTGTTCTTCTGGCCAATACCACAGAAACTGGCTAACAATTCATCAAGAAATCATTCAAAGGGGAGCAAGCCCTCCAAAAATGCAGCAATAGCTGAGCTGTTCTTTGACATCTTGAAGACAAAAGGAGAAATTACTTGGTAGAGTGGAAGAGACTGGTAGTAGAAGCTGGTTACAAATCCTCCCCTCAAGGAAACACAAGTATTGGAATAAAAGTGTTGAAACTGCAAAGTTTGAGAAACACCAAGTGGGGAAGTATTGCCATACAGAGGTCTTAATCCAAAGGCACTGTGTAACACAGTTTTAGTCAGTATTAAACCATATCATGAAAGTAGAAAAAGCATCTGCCTTATTTAGAATTTTATTACTGACCCCAGGGCAAATACAGATTAACATTGTGAATGCTGAGAGGGCATCTTATTTGCTGTGTGTAAAGGTATGGAAAGCCTACTTTGTCCCCATAAAACATGTCTGAATAGGATGTAAAATCAGCTACACACTAAGCATCACTACACATATGCAGATTTTTCGTTCATTCAAGTTTAAGTTGCTTTCATCTAATTCTAGGCATTTAATTGGGACGCTTGGCTTCCACAGGGTCTCTCTAGAGTCAGTGGAGAGAGGAAAGCATTTCTTCCAGGTAATTCAGGCCATCACGTTCATAATGTGAAAGTGCCCTGATTAGAGGGATAGCTTAGGGTGGTGGGGGTCCTCTGTGAAATACTTCATACTTGAGTTTAGATTGACTATATCTGAGGGTTATGCTTGAAACAGAATTTGCGTAAAGCCTGAAGCAGCTTGGTCTGATTTAATTCACTGAGCAACTCATATAATATACACTGTATATTTAAGAAATGTGCAACATTTATGAAGTCCTTTAGACTAGCATTAGACTATTCTGATGATTCATAGATTAAAAAATAACTTATTTTCACAGATCTACTCTCCCTGCACTACCAATTCATAATGCTTGAGGGGTTGATGGTAATATGCCAAGAATTCTTACCTTTCTGGAACAAAGTCTCCCTAGTTTGCTTAATGGATTGTGTCCATTGCAACACCTGTGTCTAGTCATCCATCTCTCCAGTCCCAGGCATCCCCTGCTATAGTGCCAGAAGGCAGAAATAATTCATCTTCTCTTTCAAGAAAACCTCTGGCTTTTGCACTCGTGTACAACTTTTTTTTCGACTTGACTTGCAGTCTTTCACAGACCAATATGTTTAAAATTCTCTTATACCACAAAAATTAAGACAGAGGTAATGATGAAAAGCTGTCAGAATAATTATCCTTACACATGTTTTCTATCTGTTGATAGCTACTGCAGATGTTTTTGATAAAATACCGAGACAAATACGAGCTTTCTTTTTACAAGAAAGCAAAGAGCAGAAGTCAAAATTAGCATTCGAGTATGCGACTGCTGCTAAGAGAAAAGATACTTGTGCAAAAGGTTGTGGTGGGTTTTTTTTTATATTTTTTTTTTTGGGGGGGGGTTGGTGTTGTTTTTTTTTTTTTTTGGGGGGGGTGTTTTGGTTTTTTTTGGGGGGGGGGGGGGGAGTGTTAACTGCAGGCACACATTTGAAGCCAGAAAGGGATATAAATTGAGTAGCTTGGGAAGGAACCATACCCATCCACCTTACTGTATAACTATCCTAACCAAAGGGTGCTGCAGCTTCTGCCAGATACTACATGCAGGTGATTGCAAGCCAGAAATCTCCATTTCAGTACATGAATTCTTCATCCTACAGCAAAAAAATCCTTTTTTTTTTTTTTTTTCTTCCATCACCCTCTGTTTTTGGAAGATGGCATCACAATAATTTCTTGAATCACAAGAAAGTATTTCCTAAGGACTTGTATCCTCATTTAAGTATTTCTGTAATGATACATTTGTTACTTTTATTGTTTCTTTTTTTCCGAAAAATGGCAAAAATGAATAGAAAAGACCCCATGGGTTTAATTTTCAAAGAGGAAGAAAGCTGGATCTTAATTTCAGTCCATAAGAGAATTCTGGCTCTTGGATCTTTGGAAGGATTATAAAATAAATAGAAACTAGATAATTCCTCCCATCAAAATAATTCCCATGTCCTACATAATTACAGTTTGCCGAACATCAAATGTCATAATAACAGCTAAAAAAAGTCATAATATCCATCCATCCATCCATCCATCCATCCATCCATCCATCCTCCATTTTTCCATCACCCATCCATCCATCATTCTCCATCCATCCATCCATCCATCCACCCACGTGCTTCTATTTCTTATTTATTGTGCATTTCTAGTACAAACTGCAATTATAGTTATTTTCACTTAGCTTCTGCCTTGATTCAAATACTTTTGAAACAAAAAAGAGTATCTTTAAGCATTACAATGGGTATCTCAAAGAAAAAAAAATGTAGAATAAAGGACAATAAAAGGATGAAAAAAGTAACTTGTAGCTATGATGGTTTTTTAATTTTTTTCCCCTTGGGCCAGTATATTTAGGACTTGTTCCCTGTTGGGTCTTCACAGGGTCACCTATGCTGATGTCAAAATCTGGGAGGGGGTTAAATTTTACTACTAAACTACAAGGCTTTGTTGTAGTTTTGCTGCATTTCGCTGGAGCCAGGTGAGAGTCTGGATCTTCTCAGAGCAAGAGATCTAAGAGAGGAAGCACAGTCCCTGGAGTTCCCTCTTTTTTTCAGTCCAAGGAATGACTCTTCCCAGTGAAGACACACATGGAGTAGTTTTTGTCAAATCCTCACGTTTCCAGCTGTGTACATAGCCCAGCACAGAGCTCAGCACCCTCTGTAAACCTGCTCAACACGTGCACAGCCAGACTTTTTGCCGTGGCTTTACTGTTGTTCAGTGTCACAGACAGGGGATTCAAATTTCCATCAGTAAATTCATCCTTCAGTTGCTCCATTACCTGTGGTGTCAGCACACCCCAAAGCCATGGATGGATCCCAGGTGGCTGTTTACCACCGCCTTGTGGTTTACAGACACTCATTGAAGACTGTAGACAAAAAAAAAAGGTCAGTCTGTCCAGCCTTGACTCACATGAGACATAAATTACTCCCTTCAGATACACAGAGGAAGTATATCTAGCTGTGCTCCTCCTACTTGCAAAAAAACAGCTGTGTAACTTGTTTAATCCTGGAGAAGTTACCTAATCCCACTGCACATCTACTTTGCAGTCTGCTGAATGCTTCCAAGTGACAAAGATTATCTCTATATCAGAATTATATCAGAAAAAATAAACAGAAAAAATGCTGCAAATTACCATTCATTTATGTTACAAAATAGTTTGGTATTATTAGATAAAAGGTGCTGTTTGATATTTTTCTCTCTTACATTATATTAAAATGGTAATCATAATTGAAACAAAAAAAAACCCAATATGGACAAAACTTAAATGCATGAAAATATAAACATGGAATACAAATAAACAGCTATAAAAATGTCATTAAGAAGAACTGATTGAGCCATGAAAAGGCACAATATGCTCATAAAAATATCCTTATAACAGCAGGAACCTCATTTGGCTGCATTTTCACGGTAACACCTGTTGGTGGCTTGGTAGGAAAAAGACAATTCTCCTTAAAAAAAACACCAGCTAAAAAATAAAAAGCCCTCAAATGCACATTTCAGAGGAAAACAAAAGTGCAACATCTGTATAATGTGAAACTGAATCTAAAATTAGATATGAAAAACAATCTCTTGCAAAAGTATTAACAAAGCAGCATGCTGTTAAAGTAGGTTTATGATACAACCTGAATGGTTTTTAAAATATGTTTCAAACTTTTCAGGTGGCGGATGACTCTCTAAAACTCTCAACCATTTGGCCTGAGCGCAAAGGTTATCCTAATTTAGTTCAGGGATTTAGCAAAAAGTTAATTAATAATATTTGAATATAAAGAGTATAGATGGAAAATTTATCAGAAATTAAAGTAAATACTTAAACTTTTTTTGAAAAAGAAATTTTGAACAACAAATACTTTAGGTTTATTAATTATAATTGTGTGATTCACAGGACTAAAATTCTTCATTGCTTCTAAAATTTATCAATATAATCTTATTACAATTTCACAGATTTGTACCAATACAGACATAAAAATATACATAACCACTATTTTTTTGCAGAGATCAGCAGTTGTCAGTATACAATAAAACTCAAGAGATGCTTTTCCAGGATTAATAAAAGAAGCATATTTTGTCCTGAAATATGCTATCAATCTGTGCACGTGCACCAGATTGGGGAAAAAAATATTTGTAATTTTACTAACAAGCAAAACAATGCTACAGTTGAGATCCAGTTTCTGACTATTTGTGAAAATGAAAGTGCGTATGGGAGCTGGCTGATTTAAACTCAATACTTAAAGTGGCAACACATGCATAGGGTTCACCTATCAATTATAAATCTCTGTTTATGCAGCAAAGGAATAGATTCTCCTTCCCCTTCCTTCCATGTAACAGCTTTAAAAGTTCTGAAAGCTAATTATCAACCACTGTATATTAACAGAGGTATAAAACAGAGATGTCAATCATTTACCTGGAATATTCACTGAAAAAAAAAAAAGCTATTTTGAAAAATAAAGAAAATCTGTTTTTTCTTAGTACCTGAGAAGGAAAAGTGTCAGGAACTATTTCCCAGATTAGCTCTGCGAATAACTCCCTTTTACATGAGTTCCTCTAGATTTACAGATTTAAATTTACAGCTGCAGGCAGTTTCAATCAATGCAAAATCTGATGAGACCACAGGTAGCATGTCACCTTTAAAGCAGCTGATATCAATAACCCACTGAAGGGGTGGTGTGTTTGTTCAACTCAAATCTATCTAAATCTATTGTACATTAAATCACTAGTCTGGCAATTAATAAAAATGACCCGTTTTCAGAAGGGCTGAACATTAACAAATCTTTCAGTGAATATTGAGCTTAGGGTAACCAAGTATGAATATCTTAACTTCTGCATTACATCTGGCCTCTACTTCAGGCTTCTACTGTGAGAGCTGAAGATATGATTTACATAACCACAAAGAAATGGTGATTCCTATGATTGAGACTGTCTATTCAGAAGTGCTTAATTTACTAAGAGGAGATCTGAATTTAGTAAATCACAGAGGCTGAGAAAGCCATAGCGGAGATATGAAAAGGCTCTCACATTTAATGAAGAATGGTTTGGATAAGATTGCTGATCCCTATTCTAAATAAGGGAGAATTTGCTGCAGTGATGAGAACAAAAAATAAGGTTCTTTAGAAGGAAAATACTTTTGGGAAATAACAGTCCTATGGGCAATTCTATTCAAACTGGCAAAGTAGAGCACGAGTAAATAATTTGGATTTATATCAAACCTCTGCCTCGGGTATTGCTGAGTTAAATGGTAGGAAGTGAACATAAATAATTAGCTCTATAAAGAAATAATAGCTTTCTATGGCCCTTAACATACTTTGTAGCAACATAGCTACAGTTATATTTCCTGTGATATTCCTCAGATATCCATATCAGCTATTTTTTCATGTGCTAACATTGGACACAATTTCTCTCATTCCTTTAAATTGATAGATTTGTGAGATTAAGTAAGTTTGAACATTCAGATTTCATTTTATTGGTCCTGTGTTTGTGGTAATCATATATATTTCCTGAAACACAATACTCATATTTTCAAAATGTCACACAGATTAGTGTTAGTTTACCAGACAAAGAAAAAAGCTGTACACAAAAGTACAGCTGTATAAATAGCACAGAGTAGTCTGAGAAGACCTTTTGGCATATTTTCCCTTTAATGGCCATTGCAACTGCTACAATGTAGCAGAATAGAGGGAAAGATGCAGGAAACTTGCATGATCATACGGGCCAGTTCACACACTGTGATCATTATTTTTTCTTCACTTCTAAATCTCTACTCAATTATCTAAAATAAAAGTCTAGCTGCAATGAAGTTCAGTAAACACTGTCTTCTCCTTTGTGTCATCTTTTTTCATTTAAGTACAAATATGGGAAAATGGGCTAAGTTCTCCCACCACACTGGTCAGCTCAAGTTCTTGCCAAATCCAAAATTAAATGCAGTTCACTTCTCAGTAGGAGACTGATTGACCTGGTGTGACATTATTTTTATCACACATCTACATTGTGAAATGTACTAATCCAAGTTCTTGATTCTTTATCACCTTCACAGCCTTCTATCTGACAGGAAGATATATAGAGGCAAGCACTGGGTAGCTAGGGTAAAATATGAAGATATTGATTTTTCAGGTTGTAGCAGATTAAGCAACCTGTAAAAACCAAAAGTCATCAGGAAGAAAAAAGGCTCAGGTCAAGTGTCCCCATGTCTTCAATCTGAGTTGTTATTTTTGGATGATTAAGGAGAAAACATTTTATTTTTTTCAAAAGACTGTATATTTATGGCCTTTCTTTAAAAGCTGAAGTGCTAGTGGTTGATAATATATCTTTTTCTGAACTGTACCAAATACATACAAAAAAATCAAATTAATCTAAAATTAACTGTTTCCATATAGGAAGAGGCAACTGCCTGCTACTTTTTTATTTTTGTGAAAATGTTACACACATATTCAACACAAAATCCAATTTGTTATTAAACAAGTGGTTCTTGTGAAAAATCATTATGTCCGGTGTTTCAGATATTCCTTAAATATGGCCACTCCTCTCTTATTCCTTCCAAAACAGAAGGAAAACTGAAATCTTAGTAATTACAAGGATAAAGATATTTTGACTTTTTTCTTGAGCTCTCATGAAAAAATCATTTCTGTTGGCTTGCAGCAACGGGGAAATGGGGCCCACAATTATGTTCTTGTGACATGTGACTTTTAAAGGTCAGCCTTGAGCAGAGATGGTTTAGAATTATCTAGTAGGTGATTACCATCAGAATGAAAGAAAAATCTTTTTCTCCAGTTTTATGATGAACTTAAAAAAGCCTTTGATTAATCCTCCAAAGTGACATATCACTGCTCCATAATTTTGGCCCATAATAGTATAGATGAAATTTTGATGTTTATAACATCTGGTGTTATCTTGATACCCTCTTTGCTTCTTATAGTGATGGCATTTAAACATAATTTACAAGGAAAACAAAGAAAATTTCTTACAAAAAACTTACATTATTTTCAAGATTTTCTTGAAACCTTGTTGCAATTTTCAAATCTTGGAACGATTAACATATTACAATGCTCTCTGAAGTTGGCAGACCGCTTTTTCAGTGATGTATTTTGTATAACATGCCTGTAGAAAGTAAATTCAGAGGAAAAAATGTGGAGGGTAAAAACAGTTTACAATTGCAATCAGTTTGAGATGAAAGAAAAGGCGTTAGTTGTACGAGCTGCAAAATCAAAGCAAAAAAGGAGTTGCGCTGACGGTCAAGAATTCTGCATCATGCAGAAGAATCCTAAGATTGGGAGGAGGTAAAGTCAATTAAATGATGGGGAAGGGAGGCAGAACTGAGGATCAGGCACACAGATTCAATGAATTGAGCAAAACCTAAAATGAGAAGCAAGAATAACAAAAAAAATAATCTCATGTAATAAAACGCACACTTAACACGCTCAAACAACAATCCTTATCTAGATAGTGTTATCGATCTTCTCTAAGAGATTATTGGCACCGTAACTGGGTTGGCAGCTGAAGTGAGCGAACACTTCCAAGGAAAGAGGTACCAGACTGTCAAGCACCATACCTGGATGAGATACCTCTGAGAAAGTCAGACACCAGGCTGAACAGGTGAAAAAAAGTGCTCAGCTCTAGATATTGTCGCAAATATCAAATCTGTTTTCATTTCAATACACAGCCTATATTGCTTCTCTTATTTCCGCTCCCTCCCCCTCTGCTCATCACAGATTCTCCCTCTTTTGCTGAGGTTTCTGTAGTGTCCTGATTCATGCAAGCCTTGTCATTTTGGAGAATAAAAATTGTCTTCATAATAAAAGTAGGGCATCATTTGGGACTGTTATCATTTAATCAGGAAGACCCTTAAAGGTAATTTCTATATGAAATTTGTACAAGTCTTTGGATGTCTTCTCTTTCCTGCTCAGTGTAGTATTTTTGATAGATCTGTAATACATCACAGAAGGAAGAAGAGGGAGAAGACAAACTTTCACACGTTGAATCTGTTTGAAATATTTTTGAATCCCTTGTTATATTTCACTTTGAAATTACCTAGTACGATGTAACTTTTCTCTTTTTACTGTTGACTGACTGGCTACATTGGGTTTGTGTGTGTGAACTGTGTGTGAACTCTACGATGAACTGTGGAAAAAGAACCCTCCAGACAATTGCACATATTTAACAACAAATAAACAAAACATGCATTAAGCAAAGCATAAAAAATGCTGTAGCAGTCCAGTAGTGTCTAGGGAATGGGGCAATATAGGCATCCAGTCCTTAATGTGAGAATTGCAGCTGCTATGTATTTTTCAGCTATAGCTGAGTGTGCAGAAGTTCAGAGTCAGATGGAGTGTAATAAAAAGGCAGAGTGCAAACTAGGTGGGGGGAAATAAGTCAGCTGTTCTTAGAACACACAAGTGATAGAAATCTTCCACCCAGGAAATTTTCTGACATGAAATGGTTAAATGCAGGGTTGAATCTGACCCTTATGAAAGGGATGAGAGAATCCAAGCCATATTTAAAGAAAAGTCAAGAATATTTCCATGAAGAATGTGCGAAGATATTTTGTATATGAAAATGAGAGACACCTTACTGTGGACACTTAAGTTGGAAGAACACAGCTTATAAGCAAAGGAGCAACATGCTCCTTTCCTATTCCTTTTATCTTTTCTCATTTAGAGTCAATTCTGCAATTAAGTGGCATAAATAAACTATATTTCCCCTAGACTGCTGCACAAAAATCAGTCAATGCAAAAATCAGAGAATAATTTGGCATTCATGGGAGGGGACTTTATCCGATGTTGTTCGTATTTTCATCAGCTGCTTAAAATAAAGAAAAAAAGATTAAGCTGCTCATTGCATTCTGTGTCTCTCAATATAGACTTAATGAATACTTTATGTACCAAATTTGGCCTAAACTTTTGGGGACTTTCAAAGATATTGAAATACATAAAAATACTTTTCATTGAAAATGTTTCAGCTCATAACAATGGCACACTGTTCATTTATTTAAGTGGCTTTCATATATATGTGATTTCTTTGGAAAATCTTTTGTTTCTCATGGGTTGAGGCAAGAAAGCATTTGGGAAAACAGTACCTGAGAGAAAGTGTTGGTCAAAAAACACCATAGATTCAAATGTTCGCTAATTATAAAAGAATCTCAACACGTTCAATGAAGAGAAGGAGTTCCCTACAACGCCCTATGAACGGCTTACCTAAGCAAGATAAGAAACTTCACCTCAAGATAAACTTTACCATCAGTTGCCAAAAACAGTTGTCAATTTCAGTGTGCCAAATGTGATCACCTCTGTTTAGGAACCATCTGTCTGAACATGGAATGTAACTGTTCATCTGAGTGGAAGATGAATGTTCAGACTGACTTTGTTTTGAAATCACACCACCCTCCTCTTTCCCAGTCTTGTAAAAACACCTCCACTAAAATACAATTAAAACATCACAATGAAAGAAGTAGTACTTTAAAAATAAAATTGCAAGTATTTTAATTCTTAGAGTAGAATTCTTGTACTGCAGAGGTCTTAGTTTAAAATCTATGCAGTTGCATTAAATTCTGGGTTTATGGAGGAACATTAATTTGAAGTGCATTTTTCTCCTTTGATATTCCTGATAGAAAGAGCTCAATTCTTTGAAAAGATTCTTTGGCACCTATTTTTTAGTTGAAATAAAGCATATTGTGTCTTCTGTAGGTCCCTTAAAATATTGAGCAGAAACATCAGCAGAACTTGTTTGATTCTTTTCCTCCTACACTGTTAATTAGACACCTGGAATATCACAAGTTTAATGGGGTTTAGTGGCTAATGATGGACATTATGAGAGGATAAGAAAAGACAGATGCACTGATTAAGAAATCAGACATTCCACAGCGACATTGCCACAAACTTTGTCTTGCATAACTGAACTCACAGCATTCACCAGGACTATTTCATTGATGTGTCAGTTGGATGCTTCATGCTGGAATACACCATGCTACTGGCAGTCCATAATATCTTGAGCACTTAGCTATAGCTAAAAGGAAACTCTCCTATCCTGTACAAAACGACACCAAAGTTGTCACTCTCTAGGTTAACAATGACAGGGAGTATTTAGCAACACACATTTTTTCTGGCTAACCATCTGTCATCATGTTCTGTGCTTTCACTGGCACATAAAAGCTGATTAGTCCACATCAGCAAGTGCTGCTTTGAAGAACAAATTAAAATACACCCAAAGTTATGCACTTCTTTAATTGCCTCCCTGGAATGCATCCAACTTAAAATATGTTTGCATGGATAAAAATGATAAGAGAAACCTCCAAGGGACAACAGAACAGCCCCATGCTATTTGGTAAAGGTCAGAGGATCTTGTCCAACTGGGACACAATGTACCTCAAATCCTGTGCTCAGTTTTGGGCCCCCAGCTACAAAAAGGACATTGAGGTGCTAAAGCATGTCCAGAGGACAAAGGAGCTGGTGAGAGCTCTGGAGCACAAGTCCTATGACAAGCAGCTGTGGGAATTGGGGCTGTTTGGCCTGGAGAAAAAGAAGTTCAGGAATGACGTTATCGCTTGCTACAGCTACCTGAAAGGGGGCTGTAGCTGGGTGGGGATGTGCTGCTTTTCCCAGGCAACCAGCAACAGAACAGGAGGAAATGGCCTCAAGGTGTGCCAAGGAAAGTTTAGACTGAATATTTGGGAAAAAGTCTTCACCAAAAGGGTTAGCAAGCATTGGAACATGTTTCTCAGGGAAGCTGTTGATTCACCAGGAGGTATTCAAAAAATGTGTAGATGCAACACTGAGACATGGTTTAGCAGTTGAAATAGCAGTGCTGGAATAATGGTTGAACTTGATGATCTTAAAAGCCTTTTCCAACACTAATAATTCTATGATTCTATATAATTAATATTATTAGAATATGTATTTTCAAATGCATACATACTTGCACTCCATTTTACTTCCTTGCTCTTTGTAAGAATCAATATCTGTTACAGCTTCACAGCTCTTACATGTGTTACTTTTCATTGTAGAAATAAACTTTCAAGAAGAAGAAATGAGAACAGATTTGAGGGCCAAAGAGGGTAGCCAGCCATTTTTTCTAAGGTAGGTTTCTTCGGCTTATTTATGTCTTATTGAACGGACTTCACCATATTTAAGCTCTATGTGTAGTTCAGCTACTTACATGAGCACAAATATTCCTATGCTTTTAAAATGTTGCAATTATTTATTTTTTTTTAAGTGTTCTTCTCCTGGCCACGTACACCCAAAGAACCTAAACAAGATCATAGATAAAAAGCAAGGCAAATAAGAAGTTTGTGCTATCTAAATGTCACACTTTTAAAGTAACTAGCTAAACAATATGTTACATAAATTATATGTGCAAATATTTTTAAATACAGAGAACATATGATTTCTATGGAGAGAGGCATGATATGATATACACTTCCCCCTTTCTGTCATCCCTTTGTTTTTAATCTAATGTATCGCCAGCATTAACCTTTTCTTATTTTCTGTTTTATCCCAGCAGCATGAAGTAACCACAAGAATTGCACTTGGGCCTGCATTTTAGAAAGCGAATCGGTGAAAATGCCTTTTTGTTTGTTTTATTATGCAAATTCATAAATGAAAAATTATTATATCTTAATCCTCTTTTTTTTTTTGAAGTCTGTCAACGATGTTAAAAACAAAACCACAATAAACCAAGAAATTATCTTTACCAGAAATTCATACAGAAATAATGTAAGTTCTAGAAGGAAGACAGAACTGTTACAAAGAAGGAAGACAGAAATGTTACAAAGAGTGGAACTTGTCTGGACCAAAAAAAATATACATATTTGTGTAAAATATACATGTGTGTGTGCGTATGTGTTGCTTCCCCTTCCTAAAGGCATTAGGTGTTTGCCATGCACTATATATTTATATAATTGCTGTCACCTCTGTGGCTTACATAATTTTTTTTTTTTTTTCGGTTGTACTGTGTTCTCTCAATCCAGGCATAGAAGAAATACTTCTATTGCTCACAATCACCAAGATAAAACATTTTAAGAGCAAAGCTCTCAGCTGTTGTTAGCAGTCAGTGCAGAAAGCAATACCACACCTGGTCTGCAACTGAAACACAATGTTTAAGCATATATTCATTCAAATATTAGTATTTTACACTGGATGTCTACAAAATAATTAATTTAATGTCAAGATGGCTTTTCCAGGTATATAGGGTACATATTTTGATTATATTCCAGGTCTTCGCCTTGAACAGTACTTTGAAAAAATGTGTATTAATAGCACTTGGGTAAAATACTCTATCCATGCAATTTAGGCGTCAGGCATTCCTACTTTTTTGAAACAGCTTCCAGGATGTGGAATTTGCTCAGCTTAAGTGTATATAGAAATTAATTCTTCCTTTTTCCCCTTTCCTTCATCATTTCTTTCTCTCTGTATGTGTAGGGGTTTGAATACTCATCTAAGAACAGGACTTTAAATTATTTCTTTCCATTCAGCCTTCACATTTGAGTCTCAGTGGTAGAATATACGCAAGATGCAAATGTTTTAAGGGCTTCCAGAATATATTAGAAACAGATTTTAGATTAGGCTGCAGTGGTCATGATATGGATGAGTACAAATGAAGCATGATATAAACAAAAACATAATGGCAATGCTTATTACACCACAACCTTCTACTGTTTGTCCCCTCCTGGCTTTTTTGGTTTTACGGCATTCCATTGGTTCACATCCACCTCTTGGAGTGCCAACAATGTACTTTAAATTTTTAAAATGCAATTAACTCTCCACTGAAAATATGGAATATGACTCTCCTCTTTGGTCTGTTGCAGTTTGCTGCTAGCTCATTTCAGATTAATTCTCATTACTAGTTGGGCTGTGAAAGATACTCATTTAGCACCATATGCTGAACAGGACATAAGTCTTAAGATTAAATTCTGCTGCCTCCTCTTGGCCAGCAGTTCATTATAACAGACCTTGTTAGCATGCATCACCAAGTGCTCTTGCCAGCAATGGTGCAGTAGCATTTTCTGGTTTATCTCCCAAAAACCCAAAATAAGTAATTTCATTTCTCTTGTTTAGCTCCAGGTTCCCAGCATTGATGCAATGATAATAAAGATAAAATGTTATGATAATTTTGCAGGGATCAGTGACAATAGGACTTTCAAGCTGAATAAAAATATAAAAGAAGCTCTTAGAGTAACTGAAAATTTAAGTCTTGAAGTCATACATTTTCTGCTCTTTTAACCCTAACCAGATCCATTTGATAAATCAATATTTTCAAAATGAAACTCTACATGATCTTCAACCAGCTGTGGTTCATAAATACATATTAGGGTATTTTTTTCCACAGTGAATTACACACATTTAAAATTCTCTCTTAAGGATGGGGCCAGTTTTCTTACAGCGTTGGACAGCTAGATATTTATTTGGCACATTTCAGTGAAGCTGAAGGAGATAAATGAAATCTTGGAAGCAGTAAGCATGCTCTGTCCAGGCAATAAATCCTGTTTCTCAGCAGGAATAAATAGCCCAGGGAGAGTTATTCTAACATGGTCATACTGTTTCAAGAACCTGAGCTAGCTTAATAAAGTCTGGTAATGGTACAGCTTCATGGCACTGCAACATCACTGGTGGACTCACTACTCAGACCAAAGTAGGGTAGAACTGATTTTCACTGAGAGTTTCTTACACAGACGTTATTATTGTGCTATGTTTTTAAGCTTAGCCATCAAAATATAATCATTCCTTTTATCACTAGGAACCTTATTAGACCTGTCATATTTTAAATCATCCCTCCACCCCTGCGCTACTACAACTTATCAGAAGCTTTTCAAAACAGGTTTGAGGTGGGTGGGTGTGTGCTTCAAAATGAAAGGACCTTTTTAAATGCCCTCAGTGTGCTTTGACAACTTACTATTATATTAATTTAAATTCAGACAAACAATACCTACTTGTTCCTTACACAAAGAAAAAGAGATAGAAACAGCAGAAAGATCTCATATTTTAAACCAAATTTTAATCAGGAAGGTGTTTCACCTCCTCAGAGCAAGACAGCAAGAGAAGATCATCCCTTGTGGCAGAAACACTCCACATTAGCCACAGTGTGTCTTGTATGTATCACACACTGGACCCTATAAAGGAAACCTTCTTCTATTAAAGTGAAGGTCAAAGCTGCAATAAAATCTGTGTTCTCCTCTCAACACCACATGGAGCACCACCCAAACATTTAGCAAGAAATAAGAGCTATCTTCTAAAGCTGACTTCAGGATATGGCAAAGCCCCACTGTACCAATAATGAAGACAAGAGCTAGTTCCAGGAATCCTGAAACAGCTCCCTAAGAAACCAATCTATTGCTGTTAATGCTGGGATTGTTTCTATTGTTTTTATTACAATTTATTTACCATAAATATAGATAGAACCCAACATTTTGACATGTAAAAGGGACACATTTTAAATGCAGGACATTACTAGGTAAAAGTGTTTACGTGAGCCCTCTTACAACACTTTACTGCAACTAAGGGTAGATTTTTAATAACCTGAGAACTGTAAAGACATGACAGCAAAATAAGACTGGCATTTGGAGGGTAATATAACAATTAGCTTGTTCCATATTTGCAAAGACAAAAAGCAGTATTTTGAAGTTATACAAAAAAATGTCAAAGCAAAATTAGATTGACATTTTTTTAAAAAAAAGCAAAACCCATTTGCCTTAAAATACAACATTTTTAAGATGAATAAAAACAAAGCAAAAACTCAACACAAAANGCAAATCCATAGCAACAAACCTAGAACACCAAGTCCTGCAGTCAAGAGGAACAACCACAGCCTGTGGTAAAATTGTGCCCATTCTCCTTCCTTACCCAAAAAAACAAAAGAAAAAAGGTAAGGAAGTACCTGTACTTATTTTCAAAGACGGCACTGACCCTTATTTCATTTTGATAGTATTCAAGTGCATCGCACAAACTTTTTCATTTCTTGGATGTTCTTTGTTTGAAAGTCATTACCTCCAAGAGTTTTACTAAAGAGTGTTCTGCTTGGTGAAAATAAATAAACATGTTGGCTAAAGTGCTGCTTACAAATATTTTCAGGAAGTGAATCAAATGAAAAGCAGAAGTCAGATTTTTCAATGTAAACAGTTGGGACACCTCAGACATAACAAAGGTGGTAAACTGAGTGAAAATTAGTGATGCCAAGCAATAAGACAAGAGGCAGTGGGCAGAAACTGATGAACAGGAAGTTCCACCTGAATATGAGGAAGAACTTCTTTACTGTGCAAGTGACTGAACCCTGGAATAGGATGTTCAGAGAGGTCTTGGTGTCTCCCTCACTGGAGATGTTCAAGAACTGTCTGGATACATTTCTGTCCAGTGTGATCCAGGATGACCCTACCTGAGGAGAGAGGTTGATCCCTTCCAATCTTACCCATCCTGTCTTTTGTGAAAAAAAAAATAAAAACAAGGTAAATTTCAAAAAGTTGCACAAGACAAAAGAGGATTTTTGAAAAGAAATTTCATTGTACAGGAAAAATTACATGATGGCTCATAATGACATGAAGGACATCAACATAATTAATGCAAAGACCGTCTTCACTCTTAATCCTCCAGTATGTATTAACCCCAAAGAAAAGGAATCACTGTTACAGAAAATAGGTAAACCTTAATCTATAGCTATACTGTCCTTGACAGTTGTTCTGAGATTCTTGAATATCACCAGTTCAAATGGTATTGCTGAGGATGTGCAGAAGCTTTATGCTATAGGGCAGTAAGCATTTGAACCAATTTAATCTTATTTCATTTGTGCAAATTATCCTGCAGCAAATATTGACATCTTTGCAATTATTGAATATAACTTTTTTAACACATTATGCAAATACTATTTCAATCTAAAAAACTACAAACTACCCATTTCAATATTGCCTGCAATAATATGCTTGGATGAATAAATATAGACCTCTATGGATATCTATTTAATATACTTAGGCTAGTTCACATTTTACCGTGACCTCATGTAGATATCCTAGCTGAAACTGAATACATTTTTCCTCTCATGATAAAGGAAACTGCAGAGAAACAGCTGCTGCAGAGATATGGTATGACAGATTACTGAAGTAGAGATTATCCAAACCTATGTAACCACCAACCTAAATCAGAGTACTATTTCTACTACTTGATCAAATGACTGAAATCTCAGATAAACTGAAGTGGAGCAACTTATACCACAGAGTAAAAATATCTGCTCTCATCTGGAGTTAAATTAAACTTTATTACAAAAACATTCTGAGTAACAACTCATCTTCTTACATTCAAGTCAGTAGCATTTCTGTCAGAAACATTCTAGAAAACCAAATAATATAAAAGTGATTAAATGTAAGAAATTTTTTTTTTCCCACCAGCTTTAAAGAACTTTTGTAGACTTCTTTTAAACAGGGCATTAACGTCTCAGAACAAACTTACTTTTAATTACTAATAGTATGAATTGGGTTAAAAGTGGGAACAGACAGATAAAAAGAAAAGCTTATTCCATTACTCATTTTCTAGTATGAGGAATTGCTTTTCTAATTTAAATGCCAAGTCCTAATAATGTAGTCATGGAATTCAATATTGCAACATCAAAATTTTCCAATTGTTATCTTTAAACAGGAACACAACATTTTCATCTATCCTTAGCATAGGAAACAAGTAAGGAAACACCATTGACTACACTAGGTCGTTACTTTATGATAGTAGTTATCACTGTATATTTTGGTGAAGGGGATTTTTCTTTGAATAAAAGCATTAATGCTGCTTTTTCTTATTGTAGATATAAATAAATACGTTATGCATGTCATAATTTGCGTGTAAGAACTGTTGACCACTAAAAATCTTTGGTAACTGAGAACTGTGGTGGAAAAGAGCAATGGACAGGACACTTTTCGGTGTTCCTTAATCTCAAAGATTCAGCATAAGCACCTGTGTTTTTGCCAACAGTCTCAAAAAATAGCAATGGACTCATTTGGCAAGTGATGTTAATTGCATTCTCTTTAAGTTCAGGAACTTGGAGAGCATTTCTGTGCTTTAAATTAAGCCTCCTCATCAGGGACCAACTTCAGAAATGGATTGAAGGCATTGGAATGATATAAATGGATACCTTATTCTGACTCATTAATATGCATATTGCACTAATCTAAAGTCCCTTTGTATTCTCTTTAGATTTCCCCAGGCAATCCTATAAATTTTTCCTCTCATTTTCATAAATTTATCGATATGTTACATGCCACTCTTTAACTTTGTCCAGCGTATTCACAAGAAAAAGAGCGAGAATGTGTTTAATTTCTATGCTGAAAAGTAGATGAGTAGGAAAAGGGACCCAAAGGAACAAAAAAGCAATAAGTAAATGATATAATTACATTATGCGTCATCTAGCTGAATTTGTACTAGTTTCTAAGTGTGCTGGCAGCTTCCATATGTATTCTCTTAAATGTTAGTAAATGGAATGGATGAAATTACGCTAAAGACCTCTAAATGAACAGAAATCTAGTAACTGAATTTTGTAAGTTGTAGTAATACATTAAAACCCTTGAAAAATTTCAAACCCATTACATTTCAGAAAATAACCTTGTAATTGATTAGCTCAGAATACCTTAACATAATCTCTTGCCTTAACTCTGGCTGCTTTCTAAAGGACATGTTGATTATCTACGTAATATAAACTTGCAAAAATGCGACATTCTAACTGGTTGCCCTTGAGAAAGAAATTACAGACTGTCTACAGGGAATGGCTGACCATACCTACAAAATATTTATAACTTAATGTGAAATGAATCTGGTAGTCTTTTGACACCAATATAGTAGTTGCTAAATTTGTACGTGGGTAGCAGGCAGATAGGTAGAGTTACAGAAATTCAAACTATTGGGAATTACCAAATATATGGGCATATGGAGACATGTACATGGAGGCTGAGAAAGCATTCACAATTTTTTTTCTATATCCTCGCCCTCTTCTTGTAACTTTCTGTTTAGTCATCTATGCATGGCCACTGTCATCTATACATGGCCAAAGAAAATGAAAGAGATTTTAGTCTGACTCACCAGAGCTTCCCTTACAGATTTTGCAGCTTTGCACCATTCAAGTTGCATATATCATCACATGCATGCTCTCTTCAACAGAATTGAAAAGAGGGAAGAAAGGGATAGCAAAGAAAATCCTACAAATTCAAACAGGCCTCAATAAAAGGAATGCCCAAATTTCATGTATGCCAGCTACTATTATGGTAATTTGTTTAATTGTGAGAGGATCTAAATGGAAGTGAAAACCGCCCCAAATTTTAGTCATTGAATGGTTTGGGCTGGAAGGGACCTTAAAGATCATCTATTTCCAAATCCCAGCCATGGGTAGCTCCACTAAAGTATGTTGCTCAAACCTTCATCCAACCTGGCCTTGAACACTTCCAGGTATGGAACATCCACAATTTTCTGGGCAACCTGTTCCAGGGCCTCACCCTCAGAGTAAAGAATTTCTTCCTAATATCCAATCTTAACTCACTCTCAGTTTAAAGCCATTCCCCCTTTCCCTATCACTATGGTTCTTGCTAATTTTCCCTCTCCAGCTTTCTTGTCAGCTCCCTTTAGTACTGGAAGGCTGCTCTAAGTTCCCCCCAAAGTCTTCTCCCCCCAGATGAATATTCCCAACTTTCTCAGCCTTTCATCATAGGAAAGGTGCTTCAGCCCCCTGATCACCTTTGTGGCCCTGCTCTGGACTTGCTCCCACAGGTTGATATCCTTCCTGTGCTGGGGAACCAAGAGCTGGATGCAGTATCCCATGTGGAAAACTACATTTCATGTTACATTTTTTTAACTCATTCAAACACAGAGCATTAAATTATTAAGTATAACCCTAGCTCTGAACCCTGAAGAGGGTCCACATGTGTTACACATATTTGGACAGAGATATATCATATATGTTTGTGTTAGCATATATGCTAACATATACCAGCAAGTGTATGTATGTGTAATGCATTGAGCTCAATTGCTAGAATATAAGCAGTGAATGATTTTGAGAGCTAGCTTTGAAATTTCGTGTTTATGAAAAACAAACTGCAAATTCTCTTCTCATTAAGAAGAAATTGCTTTGACAAAATTTTCAGCGAATCCCATTTGATCAGAATAAAGCACCCATAATTGACTTCAAATGAACTATTAGAAAGGGAGTAATTGTCCTGACAAAACACAAAGTGTGTCCTGATTTTTTTTGTTCTGTTTTTAAAGATACTTCTGAAATTATACTCCCAAATGCCTCATTGCCAAACCAAGAGATACACGGTCTATTTGGATATGAATTACTTCTTTGAAACAGCTTAGTTATTGTATGGGTCTCTAATGAAACTCAACATTCTGTTTCTGTATCGAAACATCTGTTCTCTGGATGAGAAAAAACCTGAAAACCTTCTATATATCTTTTAAAAAAAGGATTTTGTCCTCTTAAAAATACCATTGTATTCACTGTGTGCATTGTAACCGAAAGAGGCTATTGAATTTGTGCATTAATGGATTTATAGACCTTGTCAGGATCATAAAGATGAAGAGAAATCCCTCAATTGTTTTATGTGTATTTCTCACTGCCCTTCATGAGCAAAGTTATTGTGAGACGGATTAAATACTCTTGACCATATTTGTGTTTGTGATCTTTTTATAGGGTATTTATATCTCCCAAAAGTTTCAAAAGCATTTATAAATTGAACTGAACTTCCTGAATAAGTTAACTTCAATCTTAAAATTTATTAGTAATGAAGAATGACATATTAAAAAAAAAAAAAAAAAGTTATTGGAAAGGGGACTAGCAATAACTTGCATCTAACTGTCTTCAAGATGAATAATGCAATAAGTTTAAAACCATAGAATCACATAATCACAGGTTGTTTGATAAGGGATAAACAGAAAAGAAAAGCATGTTTTCTATGATAAAAAAACCAGAAAAGGTTGCTGTTATTCTGATGAATAAAACATTAGTTTTATTCAATGCTTTATAACAAGAAGCAGAGTCACAGTATTATTCTCTAAATTAAATTTCCATTAAACTCCTATTTTGAACATATAAAAGCCAAAAGCTGAGCAGGAAGATGAATCACTCTCTGCTACCTTTCTCTGCACTCATCCAGGAAAGGAATTGCAGGCCCAGATTCACTCCACATCATACACTGAGCTTACTCAATCCCATGGCCATTGCCACAACCATCCTCCATCAATAAGTCAGAGTGACAGACACCCACAATCGATGGTACAGCTCACCAGTGGGCAGCACTGCCCCTTGAGGAGCCTCTCCTTCTCTCCAGTGCCCACAGACAATAGCCCAGGGCAACCAAGCTTCTAGCTTGGACCCCTTCATGTAGAGCCTGAAGAGCAGTGGCAGGAATACAGGATGAGGAAAACAGTTCCTCAGGATGGGAAAGATGGCCTGTAACCCCAAAGAACCATGTTTTTATCTTTCCCCACAAAAGTAGCAGCTTTTGTTCCCCACAATGACCAGACTGAGAAGCAAAAATTGCTGGGAAAATCAGGAGCAATTCACCATGACACATATTTTCTCAGGACACAAATGGAGCAATCTTAAATTGCTCGGTTGGCATCTGATGGGGCATTTTATATATAAAAGGAGAAAATTATTCATCTAAGTCAAAATTTGCCTATGAAGAGGACAGGTAATTTTTTTTCTCTCCCAAACGCCTTTATCTGTGCACTTAACTTTATGACATAATCCGTGTGCACTCCAATTACTTGATAAAAGGAGATGTTTTTAGAGGTCCAAAGAGGACTCCTGTTGACTTTCAATGTAAATTGGGCCCTTTTTATTATGTCCCACCAGATCTATAAATGTCCTTACTGGTTCTGTACTTTAAAGAATGTAAGGCTCCCCAGGCATTGGGTCATTAAATAAAGTGTTCTCTTTTCTTGCCCTAGATAAGGGGTCATGGTTAGTTAATGTGGATATTTTTAAGAAACATCATTAAACATTCATCATGACTTATTAAAAAGAGCCAGAAGCAAAATATTATTGCAGATGCAAAAGATGTCCAACTTTCAACATGTGCAAGAATGGCCAAATTAAGCTTGATTACTTTTTAAAAGTCTCTGATTCTAATTGTCATTATTACTCTTTATTTCAAGACTCCTTCCTCCACAGCCTGGAAGGCACAAATTATCTGCAATCTCAAGCCCTCCTCTCCCAAGTCAGCAGAGGACAACAGAGTTCTGCAGTGATTTGGCCTTTTCCAAAACAAATGCTGAATTTTGAATTGGTTTCATGGCAAAAACATTTCACAGCTGCAAAATCTGTTAGAATGCTGTAGAGCTGATACTGCATGAACATTAAGTTTCTACTTCTAACGAATTTAAGGCTGCAGTTGATTTGCATGTGTCTTTTCTGCAAAGTCTTTTCCACCCCCACCTTTTTTCTTTTTTTTCTTTCTTTCTGTGGACCAGCAGTCAAATGCTTAGTCAATTAGCAAGTATTGAGAACTGGATGATTTTCTGCTCTTAAAATTCAGCTGTTCCCCACAGCAAGGAAGAGGACAGGTGCCTTTACATGGTTAGATTACTGCATATGGTGATCTGTCCCTTTCCATGTTTCAATCCATGCTGCAGTGCTAGAAAAGAAGTTATTAGGAAGGAGAAATCTAACAGAATTCAAGAGTCTAACAAGTGCTTCCTTTTAGTTAAAATTTATTATTGCAATTACTCAATTAATAATGTCCCTACCTTTTGCAAAGCTCAAGGTTTTGCATGCAAAACTAAGACTCAAGAGAATCTACACTGAAATATTGCTGAATCTTGTTTTAAAGATATCATTCAGATGTAAATCTGAATCTCATCTGATTTAATAAAAACAGGGTCCATATTTGCTTAAGAAAAAAAATAATCATGAAAAAATAATCATAAAGTAATCATGAGTCAGACCAAACAGCCATTTTTCATACCACACAAAACTATATCAGAATAGGGAATCCACTGCTATGTGTAACACAGTTCAATGTGCTCTCAGATGTCATATAAGATTATAATACTGATTAGAGTAATAACAGTCCGGTTTGTTCTTCAGTGAAGAAGCACCCTAGGAGGTGGTATAACTTGCCAGCAATTCTGTTGCATTATTCCCAAATGATATATAAGCTGCTGAGTAGTTTATTAAATATTTTAAAAAGCTGCTGCCAATGTGAAGCTATAAACTGGAGATTGAATTGTAAATATTTAGTATGCAGGAGACTAGTGCAAAAGAGGCATGTTATAAATAAACAGTATTTGATTACTGGAATTATGGCATTGGGGCCAGACTAGGCATTAGTACAATATTTAACCTGGAGCTCTACTCCTCTTTTGCCTATAATGAAAGAGATTTTGCTCTAAGAGATTTTTCTTCCTTGTTTTTTCCTTTTTTTCTGTGGATATTTTTGAGAAGTAAACATCTTCCAAGTAGTTTATTAATATAAATACCATTTTATCATAGTCCCTGAAATGTCAGCTTTAACAGTTCACTATTGACTGTTTTTGGTCATATGACTTTGTTTTACTCCTATCTTGGAATCTTAAAATATTTGAAAGTAGGAAGATGTGAACTTACAAATTAAATCACAAACATTCAAGCACTGCTTCTACTGAGTTTCTTATTAGGTTAATGTTTCCTCTACTCTTCTTTACACTTTTAAATCTTTGAAATTTTGATAATTCTAAAACAATGTATAAAAAATACTCAAAATATTTCCATTATTCTTTGAGAAAATGTTTGTGAAGATATTATCTCAATTTGATTAGTTCTTTCCTACACGGAATGTCCTATTTTGATGTCTGAGTATTTCCCTCAAGTAGGCAGAGGATTTTCTTATTTCCCTGCCATAACTGCCAGGTTGCAAAGGAGGGTAGATTTGCCTTAGGATGGGATGACCTCAGGTTAAACAAGACAAGGGTCCAATTCATCATTTCAGCCACTTTGACGTGGCACTCTGATTCAGACACTGCTAGTCCGTGCTCCATGCTCTGCTGGCAGGAGGCAAACCCAGATTTTTCTGACTCAAGGACAATTTGGGGTTTTTTTCCCACTCACTATCATCCAAAGTCGCTATTTCTCCCGCCAGCCCATCCCTGTCCCATCTCAAATATGTGAACTGCTCCCTTAAGGGCAGTGTCCTTTCTGTTGTAGAGTTATGAAGTGAGCTGTGTGCCCATCTCTTGGAGACACCCAGGGCAGGTATTTTGTCTTCCTCTCCCCATGTGCATTGCATCATGTCAATACAACACTCACTGAAAGACACCACAACCTCTAGCTTCAAATTTAAATTTCTTCCCTGAGGAAATGAAAGTGTAAGCAAAAGATAAGGTGCCTGATTGTGATTTATCCCAATCAGAATTTGGAAGGCGATCATAAGAATGTCTAGTGCACAGGCAATTGCAGACAGACTGTGAAAAGAAAACCTAGCACCTCCAAAAAATCCCCCACAAAAACACAAAAGAACCAAATAACAATAACCAAAAAAAAGAACAAAACAAAACAAAACAAAACAAAAACAGCAACAAAAAAAAACCCCACCAGGAAAACCCGCAACTATTTTGTTGGGATATTTAGAATGGGATGATACTCAAGTGGGGAATCTTATCTCCAACTAGTTGGTCAGTGTCTGTCCAGATGGTGATGAGAGTCTATTTTAAGGGTCCTTAGATGAGGACCTACTAGATGAGACTTCCCAAACTGTTAGATCTACTAAATTTTTATAAGCAAGCTGAGTTCTGATCCTATGCAACCACTCCAGTGAAAGCATGATCCATTTCTATTGGTTAACTTAAACTATAACCAAATATTTTAATTTTCTGTGTGCAAAAGACTGTTTCATGTGAGCATTTTTGCATGTACAAAAACAATTGCTGCAGAGGCTTTTTCCTTAATCTGTATAAAACTTTTCTGACATAAGAAGGCATTTCTCACTTTATTTCTATCTACATTTTTTTTTCCTGTTTAGCATTTTGACATACAGCTCCAGATATATACTCATGATCCAAGTCAGACCATCTCACATACCAACTCCTGGTAGTTGATACAGAGGTGATTTCAAATAATAAATAATATCAGATTTGAGATAGAATTTTGAAGGTTTCCAACAAGATATCTTCCTATCTCATAAAAAAAAAATCTGTTTTAATATTTGGGACTCTTCAACTAGTTAATATAGCTCATCCAAATACAGTGAGTCAAATAACTGTGTTCGTTTTCCTTTCCAAGATACAAATAAATTTCTTACAATGAGATGCATTTATTGCACACTCAGATGACAATATAATGGACCAACCTGTAGACTTGCAAAAATATGCTCACATAATACCACAAGCATACCTTTAAATTAATATTTGAAATTATTTGCAAAGATATCATGAAAATAATAATGTGTTTTGCAATAGAATAAATAATGAGTCACAAAATGCTATATCCTCATAAGCAAGATTTAGAAAAAGAAGCAGGAGATGCAACACAAGCTGGAATTTAGTGCTCTTCAAAAAAATACTCCAGTTTTTTTTAAGGGACACATCACTGATAGCATGTTTCTGAGGCAGAAAATGGGAAGCGACAGATTCAATATTTGACTTGCTTGATGACTTTGAAAAGAGTAAGTTGAAGTGGCTGTACCACTTCTATCCTCTGAAGTTAATATTTTCAGTTCAGAAGTGAAACATTTACCGGACCCTGGAATGTCTTCCTATTGAGAAACATAAGAAACATCTAACAGACACCATTCTAAAATACCTAATATATTAGAATTAGAGACTTTCACTCAAGATGTGGAAGTCATATTTCAAAGCCTGGTGCAGGGCTAAGCAGAAAAAAAATGGGCATGCCACATCACTTGTGCATGAAAAAGGAAATGTTGACCCCCTCATGGACTTTGCAATGTCAAAGTGAGCTGACTGAGACATCTGCTAGTGAGTAAAAGAATATTGTCTGTGTGCAGGCTCTTCAGTATTTGTGCCCTACAGCACAGTTTTGCACCGGGCACCCGGAGCCCCTCCATGGCTACAGGAAGGTGTTAACTCATCTCCTGTGATCCAGGATGCCTACTGAAAAGCACAACATATGCCTTACAAATCCAGCTGCTCTACAGAGCTCAGGTACTTGATGCAGGTTACCAAAAGGTGAAACCCTCCTGAATCTAACATGGGATTCAATGTCCAGATCCTTTCCTGGGCAAAAATATCCAGCCCACACCTTTGTTCTGTCACAGGGCACAGGTAGGATTTGGTACCGGAGGAGCAGAGGTGAAGAAATAGGCATTATCAAATGCTTTGTGTTGTGTCTGTTATAGGTCAAGATTGTGTTGAGTGGGAGATAGAGAGACAAAATATTCCTAACTAATGTTTAAATAAATTATCTAGGAGTGATAAGAGTTAAAGATGCGAATAAAAAGCTCTATTCAAAGAATTTCTTCTGTGTTTTCTAGGAATTAGTTAATGGAGGAAAAAAATCAGTTTTTGAGGGAGGAAAAAATATTGTCCACAGAAATGATCTGGAAAGACATATGTACCTATGTATTAGAGTACAAGTTGCACATTTACCTCTGTCTTCATGAAGTACTGTAACAAACATATCCCATGCACTCTGGTTAATTAATTAATTTATTAAGTTATTAGTTTATTAATTATTATGAAACAAATTATTCCTGAAAATATTTGGAGTAATAGCTACAAGATTTTAAAATATATTTATACAGAATTAGCAAGGCCTCAGGCATTTTCAAGATAGTGTGAATGGAGTCCCCTTTTACAGTTCTGTCCTTCAAACAGTACCCCAAATGTCTTTGTATAACCACACAAAACATTAAAATTATTACAGCACTTATTACAATAAACAGCTTCATAAAAATCACTGCTTGGCCCAGGTTTGTGTCTGGAACAATCATCAAATATAACAGCTGCATGGTGTGCAGAATAAAGCACATATCGTTTACATTGATACAAATCACTTTGAGCTTGCTTTTTATGATATGCCTCTAAACAGTGTTTGTATCTGAATTTGTAATTCGTGTAATGAACAGATGGAATAAACTGAAATACTGAAGTGCCCATAAATTGATTCATGCAAATTCGTGATTGCACACTGGCATATAATTTGCTCACCAGAGCTTTGTCTTGGTGGATAATGCCCTTCATGAACAGAGGAGAGGGGTAACAGGAGAAATGTTTTACAGCCCTGGTCTCTATTAAGGGCCGTGTTCAAGGAATCAGCTGCTTCACTGATCAGCTTTAAATGACAAAGTGTTTTATAATCATAATGCCAAGGACACAGAAACAACTCTAATTTTAATTTTTCCCAGAAAGCCTCAAAAGGTTTTGACAACTGTGAACATTTTTAAAAGAATTAAACCATACATTTCTTTTGTTCAGTTTCTCAACAAAAGCTACAGACACCTTCAATGCCTCAATATTTCAAAGAACCTACTTAGGCAGTGCAGAGAGGCTGAGATCCACTGTGACAGATACTCAAAACATATTGTCACTTAAATCAGTGACAAGAACTTGACACTGCCATCACTCTGTGTCCAGGTGACAGCACAGATGTGACTAAGGAGGTCTGGGCTCTGTTCTTGGCTACAGCACTGAAGGAGACATTTGCTGTTGGCAATCCTCATTTCAGTCTTCCCATCTGTTAAATGTGGATAATAAATTATACTTTTCATAATAGCCATGAGACCTATTCAATAGCACCTGAATTCCATGGTCTGATGGAATATCCAGTAAAAACTGGCCAAAATTAGTATTGGTTGTCCGTAGCAATTAGATAATCAACAACAAAAATGACCAAATTCCTCATTCTGTATTGCATAAAACCTTCCAGTAAGCCAAGAATAGTTACAAATCCATCCTGCAAGCTGCTTTTTATGGCTGCATCTTGTTTCCAAACATTCGTGCAAGTCAGCTGGCTACAGCTGCTATGTTACTTAGAAATGTCCTGAATAAAGGCAATACAATGCTTTCTTATTCGAGAGACCACTAAAATTAATATTTTGTAATTTCTGTGACTCCCTAACTTGCAACAGAAAAGAGGCCATAGTCGTCTTTGAGAGTAATATTACAGTGACATTAGCCACTGGCTTTCAGTCAGGTTTTAGGGTGCTTGCATTCAGAACTCAGTCCTGTATTCTTTGGTGAAATAATTTGAACTAAAAAGATACAAAAGCATACATATTTAATATTATAATGAAAAATGGACAATGAGGTGTGACATTTCAAGTCTTTTCCTGAATTAGTGGAAGTGGAGACCCTGGAAAAAGATCTGTAGTAAGTGACAAAGCTACATCTCTCAAGTTTTTATCTTGGAAATGTCTTGGGCTGGAACTTTTGTTTTGTCTTTATCTTAATAAGAATCACTGCAGGTCAGCTTCCAATCCATTCAGAGGATGCAAAATACTGGATGGACTATAAGAATTTGAAGATTTTGCCCATTAGCCTTATTCTTTCTCATATTAAAGGTTCTCAAGAGGGTTGGAAACATGGCAGACAGCACAGTTTAGCTGAATAGCTGAAAAGGGAGAACATTTTCAATAAGTTGCTGGGTAACCCCAGCCAACAGCTAAACACTACACAGCCTTTCGTTCACTCCCCGCCACAGCTGGATGAGGCTGAGAATCAGAAGCACAAAAGAAAGAAAATATGGGGTTGAACTAAAAGCAGATTAATAATTGAAATATAAACCATAATAAAATAAAAAAGAAATTAAAATTAATTAAAAGGGGAGGGGGAGAGGCAAAAGAGGAGAGAGGAGAGCAATGGAGAGATGAACCAGGCTTTTTTCTGTTGTGAAACAGACATACAAAACAATGGCATATTCGCAGCAGAAAGCAAACTCACTTAGCACATTGTAAAGAAAAAAATATGTTTCAGATAAAAAATATCATATCAACAAACTGTGTGCACTCTAGTTTGTTCAAAAGTAATATAAGAGTAAGTAGGATGAAATTGCATAAAACAAAAAAAAGAAACAACTTCTACTAGCAGAAAAAGATAATTAGGATGTCTAAGCACCAGAAAAATATAAAATGAGTAGAAAGATCAACTTTATTGAAAATAAATCCAATTAGAATGGAGTCCCTCACAACAATTAGAAAGGAACTAGCTTCTCAGCACGGAAACTAGAATATACTGTATGTGTTTTATATACATCAATATCATTCTTTTTTTTTCCACATTAAATACAGGATACATAGGAAAATGAGAACATTACAACAATTTCGATGGCAAAGACTTTCTTCCAAGGCACATGAAGCAATTCAGATTGAAGGTCTATTTAAAACTACTGGCCATTATTGCTTCGATAAATAATAAATCAACAATTTGCCAACGACTTCAGCATGCACAAAGCTAATGCACAATTCATGGACCAGCTGATGCATGACTCTCTGTGCTTGAATTTTGAGAGACGTATTTACATGCCAAAGAATATACTCTGCAGCTGAAAAGAAGGAAATGCAGAAGTTATGTAAAAGTTTAGAAAGATTTAGGAAAGCGTTGAACCAGAGAGAGATTAGAACACTTAGAAAAAAAATTAATTCAAACGACCGAATCTCACTTTTCAGCATTTTACAAAAAGGGATGAGAAACACTGTCATTGTGAGCATGCTGCTCCCCATTTTTGCACTCAGGATTTGTTACAACAGCTCAGTGCCTTGGCTGAATTAATAGAGAAGTGGGCATTATATAAAGATAGAGCCAGGAATCTACATCACCTCTGGAATGACCCAATAGATATTGATTCAGAGAAAGCATAGCTGGCAGAATACAGGCAGACCCCTTTCCTGCTGATTCTCTGCTAAAACTTTATTTTATAAAGTGATTTGTAATTATTTGTTACTTTTATTTTTCCCTGTGATGAACATCATGGGACAATGAAAAAAAGCAATCTTTCCCGTTGCCCTATTTAGGTACCATTTAATATGTTGACAATTTTTGGGTTTCTTTCTTCCCCTAGCATTATGACTCAAGGAGCTATTTTTTAAGAAGTAAAATGTAAAAGAGGAAGGAGACATGCAGAATATGCAGAATAAATTAGGGATATTTATTGTATTTTTAGATGGTACAATGAAAATATCTACACTTATAGAGGACATAAAAAAGAAATATTAAGAGCTCCCTCTTCAGAAATATTTTTATTGCTAGCAATTTCTGCATAGATAGGACTGGATTGGCACAAGCAGGTTTTAATCTGAATCTCTTTACACATTTTTTAATACTGTGCCATAATATAATCATTAAGAAAGGGAAAATTATTTCTTCTTGCTTGAAGCTCATGGGCCTTTTCTTCCCCCAAGCCTGTATTTAAAAACCTGACATGTTAATTATGAAGAGAATCAGACAACCATAGAATTTCTTACGTTGGAAAAGGCCCTTAAGAACATTGAGTCCAATTGTTAACCTCGTACTCCAAGTCTACCACTAAACCATGTTGCTTAAATACCTCTGGGAATGGTTTCTCCACCCCTTCCCTGCGCAATCTGTACTAATGCCTGACAACTCTTGTCATTAAATACATTTTCCTACTCTCCAGTCTAAACCTCAACCTTTGTCATTAAATAAACTTTCCTACTTTCCCATCTAAACCTCCCACTGTGCAACTTCTGGCCATTTCCACTGGTCCCATCATTTCTGATCCAGGAGAAGAGACCACCCCCCACCTGGCTAAACACTCCTTTCAGACAGTTGTAAAAGGTGATAAGGTCCATTCTGAGTCACCTTTTTTAAAGGCTAAACAACCCCAGCTCCCTCAGCCCCTCCTCATCAGACTTTTTCTCCAGACCCTTCATCAGCTCCATTATCCTTCTCTGGACACACTCCAGCACCTCGATGCCTTTCTTGCAGAAAGGGGCTCAAAACTGAACACAGGTTTTGAGCTGCAGCCTCCCCAGTGCTGAGGACAGGGGAACAATCACTGTCCTGGTCCCAGTGGCCACACTATTTTTGATACAAACCAGGATGCAATTGGCCTTCTTGGGCCAATGCACAAACCTGAGCACACACTGGTTCATGTTCGCATGGCTTTTAACAAACATCCCAAGATCTTTTTGCGATGGGCTGATTCCCAGTCACTCTGCCCCCAGCCCGTAGCACTGCATGCGGTTTTTGTGAGCCAAAGGCCAGATCCACCACTTGGTTTTGTTGAATTCCATTCAACTGGCCTCAGCCCATCCATGCAGCCTGTCCAGATCCTTCTGCAGAGCCTTCCTACACTCCATCTGAACAAAATTCCCACCCAATCTGGCACTGTTTGCAAATTTACTGAGGGTGCATTTGATACACTCATACATATTGTTTTCAAAGATATTAAACAGGGCTGGCCCCAATAGCCAGCCCTATATAACACCACTACTGATGAGATGTCAGGTGGACGTGTCACCATTCACCACCACTCGCAGGTCCATCCATCCATCCAGTTTTTAACCGAGCAAACAGTGCACCTGTCCAAGCCCTGAGCAGCCAGTTTCTCCAGGAGAATGCTGTAATGAAGAGTGTCAAAGGCTTATTGAGGTCCAAGGACACAACATACACCACCCTTCCCTCATCCACTGAGCACTGTCATTCAAGGAGATCAGGTTGGTCAAGCAGGATCCAGCACGCATGGGCCTGATCCTCTCATTGTCCGGTGTGTGGCACTCAAGATGATCTGTTCTGTGACTTTCCCTGTCACTGAGGTCAGACTGACAGGCCTGTATTTCCCTGGATCCTCGTCCTGACCTGTCTTGTAGTTGGATGCCGCATTCGCTTTCCTTTCCTCATCTGGGACCTCCTTGGACAGTCAGGACTGCTGGTAAATGACTGAAAGAGGATCACTGAGCATTTCTAACCAGCTCCCTCAGTGCCCTTGAGTGGGTCCCATCCAGTCCCACAGGCTTGTGTGTGTCTACAAGGCATAGCAAGTCCATGACCATTTTCCCTCATATTATGGGAGCTTCATTTTGCTCCCTGTTCCCGCCTTCCAGTTCAGGATACTGGATACGCTGAGAATTGATCTTATGATTAAAGACTGAGATAAAGAAGGCACTAAGTGTTGCAGCCTTTTCCTCTTCCATTGTCACTACATTTCCCCTTCCATCCAGCAGAAGATGCAAATTGTATTTATCACTCAATTGTTCCTGATGTATTTACAAAATATTTTAGTGTCTTTCACTGCAGTACCAGGATTAAGCTCGAGCTGGGAGTGTTCTAATTTTCTCCCTGTAAAACCTCATGATAAACTAATAGCCCTCCTGAGCTGCCTGCCCCTTCTTCCTTCTTCTTTTTATCACAATTCCCAGTCAAAGCTCTCTGTCCAGCCAGCCCAGTCTCCTTCCCCTACAGTTCATCTTTCAGCAGAGGGGGACAGCTTGCTCCTGTACCTTTAAGGTACATCCTGTACCTTTTGGAGGAATGTCTAACGTTTCTGGACTCTTTTACCCTTCAGAATTGTCTCCCAAGGGACTCTCCACCTGCCTCCTAAAAAGGCCAGAGTCTGCCTTCTGGAAACCCAGTGTGGCAGTTCTAATGAACCCCCTCCTTACTTCCCCAAGAACCAAAAACTCTACCATTTAGTGATTGCATACGTTTTAGTTTATTTCTTTTTGGGGTAAGGAAAAAAAAAGGCACCTGCTGTCTATGACACCTCACAAAACAGGAAAAACAAGATTTAAAGACTAATATGGTAGTATGCTCAGTGACACATTGGATCAGTGCACACAAACAGAGGAAAAAGACAGCAGTCCTCGAGGTACATGATTTAACCTGACCAGCTTTAAATATTACTGAGCTACAACTTCTGTATAGCCCTAATTGACTAAAGTGACTGTTTTTAAACAAGGTTGATGAAAAAGTAATAGATCCAGCCTGGACTATCAAGGGATTACTTGGGAATCAGCCGGTTCAGGTGACAATTACTGCACCTGTTTGGTAATAGATGCAGCCAGGGTCATCCTGAAAAGGTAATTGTGCACTTCCCTTGTCTTCTGTCCCCCTCTTTCCCCTCTCAAAACACCCTTAGTTTGAAAAGTCTCTTATTATAAACTGTCTGTGGGTAGCACATGGTCTGATTTTGGATGAAGTGCTGCTGTGTGTCATTGAGGAAGCATTCTCATAATTCTCAGCTCTGAGTATTTTCAGTGTCAAGAAAATAGCTGGAGTTTGAAAAGACTTTTGTCATCAAATACATATAACCTAGACATTCTTGACAATTGATGAAGATCAAAGTTCTGATTTTAATCATAATTACCTGTATCTTAGTTACAGGGTTATTTGGCATTCACAGGGTAATGAGTTAAACAATTTCTCAAAGATAACATTAAAACTCACATTACTATGCAAAAAGCATAATTTGATTGACACCGCCAAAACTTGTGTTTTACAGCAGCAGTTAATCTGTTCTGTGCTGCACCTACATCAAACAACATCTTTAATGGCTCATAAATTATACATGTTGAAAAAAGAAACATGAAGGCAGAGCAGGAAATGCAGTTAAAGAAAGCACTACATTGGTAAATAACAGTAGATAACAGCATGCTAACAAATTTCCAGATAGCAGTTTCAGGGATCCAGCAAAGGCATGGCAGTGGTATCCATTTATGTATTATAAAGATTTGTTTTTTCTGAATTGAATATTCATTTTTTTCCTAAATTATCACTGTTTCAAAGCAATATCAAAAGTCTTCTAACATTTTTTAAAATAGCAGCAGTAATCACCAATTTATCTCAAGAGAGCTGGCAGATGAGTTAATGCAGAGAGGTTTTTCAGGGCAAAACCAAGGATTTACATGCATAAGTCATATTGATTATTATAGTGTTAGTAGGTTAATAGGACTGTAATTTTAGTTTGTTTTCTGTGCTGTTACCAATGGAAAGTAGTATGCAAGTTGTACAGTTCAGCAAATAAACAAGAACAGTTTCAGAAGGATAATAACAAAAGCAAGAGATAGGGTTTTATTGAGAGTTTGGGTTGAGATTTTTGGAGATGGATGGCTCACAAACAGGCTCTTCCAAACTAAGTCATTAAAAATGATACACTATTTCTTACCACCAAACAATTTTGTTCTCATAGATATGCCACAATAGTCAGCTGCATATAATTTTTCTTTATTTAGTTTATTTTAAACCACTGTAATATTTCCTGATGATTCAATGTCCTAATGTATGCCAGGATAAAAGGCAGGGTTCTTAGATGGCTGAACGCAGACAGCAAACCGTTTATTTGACCTTCATATAAACCCAGGTTCACTTGCTCTGGAGTTTTATCAGTGTGTGCCAGGAAAGTCATTCCCATTTATGGCACTTTGATGTCCTACCAGGGATCATACCAGAGCTGCCTAAACAAGGCAAAGGAAAGAAAAAAAAAAGTTGGGATGTTTTTAAATAGATGTTCTACATATTCTGCAGTGTTGGGGTTAAGGAAAAGCCTTATAGAATGAGCATCTGTTTGATCCTGTTTATCTCTGTTGAATTGCACACTTTGAGAAAGGTCTGAGCTGCAGGTCATGTGATCAGGGAGCAGCTTGCATAGTTGACATGACCCCGCCTTGTGTGTCAAGCTGTGATTGGTTAAACAGAGCCCATCAATATAGCCTAATCAGAAATGTGATTGGATAAGATTTGTGGGTGGTGACCCTGCAGAGCAAACAGCCAATGGGTGCTTAGTCTGGGAAAATTGAAATTATAACAAGGCGCAGCTTTTTCAGACTAAAGGATTTCTTTGAACCAGCTGAAAGAGATTTGTGTCCTGCATTGTTTCCCCTATTGTTACACTGCAGGATTGCAGGGAAATTATATAGTCTATGCAGTGGTATAGTCTATGATTTTTTTGTAGTAATTTGTATTTGGTATCAGTCATCCCAGTTCACAGCAAAATACTATTAGAAAGAAGGAAAACCATCAACCTCTATACCTGTAAACAAAACATTGCAACTGAATAGCACACAAAAGATACACTGCACATGAAGTTGGCTCCTTTGGACTCATCTCTAACAGATAGAGACATTCTGAATTACTATTGAAAAATAAAATTCCTATGTAGACAGCAGTATTTTAAATAGTCTGCTGTACTAGAAATATTACACATAGTAATGATTATTCTAAGACTTAAAAAACTTACTTTATAAAGACATATTTAATTTGCCTAAATGAGTAACTTAATAAAGACAAATAACATAATATCAGGTTTTTCATGTCGATCCTAAGAGGTCACTCAGTTTAAGGGGTCACCTCCAGATAAGCTCAATTTAACAAGTCAATTTTTCAGTGTCCAGTTAGGACCCTTCCTTCCCTCACTTTCAGCAATTATTTCTTTGATTATATAAGACCGTTCTTGCCCTTGAAACAATAGGTACTTGCATTCTTTTGAAGCAAAGGTTGGTACATATAATGCCACAAGAATAATTTTTCTAATGTTATGCTACGTGATTCAAGATCTCATGTCTTGAAGAATTATGTAATTTATGCAAATCAGACAGTCTGCAAAGCCTGTGAAAGAAATAAGTCAAGAGTTAATTTTCTTCAGTTATCTGGAGTCTGCTAAACATGATTTTTTTTTTTTTTTTTTTTTTTTTTTTTTTTTTTTTTTTTTTTTTATAAACTCTATGTGACTGTTGTCCTTGCAATGTGTCTGCAATGCCTTTCAGGAAGGCATTGTTGAAGCAGAATACATTCATTATTTCTTCTTAATCCATGGGGTTCAAACAGTAAAATAATCAGCAGATGTGAGGGTTTTTCTCATTAAAAATGAAATAAATAAGATGGCTACACGTGTTCTTTCCCATTACCCTTTAGTAATGTACAATATTTTCAGAAAATACAGTACACTCACTCTCCATTCCTCTTCCAAGGAAGAAACAAAACAAATCCCAAAACGATTTTTTTGCCATTAAGTTTATGGTTTTTTTCCCTGTGTTTTTATCATGATTAACTTTTATTTAATTCAATTTTGTCAGGAAATTTATCTAAAGATTAAAACAACATTAAAATTAAAAACAATAATTGTACCTAGAGGTAGCAGCAGTAGGTTTATTCTACAGTTAACCAGCAACACAGTAAAAAATGAAGTACAATATTATTATATTACTAGGGGCTTGGCTTTAAAAACCATTACGGTGTATCTAGATTAAATGAAGTGAGAAAAAATGTTTCTGGTATTGGTCTAGCACCCATAAAGAGACAAAAGGGAAAGCTTGCTTAGCTGCCAAGGCAATAGCCAACTACAAAATAAACATGCACTTGCTGAATACACACTCCATTTAGAAGAGTACTAAGTCCCGGACACATGGAAAAATAGATCTACATTACTGTGGTTATTTCTCACCTAAATTTTACATCTAATTATCAGATTAAAGGGCATTCTGTTTACAGACTTACCATGGGGTAAAACTAGAGACACAACTATTATCAGTTAATCTTTGCAATACATGGAATATTACAGTGAAATGACAGACAGATGGTCAGATTCATAGACAAAGAAACATATTACAAATACACTTATATATATATTTCTTATGTAAACACCAAGATGTACAATAAATCTAAAAAATAAGGTTTGGCAATGACAACTGCTGACACTGTGCATACTCATTTGTACATGTATTTTCATATTTACAAAAATGTAGATTCTTTCTTCAACATTTGTATGGCTTTACAACATTAGCTAAATTAAATTTTTCCCCATAAAATAAGCATATGGGAATTACAAAGAATTTATACATACCAGGTCATGCCTCCACATGTTCCACCTGGAGATATCTTGTGACTGGCTTCTTCCATGTCAAGTATCCTAGATGCAGTCCTTCTCTATGGTGAATGAGAGCACATCTAGTTTCACATGGAGGGTGAACTTTCAAACATGTTTAATAGAACCACTTATTTCTACATCATGTGGTCCATTTGATTTGGACCAACTTTTATAACAGTCACAATAGCAACTGGTTGCTCAACTCTCTTGTACCAACATTAAACTGGCATAGAAACATCAGAAGCAGGGCTGATCTCACAAAAATCACCATATATGTAGCAAATGCTCAAACTATAACCATCAGTAGGAGATGGAAGAGGAGAAAGCCTACTTGCCCAGCCAAAATGCTGAAAACAATTTTTTTAAAATCATATCTTTTGGAATCTGTTGAGCAAGTTGCAGAAGAGAAAATACTTTTGAGAAACAGTTTAAGTGTCAGACTGTGAACAGCTGGGCATTTAGGCCACTGCTATCAGTGTTTGTTCTGAGAGAATAGTTACTTTCTCAAAGGAAGTCTATAAAGATTTTAATGATAAGCAAATTGATTTTGTTTGTGCTAGGTGTTACAACAGTCCAAAAATATTAAATCGAAATGAGAGACCATGTATAGCATACATTTTCAATTGCTCCTGTATTTTACAGTCCAATATCTTTAAATAAGGTGTTTTGATAACTTCAACTTACATAAACATAGCTTTACTTCTCTTTTCTGTCATATTAATATGTAGAAAAATTACTAGTTTTCCATTTTCATCATTACTTACTGGCACTGTTGCCTTAAAAGGCCAGTTTTTAGTAATGACACAGACACGGTTAAGGGGATAAAAAGGGTTTTACCTCGGTATTTGGGATCCCAGGTGCACAACTTGATGGCAGAATGCACCACCCGTGTACAGCAAGGGTACAAGTTTTATAGGTTTCAGGAATTAGCATATCTATCTAGGATTCCCCAATAAGAAACTTAACAAATGCAGTAATGTCCCCCTATTCTAATGAGTCCCCCCCTGGATGAGGCCAGAGCCCAGTTTACACAAGATGTTCCAGAGAGAAGGCTTCACTCAAGGCTGGAGCCTCGGGTTTAAGATAGCACAGGGCACACTGACTCCTTCCTTGGGATGTTTGGTCTCTCTGCCCAGCAAAACGCTAAACTAAGCTGGAATATCAGGCTTCAGGAATTACAAGCATGTGGGCTAAGGGGTACAGGGGATGCATAGAGGGTACAGAAAGCGTAAAAAAGAAAAGCAAAAATCATCAGGCATCATTCCCCCCCTTTTTAGAGACTAACAAGACTTCACTTGTCTCGTCTCTACACTACATTAACTACAACTACAACTATCAGAGACACTTCTTTTACGCAGGCCCAGTCTGGTAACCATGAAAAATACAGTCAAATTTTAAGGTGGTAATTTTTGGAAACTAATTCAGGTAGAATTTGAGTCCCTTTCCAATTTTCATACCAATCAATGGCCAGTTACCACCCCCATCTAGAGGAGATAATTGGGTACAGATCCAGCAATTGCTCCTGTCAAGAGCTCTGGGTATATTTGGACCATCACATGCAATTAATGGGCCGAATCCTGAATCATGGTTACCAGTTGGGCAGACAACAGACATGTGAAAAACAGTTTAAACCACATCAGCTTGATTTGCATCAGTCTCTGGTTCTTTGATGGTTTCTTGACTCTGGAGTAGTGAGTCTACGGTCCTTTCTCAGCAACCTTGACCGCAGTGAGGGTGGGCAGCAAAGCTTGGAACAGTCCCTTCCGCTCAGCTTGCCAGGGGTTGCTGTCCCACCACTTGATGCAGATCCTGTCTCCAGGCTGGAATGGATGAACAGGTGTGTCCAGTCCTATGGGCTTGGACAGCACAGCGAATCTCTGGAGCTTCTGCAAATGGGAACTTAAAACCATTAAGCATTTCTGCAAATCAGTACGAGTTTTGCCCGGGATATGTGGAACCTGGTATGGTTTGCCATACAAGATTTCATAGGGACTTACATTGTCCCTCTGCCTCTGTTGTATGTGAGCTCTCAGCAAGGCTAGAGGCAAGGCCTGAACCCATGTCATTGAAGTTTCTTGGCAGATCTTACTGATCTGGGTTTTGAGGGTTCCATTCATACAATCATCAACCTTGCCACTTGCTTGGGGCCTGTATGGAGTAATCAGGTCCCAAGTAAGTCCCAGAATCCTGTTAACTTTCCTGACCACAGTTGCAATGAAATGTGGTCCTCTATCTGATGACATTCCCAGAGGAACCCCAAACCTTGGAATTATGCGGTTGAGGAAAGTTTTTACTACCCCTTTTGCTGTGTTGGTGCAAGGGGGTAAGCCTCAGGCCATCCACTGAAGATGTCAACCAGTACCAGCATATATTTGTATCCCTCCTTGAAAGGTATTTCAGCAAAATCTATTTGCCAGTAGTCTCCCGGGAGATCTCCTGCCTTCATCACCCCTAACACAACTCTCTTGCTTGTGTCAGGATTGTTTCTACAACAGGTCTCACACTTGCTTGTTATAGATTGTACAATATCAGTCATCCCCCTCCCAACCACTACCTTCTTCAGATGTTTTAAAAGATTTTCTGTTCCCCAGTGGGTACTCTCATGTCCCTCTGGGCTATTTCTCTGCGAAGAAGCAGAGGTTGGAGTACAACCTGTCCTGTTGGGGTAACAGCCAACCCACCTTCCTTGATTTCAGCTTGAAGGGCCTTAATCAATTTTTGATCCCCGGATCGTATTTTGGAGTAAACCCTGTCAAATCTACCTCTTTCTGTGGTACTACTGCAAGTTTGTCTTTTCCTGTACCCCTTTCTGTTGCTTTACCAAAAAGGTAATTTCCCAATTCAGGGGTTGTTTTCCCTTTTTGATGACTTCTGCAGTGCATGACAGTTACCTCTGTAGTCTTCCGGATACTCTGCAAGAGTGCAAGGATCTGTTCTGCATGCTTAATTTCATTACCTTGAACAGTCAGCAGGCCACGTTCCTTCCAAATAGCTCCGTGGGCATGAACAGTGCTAAGCACACCAGTCCATATGTCCACCTTCTTTCCTTCATTCAGTTCTAGAGCTCTCGTCAGTGCAATCAGTTCAGCTTTCTGTGATGACACATCTGAAATCAAGGCTTTTGCCTCAATTACCTCATCCATGGTGGTTACTGTGTAGCCTGCCATCCTCTTGCATTCCTTGTGAAACTGCTTCCATCAGAAATAGTTCCCAGTCTCGATTTTCCAGAGGCACATCCTTCAGGTCTGGTCTGCTGGAATAGGTCTTCTCTACTGTCTGCAAACAGTCATTCTCAGGCATGTTATCAAATAGCGTGGGTGACAAAAACATTGCAGCGTTTACGACAGAAGATGTTATCAGGGTAACATCATCCTGTTCCAACAACACAGGTTGGTAGTTAAGCATTCTGCTTGGGGATAGCCAGTGTCCCCCCTTTTGCTCAAGCGCAAACACCACTGCATGGGGTACATACACGACAATGTGCTGACCAAGGGTGAATTTATGGGCCTCCTGTATCAGGATGACAGTTGCTGCCACAGCTCTCAAACACCAGGCCACCCTTGCTAACATTGCCCAGCTGTTTTGAAAATAGGCCACAGCTCTTTGCTGGTCTTCAAGGTGCTTTGCCAGTACCCCCAGAGCAACACTGAGTTGCTTATATGGAAAAAGTTCAAAAGACTTATTTAAGTCCAACAGCCTCAGCTGCTCAGCTGTTTAAATGCAGCCTTTTTACTCTCTGTGGACAATAAGATGGTTCTCTTTTCTGCTGCCTTAAGGGTCCCATACAGAGGTTTTACCAGTAGTCTTTTCCAGTTTTCCAGTTCTTTTGCCAGCTGGCTTTCAGATTTCCAGGTGAGCTGGATCTTCTTCCCTGTCTCAGTACCTCTCCTCTCAAAAGCAAAGAGCTTTTGACTAATTTTGTGCACAGAGGTAGGGGTATAGGAAAAGACAAATTTCGGACCCCAAACTGTAAACCACTCGAGTTCACTGGTCAGTGTAGTCATGGTTATCGAACCTTGGTTACAGCAGTGAGAGCCCTGAACCACTAGATCACTAGGGAACGTAATCTGACCTTGTCTCTCCTGTTCAGAGGAGTTTTTTGTATTGGGCTCGTCAGACTTGCCTTTAGCTGCGATTGTTTCTCCCTTTGTTTTGGCACTGATCGTTCGGTCTCCCCCGCTCCCGGCTTCCGCGGCACCGGGAACGGCAACAGGACCTGTCCCGGCTCCGGCCCCGCTCCGCCCCAAGGCTGTCGGGCAGTGATTGACCCGGCCCCTCTCTCAGCCCACTCCTGTCGGGCGGTGGCGGACCCGGCCCCCTCCAGCCCCACTCCTGTCCCCAGGGCTATCGGGCAGTGATGGACCCGGCCCCCCTCCGGCCCGCTCCCGCCCCCAGGGCTGTCGGCGGGTGGCGGACCCGGCCCCTCTCCGGCCGCTCCCTGTCGGGTGGTGATGGACCCGGCCCCTCTCCAGCCCCACCCTGTTCCCAGGGCTGTCGGCGGTGGTGGACCGGCCCCTCCCGGCCCGCTCCCGCCCCCAGGGCTGTCACGGGGCAGTGGGGGGTGGGCAATCATCCCCGCCCTTCCAGCCCCGGGAGGGACTGGGGAAGGGGCGGCGACAGCAGCAGGGGAGGGGGTGCCGCACTCCCCCTTCTCCACCGGCACGGGCAGCACCGGCGGGCGGAGGAGGGGGTGATCCTCCCCCTTGCTCTCTTCTCCTTAGTGAAACCATTCTCCCACAGCCTTTCTGCGGCTGATTGTAGGTTTGTTTCTCTGTTTAAAAGTATTGCAAACAACTCCGCGTATCTCAACTCTCATACCTGCCCTGGACTCTGAGTTCCACTAATAACTCAGTAATCAACTCATTATCCAGACTCCCAAACTTTGGCCATCTCCTTCCAGTTCTAAGACCTAAATGGCCAAACGCATGTGCAGAGCCTGACTAACTCCCCCTGATCAGAGTTGTCCTCTTCCCAGTTAGAACCCGCCAATGTTTCAATATTATACTTAATGGGGCTTCGCGGGGTATCGGATACTTTGAGAGGATGATACACACCCCATGTTCTCTTAGAAATGAAAGCAGTTAGAGTTGGAAGCAAGAATCGACCTGCGACCTCACCCCCACTACAAGTTACAACCTAACCTATAGTGCAAAGCAGAGCAGAGAGAAAGCAGAAAGCGCATGCATGCAAAAAACCTGTCCTTGCTGGTTCTCTGCCACCCCAGCAGAGAGACCAGCCCTGAGCCTTTCAGCTGCGTGCTGCACTGAGCCTGTAGCAGCTCTCAGGCTCTGTGTGGATCAGCGAAGAGCGTCCTCTTCTTTCCACACCCCCGTGGGAAAAGGAAATTTCCTTATTACAGAAAACCCCCCTTTTACAGGGCCCCCGTGGCCACAAACCCACCCTCACCAGCCTTTTTGCTAGCAAAAATACCGTACCCCTTTTATCTTACCTCCTCCCCGTGCCGTGTGTTGGATTTCTTTGAAGTTCCCGGTCTCAGCTCTGGGACTGCTGCCTCCCCTTCCAAAGTGCCGCAAAGAGAGGTGCAGCAGGGCAGGATGTGCTCTCGATCCAGAGCTAGGACTCGGTCTCCTTCGTGTCCCATCTGGGGTGCCAGAAAAACTGTTGCCTTAAAAGGCCAGTTTTTAGTAATGACACAGACACGGTTAAGGGGATAAAAAGGGTTTTACCTCGGTATTTGGGATCCAGGTGCCAACTTGATGCCAGAATGCACCACCCGTGTACAGCAAGGGTACAAGTTTTATAGGTTTCAGGAATTAGCATATCTATCTAGGATTCCCCAATAAGAAACTTAACAAATGCAGTAATGTCCCCCTATTCTAATGAGTCCCCCCCTGGATGAGGCCAGAGCCCAGTTTACACAAGATGTTCCAGAGAGAAGGCTTCACTCAAGGCTGGCCTCGGTTTAAGATAGCACAGGGCACACTGACTCCTTCCTTGGGATGTTTGGTCTCTCTGCCCAGCAAAACGCCTAAACGAGCTGGGATATCAGGCTTCAGGAATTACAGCATGTGGGCTAAGGGGTACAGGGGATGCATAGAGGGTACAGAAAGCGTAAAAAAGAAAAGCAAAAATCATCAGGCATCAGCACCTTATTGAGTTTGTTATCCTAAGTGCAAATAGTCAGCTAAATAATTCATTAGACCTCATCAGACTATTAAAAAAGGGTGACTTTTCCCCTCCTTGAATTTTTTAAAATAATTATTTGCAACTGGTGCTATTTTCCTCTACTGCACAAAGCAGTTTAACTTCCTTTTCCAAATTCATGCTTTTCTGTGTTATCAGCATTCATATCTTTGTTTCTGATGCTGTATTGTCTGTCAAAGGTGTAGCATTAAAAAGTTACCTCTTAAGATGGCATTACAACTCAGATGGAGATTAAAGAGCTTGAATTTTGAAATATTCAATTATTTGTCCATGTTTGTGAGTCAGTAATAATTGAGTCAGTATCGTAAGCAATCACACCTGTTACCTATCTTCTTCATTTTTTCAGTGGGCAAATTATCCAATATTTGCACATGAAGTAATGCGGCAAAAACTACATCAATTTTCAATCCACAACATTTTGACTAGGAACAAGGACATATATTGCATTTGCCTATATATGCTGTCCCGTTTAACTCCCTTGGGGTTTCCTAGGTAAAGGGGATTTTGAAAGAGAACATTTGTCCTAGCCAGCTGGAGCCAAGAAAGTGCTGCAAACCACACACATTAAATGACATAATGCTCCATTCTATGTGATCTCTCCAGCAGATAATACAGACAACACTGTTTTTCACTATGCCACAGTCTGCACATTTTTCTATGCACATAGGCTTCCTACTACTTCAAACAGTATCAGGAGACAGGTAAAACAGATTGCAAGAGACACTTGATGCAAAACTCAATGTAGCTGAACAAACCTCCAGCACTACTCTAGTTTTTTTCTGCAAAACGTAAGAGCAAGGATTTAAATCTTGAGTAAATAAATTTTTAACAGGTTAGACTCTCAAGAGTTTAACTTTGATTTAACTTTTTAAAATCTCAAAGTTGAAAAAATAACATTTTTCCTTAATGAGATACTCTTCTCAAGGGGCAAGGAAAGGTATATTGCACAGCACATAGATCAGATCACTCATCAAAAGTAAACAAAAATCCAGGGAGTTAAAAGAATTGGCACAAACCCTCCAAGCAGGATCATCTCCACCACCCCACTGCTTTGTACTCCAATTTGCTCCCCCAGACAAAAAAAAAGGGGAACAAAAATGGTGGTGGTTCCACATCACCTTTTTCTTCCACCAGAAGCCATGTCTCCCAGTGATGTGTGTGATATAGAATAAATAACCTAGACATGCCTACATGGCTGTGGGCTGCACCCTCCCCCTCACAGCAACTGTGAGAAAATTAACTCTGTCCTAACCAAAACAAGGAAAAGAACACAACATGGTTGCACTTTGATAATATTGTATTTAATCTGAATTACATTATTTAATAATAGAACTAATGACAGTAATTGTTCTTTTTAAAATAGTGGGACAAATTACACAGAAATCCACTATTATAAAGAATAGATACTGCAGAAATGGAAACAAATATAACAGATACCCACTTAATTGTGTTTTCTCTACAATGCAAGACACTGTCTGAAAAGGTATTCATATACATGCTGCTATTATTTCTTGAAATCTGGATATCTGTGTCTGCAGTCTCTTCTTGCAGAGAGAAAGGATAAACTTTGCAGTGCTGCTGACAGCAACTTACATAGGTATGACATTGAAACTTGCTGCTTTTATAGACATCTCCTCAAATCACCTGGTGGATCATTTATTACAATTAAATTTTTGACCTGGCATAGAACTCCAGCACTTTACTCCAAACCCCATTTTGCAAGCAGCATCAGGAGACCTCAGAGGACTGACCCTATTTGCTTGCAATCTAATATAATATATAATAATATAAAATAACACAGGTTTGATAATTGTGAGACCATCATATCAGTAAGAAAATATTAGGCAGCATAACAGAAAGCAGAATAACATTTATAAAATAATTATTATTCACTGTTGGCTTAGCATTTTGGACTGGTGCAAAGATCTTCCTGCCACTTCTTTTCCTTCAAATGGAGGTCTTGCTCTTACTGCAGTTCAGTAGCATTTATGAAGTGCATTTTGCCCTTAAACACGAATTGAACATTAGCATTTTGCAACATTACCCTCTTATATGTTCCAGTATGAAGTGAAGCCAAAGTAGGTTCAAGGGATGAGGAAATCCAGCTCATAAAATCTTAATTATTGCTCCTATAAAAATGTTAATTAACTCAACTCTAAAATGCCAACAGAAATATGAGTATCATCTTCCTTGTGAACTTGGAAGTACTGGTGATCTGGTATGTCCTGTAGAGGAATAGTGGAATTTACCAAGCAGAGAGTAAAGCAGGATTGTATAAATTATAAAAATGAAGAATACATTTTCTGACTTAAAACTATGTATGTGAAAAAAACCAGATCTCAGACTACTGAGAAAGCAGGCTTCATCTCTCACTACCCCTGAACAAGAGCAGTCAGTGCAGCAGCTGCACACACCAGAGAAACTTTAAAAAAAGGAAAACCTGAAGCTCATAATTTCAGAGCAGATCTCTCAGCAGCCATTGAAGAACCAATCAGGCATACAGGCTCCTGTTACTTTCCTGTTGTTCAGTTAGCCAAGTTCTCCTTGAGTTTCACTTTTCCTGTTGACATTTATCATGATTTGAACCATGGCATGACCCATGGGATGCCAAGGCACTCCAGAGATTAATCAGTGCAACTCCTTCAGTCCATGAATGGTGTGAGAGTTTGTGACAGATGCATTTCACCCCTTGCTGCATTTTTGTTCAGGCTGACTAAGGAGCAATAAACCTCACACCCTATGGTGAACCTGTGAGCTGGAAAACTGTCTCATACATGACGGTCAAGGTGGGAAAATATATTCTAACCTGGCTTTGAAGACCCCAAAATGTAAGATAACCAAAGCACAAAACAAAAGCTTAGAGCTAGAATAGAGACATCTGACTTGTCTATACTATTGACTAGCAGCCAACTACTTCACTAAATATTCCCGTCAGGATGGGAATAGTTTTGAGCTCTCCCTGAAATGCAGCACACCAGTTACTCTCCCCTTGAATAGAGACAACCCATGAGATTTGAGATCCCTTACCTGAAACTACGAGATCCTTCCCTGTCCAAGATGGAAAAACACACTTACAACAGATCTTTGGTAAGTGACTGATAACGATGGATTAATATCAATGAAACATTATCGATTCATGCAATTATTCAATATTATTCACTATAAACTATGTACAGATATTTCCATGTGATGTAAACCATTGTTCAAGTCTGAGACTAAGATTGGACCTAGCCAAACCTAGGCAGTCTAAGGAGTTTAGAAAGCAATGGGGTCCATTCTGAGCCTCATGACTCAAAGGAATGGTTTGCCTTATCCTTTGCATCTCTGATCTCTGTGTGAAACTCGGTTCTAACTCCATGTGCCTTTGTGTGTTTCTTCCGTGCATTAATTAATGAGGTGAACCTTACTGTCAAATGAAATTGAACCATGGTCAAACAATGATAAATGTTGCTAAATTCCATTGAATGTATTGAACTTTTAAAAATTTTTATTTTATGTCAATAAAACATGTTCTGTTTCTCTCTTTTAGGTGACGTGCCTTTCATTCATCTGCAACAAATTGGTATTGTCAACAGTATGACAAGTAGTATCACAGATTATTTATGGAGTCATGAAATAAACCTGAGTCCCAGCTTCTCAAAAAGTTGTGCTTGTGATAATTGGTATGATTGGGAAGTTGTTGAAGAACAGCCAGATTTGGCCAGGGAGCATATAAAGGATGTAAAAGGGAAAGGAATAGTTTAAAATTATTAGGTACCCATTTAGAAACTGCTTATCACTATAGAAATAATAAATAATAATAATAATAATAATAATAATAATAGTAATGGAGCAAGACCTAATAGAAAAAAAATAGAAGACAAAAAAGCAGCTGAGTTAATACTGTATTTGAAAATTGAACAGATGCTGAAACAGTTACAGAGAGAAATGCAGAAAGAATAAAAGAAGAAAAGGTCAAGATTATGCTTTTAGGGGTTCTCTATCAACCTGACACTGTGCATCTGATAAATATTAGAGACTGAGTGGAGAAGTAAGGTTCTTAAGTACTTGGTGAATAGTGGGCGCTGCAGTGTTACCTCTAGCTATCTGAAGAAAAATTTAACAGTTGCAAATACCCCAATCTAAAATAGAGTTAAAATGGTCAATAGAAATTTTAGAATATTTGAGAAAGCATGTACCCACATTTTCTGTCATTGTTCACCCATTATATTAACTTTTAAATAAGGGCAAAGCCTGGGAGTGGAAATTAGAATATAAGGAGGCAATATAAACTTTGACTGAAAAATTGAGAACATGTCAGTCATTTGGACCAGTACTCCCTTATAACTTTATTATAGTTGAATAGGATTTTACTGAATACAGTACTTATTTTAACCTATTTCAAACTGGTCCTGACAGACCAAAGAGACCTTTTTAACACAGCTTGACTGTGCTTAAATAGAGAGAACTTGGATACTCTGAATAAGAAAAGGGACTTTTGTCTTTAGCCAAAGTAGTAATGCAAGTTGAGAAAATAAACCAAAGACAGCCTGTACAAAGCAGAGGACCATTTAACTCACTAGAAGTTATCCTAGAGGTGACTGGTCATTCAGGAGTTCCACCAAAACATGCAGTCAGATAATAGTTGGCTTATTTGACAGGATTGGTAAAGGGATCAAGGGACATACTAAAATTTTCAAACTAAGCATTCCTATAAATGTAGATCCATTAGCATTATACAAGCTTTGAAACCTCACCAATTTCCAATTCAGTGAGGGAAATAATCTCACCTTAACAATTCCAGGGAGGGAACACCAACAGAAGACATTTGATTCACTGGTGCCTCTGCAAAAAATGTTAAAGTGTAAATGGTGACACAAAGCCACTGCATTGAACATTACCCTTGGCAAACAAAAAATGAAAGAATGCAGCATACAAGTAGGAGAATAAAGAACAGCTATTTTAGCAACATGGATTGTTGCAAAATCATATATATCTATATACATTCCCATGTTCTGGGGGTTGGTTGCACACAAAGGCTCTGTCAGTGCAAATCTCAGAACTGTGAAGAAAGCACATCTCCAGTTTGGGGAACTCAAGATTGATAACCATTACTAAATACAGCTAGATAAACACCAGTCAAGATAGGATAGATGAAAGCTCATGGTGAGGGCAACAAACCAGCTACACAGTGAAACCAAAAAGCAAGGTGACTCAAATTAGGCAAACAAAGAGCAAACTCCTTAAATCCTGACTGGCATCTGTTGGGAGCATGGCTACATCAAAAAATTAGGCCACATGGGTGAAGAAGCACTTTGTTTTCCTGCACAGAGCAAGAGTTGGCACCTAAACAGAAAAAGTTGTGAAGTCATGTCCTCAATTAGAATTAAATTGTTCTACTGTCTCCAGTGGAATAAAATTACAAACTAAAGTAAAGTGGTGCTAAAGAACCACTCCTACAATGAAGAAAAAGAATTGTGGTCAACATGGTAAATTAATTATATCAGGCCAGTGATATTCTTCCACACTGCATGACACCAATATATCCTTACAGGAGTTGAAGGAATCTCCAGCTTGTTTAAGGTGACTAGGTGCCAAAGGACGAAATTCAGAATGAAGGCTATCATTTTGGTTAGAGAAAAAATTCAATGGGTGTTCCATGCCTCATATTATCCTCAGTCACGCGGGATGGCAAAAAATACCAGTGGATCATTGAAGAAGAGTTTTAAGCCACCAAGGCCCAGCTGGAGACTCTATTTTCCAAAGTACTACATCAACTGAGTAATTGGTATGGGCCCACTAGGAGCCCCCTGAGCTGAACATTCTTTGCAAAAGATGGAGTTTGAGGCTTCAGCTTCTGATCAAAGAAAACATCTGATAGCATTACAGTCAGGAAAATTTGTCATGGTAAATTTACCAAAATTCAAACTGTAGCTATTATTCTAATGAAACCTTGTGGTCCACTTGCCTAGAAAGCTACTGATAGTAACAGTGCAAAACACAGAATCCGTACATGGTAGATGTTTCTTTCTTTCTATCAGGGTAACTGTCCAGAAAAACCTGAGACCAATCTGTTCTAACCTACTTGTTTCCCCATTAATATCCACCTGTCTCAATCATCACCAAGAGATCATCCACTTTTGTGAAATCACTTTTCTGAATCACAGAATACTCTGAGTTAAAAGGGACCCATAAGGATCATCAAGTTCAGCTTTGAAGTGAGAAGCCTGCATGTGGATTGAACCCATAAGCTTGACATGGTTAGCTCCATGCTCTAACCAACTGAGCTAATCTCAGGGTCAGAAACAACCTGCCTTGTTACTAACAGGCAGTAATATAAACGTGACTTGTAAGACTTGACCACTCATTAATAAGGTATTGATATACATTTCATGATTATTCACAATGACTCTCACATGTCATATAGGAAATGCTGTAATATCAGCATGATATTTTATAATTATGCCGATGGAACACTCAAAAGGGATGCAAAGTAATACTCGAAATCACTGAGAATCACTAAATCTATTGCATTGACATCAGTGCCCATTTTGAATACTCCCCCAGTTTTACTAAGGAGTTGTTAAGGAATACACTCAGGGCAGGTAGTTTGGTGTGTAGCTGCACACTCTTATTCTAAGGATTGAGAACATCTGAAACTCTGCTATGGGAAATCTGGGGTTGAGCTAGTAAAGGAAACCTGGTCTGACAGTGTGAGTGAGGTATGTGTAAGAGGTCAAGTGGGGAACCTATTGGCTCACTGGAGCTGCCCACTGTGAAGGAGCTTTGGTCCCAGCTCAGGTGGTGCAAGTGTGACTGCCAGAGTGGTTCCTGGATGTTTAGACAGGAAAATTCCCTTAGTAGAGATTCCTTAATGGTGCACCTAAACCTAGGTATGCAGAATGCAGTAATCAAGCAAACCTACAGGAGATGATAACCCCTGCCTGCGCATGTACAGTTAAGCCAAGCATATCCAAAATTGACCAGTGGGCAGCAAAAATGAAGGCATCCGTCATCTGATCATTTTGTCTAAGTGTTAGTAGTGTGTATGCAGGAATCTGGACATGGATTGGAGACACTTACATTTGCATTATAGGCAGAGACACTGCCCAACAATAAGATCACAATACTGCTGAAGCACTGTGTGTAACCCAAGTTCATGTCTGTCTCACTCTTCATTGTTTTCAGGCTCAGCTATGGGTACATTTTACTGTGGCAGCAGCTGTAGGAAGAGGTGAAGAGGGCACCTTACCCACTGAAATTCAAAAAGTAATCTGGGCTAGTGCAACTGAATATGAAAGGCAATTCCAATCCTGGCAGTGTCTAGTCAATTTTACCTATGACTCTACTGACAATAAATCCACAATTTTTAGTGTAAATATCCAATGTTTTGGTATATACTACATACCATGTCATTGGGCTGAAATGAAATAATGGAACTGCCCTCTGTGCAATAGAATATTGGTTATGGTCTCAAAAAAGGGAAAGAAGTAGCAGACTGCTGATGTTGATATATGTGTTGTGCGAGATCAACAAGTATTTGTGAAACCCATGCTATTAAAGCCCAACACATTTGTCTTGACACTGAACAAAGTATTTGCCATTTTGAGATACATCCTGACACAACCTGTGAAACTGTACTTGTGTATATTGGAAATGGATGTGTTTGTTATGAAAACCTTCTGTGGTTTCATATTTCTAGGCAATATCACTGTAGATAGAAGCAATCACTCAAATATTTGCAGATTTAATTTTACTTTATGGGCTGTGACTTTAACTATTCAGCTCCTGCTACTTCTCATCAATTATTACAATCTAACTCTACATCATATCAAGATTAATTACTTGACTCCATTTGAATGAATCTTACATTGTTAAGAAAGCTCTTACAGAATGACGATCTCTACCCATGGGAAAAAAAAAGTTCAAGAAAACAGACAAAGAATCCGGGTTACTGCTCATTATGAAGTAAAATAAATATGTCATTTTCTGAAGAGTGCAAAGGATGGAAAACACAATTGGTGGGATAACTTATTCAGATCATCTCTAACAGCAACAAGAAATTTGAGTCTAAGCCTTCATTCTGTCATGATTTTGTTACCTCTAACAACATCATGTTTTTACTTACAATATTTCCATGCAAACTTTTGGCACTTAAGAAAGCAAACACCACATTCATCACTTGAAATCACCCAATTATGTGAAAAAAAACCCAAAAACTAACAAAAAAAAAAAAAAAAAAAAAAAAAAACCACCCAAAAAACACCAAAACCCAAAAAAAAAAAAACCCAAAGCATAAAATTCATAGATTATTTAACACTAAAAGATGTTTTCTTACCATGGATCCTGAAGTGTGTCAACAAGATATATCAAGGGTTTGTAGCATAAGACAAGAGGTGGCCGCATCAGGACCCCGTGATACGAAGTAAGTTGACTCTAGTCAGGGGGCAGTGTTATATGTTCATTTGACCCCTCTCTGCCCGTTCTAACTCAATGTTCCTTTGTGTTTCTTCTGTGCAGTAATTAATGAGGTGAACCATGCCGTCAACCTTTATGAACTATGGTAAACCACTGTTAATCTTTGTTAAATTCCATTGATGACATGGAACTCTCTCAAATTATTACCTCAATAAAACTTATTGTTGCTTCTCTCTTTTGCTTGAGGTGCCCTTCCCTCATCCATAACAGAGTTGTAAGATGCCAACATAGCAGAACATGAGTCAGGAATCAAATGAGATCCTGGAATTTTTAGTTACACTCAGGCCTTGTGGTAGCATATGAAGTCAGATGACTTTCAGGACAAGTGCAGCATCTACTTCACATCCAGGACATGAAATCAATTGATGCTTTTCCAGTTACTTTAATGAGGGAAGAAACAGACCACAAAAAATATGAAAATAACCAAGTGACTCAACAGAGGATTTTTTTTTTCTTTTTTCTTTTTTCTTTTTTTTCTTTTTTTAATGAAAATGGTAAAACGAACAAAGGAAGAAATTAAAAAAAATAAGAAAGAAATAATGAATACAAGATATTTAAGTAATTCTCTTAAGTTGATCTTTTAAAAAAGATGAAAAGTATTACCAAAAGCAATCAGGTTTGCAGCATATTCCTGGGAAACATATACACTTACACAGTTCAGAGAAAATAAGATTTATTCATTATTTTGGCTATCAAAAGGGCAATATCAGGAAATATCTGACTCATATCACTTAAAGAAAATAAAATTATCATAATCAGTTGTACTAATAGCACCTCCACAAAATGCTTTAACTTTCAATAAATGCTCCTGTTTCAAACAGATTCTAAAACAAAAAGTAATTACAGAAATGTTTCTTATTCAAACGAGACAAAATATCATCTGTATAAATGGTGCAAAATGTAATTAATATCTGGCTCTTGCTCTTTACTCAGTCCTTTTTTTTTCCATTAATTTTTAAGAAGACACTAATTTGAAAAACAAAAGCATTCTCTCACAACATATTTAAATAACTTGCATTTTCTTCTTGTCAGCACCAGGCTGAGATGTTCACACTTTGAATATGTCATTGGGTATCAAGAGAAAAAGGTAGTAGACATGTTATAGAGGAAATGTATCTATTGCTACTTTGTCATGGTTTGTTCATTGAGCATGTAGAAGTGGTTTCTATCACATCTTACTGTTTAAAAGAAAATTGTTTACTGATTTAAATGGTGATGATGTGGCTGCCACTACCTTGCTGATTTTCTACAGATTTCACTCAGAATTCCTAATGAGTGGGGAGGCCACCACTTAAAAACATTAGCCTTCTCAGTACAGGGAATGGAGGTCTAGTAACCTTCATTTCTTCTTGCCAAAGAAGAATCAACCACCTGCTTGTGTCAGGATCAAAGACAAAAAAATTCACTTTCCATCTGTCAGTCTGGTACATTCCATAAGGAATGAATATTTTTAACAACTCTTATTGGTGTTTGCCTTTTTTTCCAGGTCACACACTTCAGCTTAAGTTTCTTTGTGTTTGGTTTTGAATGGAAAAATAAGTGTGTAGTCAAATTCAAAATGGTTTATGTGTACACATTAACAATGACTTAAAACATGTTCTTCCCTTAATGATGACACACACTGAAGCTTGAAACTTGCATACCTTTACAACTTACCTCCTATTTACAGTCTTTGAAAAGAAAGTATCACTTTTGGTTATACACACATTAATTGCTAGAGCACTGCAAATTCACACAGTGCTAAGAAAGTGGTGTCAAGAGAAGCACTTTCTTCAAAATCAGACTGGATTCAAGTAGTGCAGCACAATACCTGCTCAAGGAAAACTAGATCTTATTAAGAATGAAGAAAGAAAAGCTATAATTAGAGGGTAAGACTAGTAGAGTATCTATCAAAGAAGAGATAGAGACCAGTGCAGAGTTGCTGTCTTACTGATTGCAAGGCAGCAGTGTGGACTAGACAGTGAAGGATGGAGACAGCAGAAAGGGGCAACAGGAGGGAAAGCAGAAGAAAAGTACTATCAGCCACTCTTTCTAACAGCCACTCTTTGACTGAATGAATAGGGTGGAAGAAAACAGAATACAGTGAGGCAGAAAGGAGTGGCCACAATGGAAGCCCAGAAAGAATACCAGTTTGAGATTTTGGATGAAAGGATGAATTTCAAAGGTCCCTTTCCCAATGGGAAAAAATCCAACTTAATATTGGCAATTTCTTCCCGTTTAAATGATCTCTTCTGAGAGACTAATCATTGCTAGTTCCGCATTACAAAATATAATTGTTGAAACATAAAACTTTCAGCCCATTACAGTTATGTGTGTTTTGTCATGATTTTAAATAGGAAACTGAAATACTAATATGCTGGCTGACTTTGAATTATAATGTCAATTAGACAAAGCAGGCAGCTAAACTCCATTTCTATAAATGTGACTACAAGAGAGAATGAATTTTCTGCTGGTATTAAAGACAAAATTCAGAGAACCACCAGGCTGACCCAGCTAGCATTTGCTGTACTCTTTATTGCACAAAGGAAAAATACTTGCAGGTTCTTCAAACCGTGAACAAAATGAGCAAATCTGGGACAAATTAGCCAACTAAATCATTAAAACCAATCATCAACTTGACTCCCATCTGCTTGCATTGCATAGATGGAAATAAAAAGAGCAATTCTGCCATCCATTTTTCTTGGGTTCCAAATAAGTCCAGAGAATCCTATATGGAGTCAGACAAAAACAAATGCATAGTTTTTATAAATAGTTCCTGGTGAGCATTTAGCACTTTGTGGGCCCTATGAAACGCATTCACAGCAATACTCATTCAAGTGTTTTAATTACTGTAATATCTGCTATAGCAGTAATTATATAGTAGCATTTTGAACTTAACCTAAGGGTACAGCCTCAGGAAAAGCCCTTACTATCTGGGCTTTGCAGCTTTTGTCAAAAGTCCTTGAAAATTTACACAACATTTTTCCATTATCCTTTTTTAAAAGTGAAAAAATTGGGCAAATGTGTCAATTCATTAGAGTATGAAGGGTAAAGAAAAGATAAGTCACTAGAGTAAAACAAATGTCATTTTGAGGCAGTACTAATTAACATGGAAATTTTATGCTTCAGACTTGAATTGCATATGTCTGAAAAGATCCCACCTCATCTTAATTAAGTCAGGGGTTACCTAACTACTGGTACTTTGCTAACAATAACCCTAAATCTGATCCCATGCAGTACATCCTGAATCCACTTCAAAATTAGGAAACATGTTCTTTAACATGTAAAAAAATCTGAGGACTTGCAATACTTATAAAAATTTTTCAAGTTGTTAAAGGTGCAGCCAACTGGTTGTCATGCTTTGATAACCTCAAAATAGTTGAAGCAGTTTGCTACTGCTCACATCATATTTCTGAAATCTTATCCCCTTCTTTAGCTAAACATCCCCAGAAGCGGCCAAACCTTTGCATGTTCAGCTTTTATGCAAACTGCAAGTCATAGCTGAAGAAGTATGTGAACAGATTATTCTGTTTTGCTCTAAAACTGATCCTAGGATAGACGTCTTAATATCTGGAAGAATGTTTCAACTTAATTTAGGTAGAGGAGATTTCCGTACAAAATCACATTTCCTTTTCAGTCTAGTCCAAAAGTGCTCCTATAGCGAATATTTTTTTTTTCTTTTTCTTTTTTTCTTTCTTTTTTTTTATTTTTTATTTTTTTGGGGGAAGGTGTGGGACAATTTATCTGTAAAAAACGTCATTCCATTGCTATTGATGCCAAGTCCTGTATCTAGCTCTGTAGCTAGAGAAATTTCTTTAACAATTACTGAAAAAACAAATTTCTTGTTGACCTCATCACAGCCTTTCCTGTAAAAGAGAGCTTGATGATAACCACAGAGACCAGATTTGCAAAGCTCCTGAAAGCCCAGTGTCCAAGATCAGTCAAAAAACGGTGCTGGAGTGGGACATTGGACAGGCTTAAAATTTACACAGGGAAAAAACTGTGACCTTTTTGTTGTGTGTATTCCAGATCATTTATCTTGTGCAGTGCACCTGAAATACTGAAGCATAGAAGGAAAGAACAATATTAAAAGGTGTTGCAAGCTCCCAAGCCCTCATACCTAAGAAAATGTTGCAGAGAGAAGTGATCTGAGAAATCTGAAATCAAAGCAGTAAAGAGGCATAAAAGAGTCTCAAAAAGGCATAGCAGAGCACTGGCTTGGATTTATGTGGCCTCACAGGGTTAATCACACAGCAGTCACAACAAGGGACTATGCACTTGGTCAGGAAAACAGGCTTCCCAGAAAAAAAGAGAGAAAGACAAGCTACTTTCTCTTTTAATTTTTGGATTGTAAAATCTCAGTCAAAACCCTAATTAAATTATTGTATCACAACAATAAAACATCACTCTTCATGTAATTTTAGTCATTCCTAACAAATTCCTCTGGTGGAAGTTATCTTTGAAGTGAGAGCAGCAAAAACATACAGATACATAGATAAGAAATACCAAAACATTTTTCCCACCCTGAACTGTTTTAATCCAATATTAATATTCTCAACTTAAAAAACTTTCTCAACTTTCTCTATTCATGTAGTCTTTGATTTTTTTTTCTCTTGTAATAATTACTAGTCTTTTATATACTCTTTAGTTTTACAGTGTTATTTCATCAGATGTACTTCTGAGATATCCCTATTTCTCAATTAGTTTCCCTTTTCTTTTACTTATTTAATTTTAGAGTTTGCTGCAGAATATAAAATGCAGAATGAGTACAGGTCGCAACAATGTCCATGAAGAAGAAATAAACTTAAATAGAAACCTTTATATATTACATTAAACAAAAACTACATTGCTTATTCAGCAGTGCTTTGTCCTAACAACACTACTAAAAATGGTAATGTTATCCATGTGATCAATAGAATAGACCCATAAAAGCAGTTATATTACATACACACCAAAAGATATTAAAACAATTGAGTGCTGGAAGTTCTAGGGATATTAAAATACTCACTGGCAACTGCCCAACTTGCTTAGTCAAGCAATAAAAACAATTACTGATGAATTTTTGAGTTGCAAGGAAAGGGGACAAAATGCCTTATTTGTGATTTTTATTTATCATTCAATAATATTTCACCATATCCTTAGTAGCTATAGACTACATAGGTGTAAATATTTGATATTCAGAAAGCATCAGCTAAGTTTCATATGTATAATTTTTAAGTGAAGTTTTATCTTTTTAGAAATTTGAAGGAACAGAACACAAAGTTTTTGATTCTTGTATTTGACAGTCCAGTTACTAAGCAGTGTGTCTAGAGTTGGGATTCTATAAATGTCTGGTAATAACTCTCTCATTACATTTTTAAGCACAAACATTCAGCTAGAAACATCTCATTGCTGAAATCGTAACAGCTGCCAGAAAACAGGTCAAGATGAGGAGAAGTGGAGCAGGGAACAAAGTGCTGTAGCCATCCTATTCTCTAGGAATAATTTGAAGGCAAGCAAGGCAATAATCCAGCTGCATAGTGAGCTTGCTTTGTCCTTCAGATGCTCTCCACTTTATTTATGAACTCCTGTACAGAGAAATCTTCATACAAGAGGAAACATAGGTGTGGTTGAACTGTTGGATCTCTCCAACGCTGTTCCCTTCAAGCAGCAGAGATGCAAAAACCACCAGACCTCTCCTAGTTGATATTTACACCCAGCACTGTCTTTCTGCTCCAGAGGATTCTTGTTCTGAACAACATGAATATAGACCATTCCATGCCAGCCATCCCTGAGGCTTGTTCACTCCCTGCTGCCTTCACAAAGATAGATGCTCCCTTCCTATGAAAGAGAGAGTACATGGTTTAACACCTGTCTTTAAGAGTTTCATCCATTAGATCAATTTCTTAAGTTCAAACTCCAGTGAAGAATGTTTTAATAAGGGGTGTGAAATTGATGAAAGTATGTAAGTTTGTCAGGGCTTTGCTTAATTACAACCATATAGTTTGGCAATTTGCTGAATTAAGCTCTAGCTGATTTACACTCCATTTTCTTGTGTGTTTTTAACTTTGGTATCATTAATTATAGCAAAAGACATTTGGATCAACGAGGAAGTGTCCACTTAATATTTACCTGACTTTTCTTCCTGTAACTGAAAATTTTTCATTGCTAAAAATCTGTTTATTTTATCAGACATTTGCATAATTTATCAATGAAGAAATATTTTTCTTGCATGCCAAATCAGATATTATCCTGACAGCAAATGGTCTACTTTATGATTAAGCAATCTTCTGAAGCTTTGACATTGCTGCTAATGGAAGGCACCAGATTTCACTTAACTATCCTCTGCAGATGTAATTAAGTACTTCTAAATGTTTTGCTTAATTGCATTCCTTAATGTTCTGAGTGATGTTTTGCTCTTTTCCTTCAGTTACGAATTGCATTCATAGCTTCCAGTAATCCCATTTATCATTGCAATTTGCTTAGCTTGAAATGTGCTACATTAATTAGTTCTTTTCAAGTCTTTTAAAAGAAATGTCAGGAGATCATTAATTCTATATGGGCAATTTATTATTGCTTAAGAGAATTACATATTGTGGTCTGTTGCTTCTTTTTAGAAACTTCTTTCAGTATTTCCCTGTATAAAAATTATCATACATGATCACCTTTCATAAACCCTCCCAATGAGTATCATTGTAAATTTTATGGTTATAAAAGGCTCCCAAGCATTCAGCAGCCCATTCCAAACAAACAGCATTAGGTTTTTTTTTTTGGCAAACTGTTCTAAAATGAGTTCACAAAGCTGCATATATCCTAGGAATAAGTAATTTCCATGATTCATTAGTATGTAATGTGATGTAATGTGGTGATGTGGGTTCACCATGCAAAGAAACACAGCAAACCAATAGTGGAACTGCTCTTTGTACAGTTATTAATCTGTATAAGAGAAGATTTTTTTTTCTTTAAATAAAATGATAATATAAACCCAGTTCTCCATTCTTCTTTGGCTCAGCATTCTGTCTGGGTATAAGAGTTTACTGCTTGCTCTCGTGCTTGATTTCAAACACATCAGTTGTCACACTGAGCTTAGTGCCTTTAAGCACAGGATAAGGCTTAGTAATATCACAATGTTATTCACATGTTGACTCCAGTCCAGGGCAATTTCTGAAGCCATCTGTTTCCCTCTTGAAGAGAAGGTGAGAAAGATCAAATATGCCAAAAACCCTAGGAAAAAGCCCAACTTCTGATTCTATTGACATTCATACTGTTATAATTCAAAGGGATGTCTAATAAGCAGTGGAATAACGTGAATATTAAAGTTGAAGATCAAAGCGGTAATTAGATATGAATCATATTACCTGTCTAAGGAAAACATGGCTTTCAGTTTACACTGTGAATTTGAAGTGGGAGGAGTTTTAACTGTTTAGGAAATTAGCAGATCATGAACTCATTCTTCTCATGATAGAAATGGCACATGTATTCCCTTCTAACATGCATGTTTAGATGCCTTTGATCATGCTCTGTGACAGTGAATTGTCTAGGTTCTGTCCTATCAATCTACTCGAAGAGGAAGCATACCTTTCTGAGGCTTTTTTTTTTTAATTTTCTTTTCCGTTTGTTAGTTTAGTTTTTGAGTGTGAGGTATTTTTTAACATGAAAAGAAATTAACATGGATGCAAGTGTCAGTGAATACAACTTTATTATTATATTAATAAAAACAAGTTATTTCACTTGTTTTTATTAATAAATAGCTAAAATTTCATTGTTTTCCTGTAAGTAAGGGAAAGTTATAAAGCAGGAACTGTTTAAAAAACGTTTGATAGACTATTACCTATCCCTTTGGATTATTATTTGGAACACAATAACATTATAGTACATAAATTACCTTTAAATAAGTCACCAGGAAAAGAAAATGTTTATTTGGGAGAAATGTTATGATTCAGTTTATATACTTTAGATTTCACAGCCTAGAAGAAGGGAGACTAATCACTTCCCGTAAAACAGCCATTTCTTGTGAAAAGATCAATAATATATAATGAAAACAAACAGATCTTGTGAAGAATATACATTTTAAAGGTGCTTTTCATGTTTAGAAGTTATCTAGAAGTTAACAATCCTTTTCAAATCTAAGTAGTACTGGGGAGTTTATTAATCCTATTGGACTATTTAACAAAAATATCAGTAAGTATTTACCTTCTTTTAGAATCTTAACCTCTTTCTTCACCTGGATAGGCAATGGGACTGTGTCACACATTTTGTGGATCAGAAGGGGACTTTCTGAGTTGGTCTTGGTTTTGCAATAGGAGTGCTGTCACATTGTGAAAAACATTGAAGACACAACATACAGATCATACAGTTTGGGATATGATAGATTTATTGGATTTCACTTTAGCTGGTATGAAAAAACCCCCTATTTTTTCGAGACATCAGTTATTAAAATACTAATATGAGTAACAAATTTCACTATGATCTATACATGATTGTTCTGATAACAGAAATGCAAAGAAAATGGTCTCTGCAAACTTCTTCACATCTCATTTGCTTTACAAAGAACAAAATCCTCTGTAATATTTGACTGGAATTCTTCAGTAGTAGGCCTGGAATGGGATGAAAACTAGGAAAATACTATGAAAGGGAATCAGACTGGGAAAGAAAATTGGTCTTTATATAAGAAACAGAGCAAAAGATGTAGGAATTAATCAAATACGATGAAATAATAATTCAACACAGAGTCTCTGGCTCTACTCCCCAGGCTTTTCTTACTCATAAAAGTAGAAACTTGCTTAGATTAGGATAGACTTATTTAATTCTTACCTTGCATTTCCTTTTGAGGTTATTACTGTCTGTAACATAGTGCCCTTGTATGCACCTCTTGTCTTTTTCCTGTGAGATACAGAGAGAAGCAGCAGGCTAAGCAACAATAGGATATTCCAATTACTACTCTCCATACACGGTATCTAACAATAATAGAATATTATTATGCTTTTCCTTCTATCTATTTCAAGAATGGATAAGATCAGCATCGCTGCAGAGGGTTTCCAAGCAGATGGGTTTTTTTCAGAGTAGAGTAAAGAACTACATGACCTCCCAGGGCCCTTTCGAAACCTGAACTTTTATGATTATATCAACCCTTTGAAGACCTATGGATTGTGCCTTGTTCAAAGTGGAATATTCTCTCATCACTTGGACAATGCTCGGGTAATAGCTTAAATTATAGCTACTTTTTTATATTAATATACCCAACACTCTTCTTGACCTTTAGATGCTTTGCCATTATCCTCTCTGGAATGAGATACAGTTTTACATCCTTCTGCCTCAGCAGTATGCCATTCCCATTTGAAATTTGTTATAGAAATAATTAGGAAATTTAAGGAAAGAAAGCCATCAACATGTAATTTGCTGCGATTTACAGTTACCATTGCAATACTTATGTGTTTTAATGGCAACACAGAAAATTGAGGTAATATAAATCCTTCCAGTCAAGAACATTACTATTTATTAGTGTTTCTGGTATATGCATTTTGTTCAATATTAAAGGGTTTACAGTCATCTTACTGGCTAATCTTGATTCCTTTTCATGTCTTAAGTTGTACATATGGAACTGCACTCGCAGCTATCAGTAAGTATAAACCAAAGTCTCCAGTAAAATTTTTAAACACACACATGCTTCACAAACCATCACCATCAGCTTCCAGACTAATACTGATCCACCAGATGGAAAAAAAGCCACTTCTTTTCATTGATTTTAAAAAAATATACATATTTATTTGAACAAGTAAACTCTTTGTTTGAAAATAAACAATGTCAGTGCTGTCCTAAATGTTCATGTTCATGTGTCCTAAATGTCCTAAATGTGCAAGGGCAGTAGTAGGACTTGATGATCCTTTAGGTCCCTTCCAACTCAACTCAATCTGTGAATCTGTGAAGTTTCAGGCACTGTAAGTGCACTGGGCACACCTGAAAGTCACCCTCAGCTTGAAAACCCTTTCAATTTTTCAGTTCAGCTCAGGAAGCCATATTGATTTAAACAATCTTTCTTTTATTTCAGCACACGTTCTTTTACATACCTATTATCACAGGCAATAATAATTTAGATATTTTATAGCAAATTAACTATAGTGAACTTCTCCCTTCTTAGTTGGATGTAGGAGTTATGACAATACAGATCTGCATAATGTCTAAGATGGAAATGATGTCGTCAGCACTTTTCTCAGCTTTCTAGTAAGTGACAAGAAGTGTTGAAAAATCTACAAATTTCAGCACTGTGCTTTTGTCCTCCTTTTGTCCTAAGGGAGGACAGAAAGATAGCATATAACTAATATATAAACTATGTGAATGTGTGCAAACAGATCTTTCTTATTTAGGAACATGAGGAGAGTATAGAATTTTGGCGGTGTACTTAATGTCAGGGACTGATGCACTTTGTTAGTGGAGATGCTTTGTTAACTTGATGATAAGTGATACAGTCTAGATAAATGGAAAATGAATGCATTAGTGTATCAGTAATCTTAGCAGATCAGAGTAATATACTTGTTATTAATGGTCATTAAATCCACATAAATATCTTAAAATAATAGTCCATTGAGGTAAGCTCTTTGGGGAAAACTGTCTATTTGTGTTTATACATCACCTAGCAGAAAGAGGAACTCATTCTTTTTTTGCCCCTTAGGAACTGGTGATATATGATAAATGACAGATTTTTCAAAATGGAATCAGCTGTAAGTAATGATAACAAAATGTGGGGGTGCTTAGCAAGACTAATGATGTTGCAAGACTGGTGTCATCGTTATCTATTTAATCACTGATGCAACATAAGCTATCAGTCATTCACCTGCAAATAAGGAAAACAGGCTACACTTATGAACAGAACTGATTTTGTCTTGGGAATCTGTAAAATTCAGAAAAGAACCTGGAGGCTATAGCAGACAAGCCACTGAACACAAGTGCAGTAGTGTGGGAAACAAGGTTAATGACATACAACCAAGATAGTGGGTAAGAGTAAAACCACATGCAAAACCAACATTCAAATGTTTTAAATAGGTTCCACGCCACAAAGAGACTGCTCAAAATAGAAAAATTAGGCTGAACTGAGTTCCTTAAGGACCTGACTCTATTTGGCAGTTAAATATCTCTAACCTTAAAGACAACTAGAAAATGTCGTATGGGTATAAAAGTGCTCCTAACTGTTAGAGAAGCAGCTAGCACCCTCAAACTGAGAAATTAAAACAAAACAAAAACTTACATACAGTTTATAAAAATACATGTGATTAACTATTAGAAAAAAAATGAGCAAAGGAAGATGAAAATTAAGATATGAGATATGTGAGATATATTCCAGCACAAATACAAATCTCCTTCATGTCAGACACAATAGGTTCAACTTGTGACCACTGAGTAAATCTCACCTATTAATTATTTGGAGTATCACACTAGATTAGTGATATCTAAGCTTTCCAGCAAGATCAGAAACATAAATTGGTTTATTATCAGGAAGGAATGCACTGTGACCACATATAAGGAAGTAATAAAACTACTAGAGAGTGCCCAAAGGAGGGCTGTGAAGATGGTGAGGGATCTGAAGGGGAAGCAGTATGAGGAATGGCTGAGGATGCTTGGTGTCCTCACCTTGGAGAAGAGAACACTGGGGTGACCTCATGGCAGTCTGCAATTTCCTTGTGAGGGGAAGAAGAGGGGCAGGCACTGATCTCTGCTCTCTGGTTACCAGTGACAGGACCCAAGGGAACAGCCTGAAGTTGTGTCAAGGGTGGTTTAGGATGGATATCAGGAAAAGGCTCTTCACCCAGAGAGTGTGACCACGCACTAGAACAGGCTCCCCAGAAAAGTGGTCATGGCACCAAGCCTGACAGAGGACAAGATCATTTTGATAGATCCGGTCAGCATTTTTATCTAAAATTTATTTTTAACTTCAAGCATACACTTATATAAATTAAGTGCTAATGATTGAAAATTTCTTATCTTCTTAGTGATTATTCAGACACAACAGAGGACTTGATGGCCCTTTGAGAGGTAAGTACCTATAAGCAGCAACAAGTACATACTGATGCCCAGGCACAGCTCTTGTCCATTTCTAGGGATGACAAATCTGGAGTATACATTCCATAATTTGACAGACAAATTTCTTGGGATTAACATGCATTTAAGTAGTTTCACCAATCTTACAGGGCAATCTTACAGAAAGCTCCCTCTGGTCAGCCATTGGGTAGACAGAATCCTAGGTGTCATCTTCAGCAAATGTAAGACAAAAGGCCAGAGCCTGTGCAGTGCTGTTGGAGCCTGAACTCACACAACAGAAGTCCTGGAGCTCATGGTTGACTTCCATGGTTTAGGAATGGTGTTCCCCAATATAGCATTCACACTGAAACACTCCAAACCATGTGCTGCGTGCTCCTCCCCACCTCTCTCCCCTGTGGTGGGATGGGGAGGAGAATTGGAAGCAAAAAAGGTAAAGATCACAGGTTGAGATATTAACAATTTACTGAAAACAGTGAAATAAGGCAATGACAGTAACAATGGGATAAGACAATGGACAGGAACAGGAACAATGCTATTGACAGACTGTACAGGAAAAGAGGTTTATGATTCACACATGATTTCACCTCCCCTGGAAACCCCTCACAATATCTGACCACTCCCTTCACCACACTGCACCAAGGAGAAGGGAGCCTTTGCCCCATACCCAGAAAATTCTGTGAGGTGGTACAGAATAACCTCTGGGTCCTGCCAAGCCCCGCCTTGGCTACTGCAAATAGTAACCCTGTTCTGGCCAGAACCAGGACCCTGACAAAACTAAATAGACAATAGACAATGACAACAAAAATAAAATCCCATTTTGCTCATTTAGTTGTTTTGTTAAGCATGTCATGCATGGGTCCACAAATTAACCTTTTCCTTGCAAATTCATTTCTGAAAAAATATAAATAAGATAAATATGTATTGGTGTGAAAATCCATTCAGAAATAGAATCAAGGAAGGAAAAAAGATTTTTTATTTGGAGATCAGTGATTTTCCCAGCAGCAAAACACATAGATGGGACACAACCTTTAATTTGGTGCTAAACAAAATCAATTTAGTACTGGACAATAATCTGTTGTGTTCAAAAATAGTTTTATAAGACTTTCAAAATTGCAATATGTCTCAAAAAAATTTTGCTTCACAGAAATATAACATTTGCATAATAAATGTTATCATATCATTGCACCACATTATTTTAAAATATTTCAAGACAAAGTGTAGACGAAAAATTCAATTGTTCACAACATTTCTATCTTGCTTTGTAACATCTACAGATTCTTTACCACTGTAGAATAAAGATATCCTTTTTAAAGAGTATTTCTGAAAATACATTCTTATACTGTGTCATCTGTTTTTTTCTTGTTGTTGTAGGCACATCACAGAAAGTCAGGGATTGTTAGGGATTAATGTCATAGTATTTAAAAAACATGTCAGTTATAAGAGCTTAGTTGATGCATTCACACCTTAAAAAAAGCAATGAATTAATTTTATTTTCCAATAACTAAAGAATAAACAGCTTGCAAAATCTGTGTATCATTTTCACAATTGCAATCTTTGATACACGCAAAAGGAATGTGGAACAGAAGTAAGAAAGTGGTTTACAGCTGTTCAACAAGGAGGGTGTCTTTCAGAAACAGTTGTAATAGATAATGCATGAAACTGCATACAATCATTTAGGTTAGAAAAGGCCTTTAAATTATTGAGTCCAAATATTAATCCAGCACTCCCAAGTCCACCATTAAACAGTGTCTTTAGGTGCCACAACTGCAGATCTTTTAAATACCTCCAGGGATGGTGACTCAATCACATCCCTGGGCAGCATGCACTGCTCTCCAGCAGACATCTGGAAGTTGAAGTCCCTCAGGAGAACAAAGACTTTATCTGCTTCTCCATCCTTATTGGGTGATTTGTAACAGACTCCCACCATTCTCAGGCACATCCATGGTTTCTAACACTTCAATAACCCTTGTGTCTTTGCTACCCCATGAATCTCCTTCTGCTACTCCACCGAGATGACAGAGACCGGAGACCAAAGAACCTGGCTAGAAAATCATCCTTCAAACATTGGCATGCCTAGACTTATATCTGGAGACCTTGGGGCTTTTCTCCCTTTCCCTCTTCAAACCTACTTTAAAGTTTTCCAGTGTGTCCTGCTAACCCCTGCAGAAAGTTCCTTTTTTTGCCATCACTCCCGACAGGTCTGGTGTTGTGTAGACCAATCCATGACCAAAAACCTCAAAGTTCTGCTGGAGACACCAGGTTCAGAGACAGGTTTTGGTCTGCTGGCTTGTCCTGTTTGGTCCCTTGTCATTCCCTGCAACTGGAAGGATAAATGAGGACATGCACCCACAAATACCTTTTTCTCCTGGTTATTGCTCACAGAGACTTTTGTAGCAATTTTGAGTCAGTAAGGTGGATCATTACTGTGATAGTCTCAAGATCTGATCTACAATTTACAGGAATTACATGAACACTCTTAAAAGATGGCATGTATCTGGGGTTGGTATCAAAAGTGAAGCGAGGATTTGTAACTGAAAATCTGCCTCTGAAGTGTATCATGTTTGAATCTGGATATGCAAATAGCTGGAAAAGGAGTGTTGATAAATACAGAGCCTACAAGAATGTAAACAAGTAAAATGCAAGATTTAATGGCTGAGCCCAAGCACGTACAGATCAGAAGCAAGACTAACATTTTAAATTAAGTAATTAATTTTTTATTTCTGAACAATCTCTTGAGTGAATTTCTTCTTTAAAATATTTCCTTAGACATAGGTTAGACATAGGAATATATGGGTGACAACCCACATGACTGTATGATACAAAGGGCCCTTCTAACCCCGAATGTAATGAGTTTTCTTCAACAAACAGTAATAGCCAAAATATGTTTGTCAAAAGTGCATTAAAAATACAATTAGGACTGTAGTTTTCAGCCATGAAAGAATTCATTTCAATTAAGCATGCTCATTTGAAATGCTGACATGAGTGAGTACAGTCTAACAGGTGCTCCTATAATTAACAACACATTCTGCATGAAAGATGAAATAATTTGGAGCAGTATTACCTTCCATTGCAGTTTTCACAGATCTTAGGCATCTAAAATAACCATTTTGGTTGAAATTACACAGTGTTCTTATTTTAATTTACTTGTAAGTATACTCAGGGGACCGTTCTCTTTATCCAGCTCATGCATTGACATTTGACTGCATTGCTGAGTTTCACACATGTTGCTTCCCTTTTAATAAGCTGTTCCTGAACTTGATGGAGGAAGGCAAACGAGGAAGGAAGGCATATTACACTTGAATATGATACGTGATATTTCAATCGTCAGTACATACTAAATGCTTTTAAACTATATAAGGTTTAGATATTCTGGTTTGTTTTTTTTAACTGCTAGTATTACTCTGCCCTTTTTAAGTTTCTATTAATAAAATAAAAGGGAAATGGTGTAAATATGTTTATAAATGTATCTAGGTGCATAGAATACTGGGAATTAAGTTAAATTCTATCTATATTTGAGTATATCTTGTCAGTACTTAGCAGAAGAAACAAAAAGGCAACATGAGGAACAAATCCAATTTTTTCTTGCGGTTTCACAGGGATTTGAGGAACCAGACTTTTGCCAAGAACAGGGCAGACATCAAATAGTTGTATCGGAATACAAATACTCAAGGGGCTCAAAGAAACCAAACACACTTGGACTCAAAAGAAAAATACTACTTGCCATTAGTTACCCATAGGACTAGCTGTATATATTAGAATAAATAAAGTCTCTTTTCAGAAGAGTCTGAAAGACTTGGCGGAAAAAGATGTGAAGTAGATAGAACTGCAAGAACTTCAGAGGACTTCATGACCTAAAAGTAGTGAAGCATGATATTCTTTCTCAGTGGAAATACAACTACAGGCATTCTGTTATTTCTTTCTCTTTTTTTCCCGGTCCCAAAATGGTGACTGAATTTCAAACTTTTTTAAAGTCTGCATTTCAATTCATATACCAAACCCAGACATAAACCATAACATAAATGCTGACGTAAACCAGCCCTGGAGTGTCATCTGATACTGAGACTTTTGGAACCAATATTAGTCACAGGATGTAAGCGTTCACATCACAACAATTCTAGTAATGGGAAGGGGACAACGCTATGGAGCTACAGATTAAGGGAATGCCTCAAGATACAAAGCTAGAAACAGCATTTGAATTCTGCTCTGACATCAGTAACTTTGGCACTCATGCAGCAGCATAAATTTAAAAAAAATGCAGAAGCATGTGGAGGGTCTTGTGAGGGAAAGCTTTGCCAATATTAAAAGAAAAAAGAATCTAGTTATCTTTAATAATGCATAATGAAATGTGACATTTGTACAAAATTTATCTTGCTACTGAGCTCCAAATCTATGAGAAACAAATAAGCTCCAAACATGTTAAGATCAAGTTTCAGTGTTAAGACTAAATCTAATGAAAAATTCTTTTTAATACTTTTGTCTGTATTAAAGGAACTTTCTCAGTCCACAATAAGCTCTAAAATGCAAGTAATATATTTTCTTCCTAACGCCATTTTGATATCAAATATTATTCTATGTAGTAAATCTAGGTTTACCTACAGATGTCCATGATGCATACTGTAATACATTCTTCTTTTTTGTCTACTGCTTTGAAAACTGGGATTAATATATCCTGATATCTCCTGTCTCTAAAGTCATTATAAGCAATAGAATTTCACACATGTTCTGGACTCCAAGACAAATTAGGTTTTTTTATTTTTCCAATCTTTCAGAAGAATACCTTGCAAAATGGGCAAAGGACATCCCTTACAATGTACAAACAGGACCAGATAAGGTAACACTGGCAGCTGAGCACTGATGAATCAAATCTTTGCTCTGATTTTAATTCAAAGTTACTCTTTTTACTTCAATTTATTCACTCCAATGTGACTGACAAAGGTTTGTCCCAAAGAAAATTTTATCAGGTTTAATAGTCGTAACTTTTAATGACCACCTTTCAAATCCACATTTAGTAAATATTCTTTATCATTCCTTTCTTGTTTTCACTGGTTCTTTGAATTCAATAGTAAGTTGCCCAGCAACTGTCAATATTATCTTTCTTCTATATTTTTAGAGTGCTAGTTTACAGTAAAGTTTATGAACAATTACCAATTCTATGGAGTAAGAAGTTATTTATTCTGCTGAGATAATGATTACTGAAATTGCTACTACAGGTAGTGAAATAACAGTGTTAACAGTGTCTAGTTTCACTAGAATCAACTGAAAATGAGTGCTCTTAGGCCTTTAGACTTAGTATTTTTTTGGATAATAGCAAACACTTCTCGTGTCAAAGTGTGGTCCTGACAACATGGATATTTAGATAATGGCTAAATTCAATGTGCTCTTGAAGCTGGTGCTGCCCTCCCTCTGCAATGCCAGACCACACAAAAGTGGGACAGAGGGTGAGAGAAAGAAAGGGAGGAAGGGAGAGAAGGAGAGAAGAGAAGGAGAGAAGAAAGAAGCAACCCTCAATTGTTCTTACTGCAGTAGTTGAACTAACTGGGTGAGTCTCCTTCTCTGCGCACTTTTGTTCTAAAAACAAGTACATCACTCTAAATCAGAGACAGATTGCCTTACTCAGTTTTAAAGTGAAACAGCAGAGAAGGAGCCTCCATCCACAGGCAGCATTAGCGTTAGTTGGTACAGGATTACAAGCAGGACCATCCCTCAGCTCAGGCAGGAGAGAGCTTTTGCAGCTCCTTTTATCTGTGCTGCTGTAAGTCCTCAGTGAGACTCAGGGATATAATGGGGAAATCATGGTGATCTGAGCCCTTAAGCGTGTTACCTTGAGCAAAAGGACAGTGATTCCCCACATCAGCATGGACTCCAAACACAGCCTGACCTTTCCATGCAGTCATCTCTACGCAATTTATTGAAGACGAAACTGCTGTGTCCCATCAGTTTGATTTCTACTCTGATATATACTCTGGAACAAGAGCAGTAAAAACAAAAATAAAAAATAAAATTAAAAGAAACTAAAATACATTATTTCAATAAGCATAATTTGCTTGAGTTTGTGATGTCTTTCTCTGATATTTAGTTGACCACAAGCAAGAAACAGCATGTGAATAAGTTTTATCGCAATAGGATGCATACTGAATATGTTGCCAGAGCTATTAAAGTAAATTACATAAACTGGAAAATACTGTATGGCAAACTACCCTTCCTCAGGCTACCTCCTACAGCCAAAGCCTTTTAGTTCTTGTTGATTGGCTTTGGAAAGATACCTCTTCCCAGTCGTTTCCTTTCTTTTATCTTCAACTATAACTAAGCTGCTAAGACCAAACTACTAATATCTCATTATTAATGCAGTAATGCACTGACTTTCTCCAGCAAAGGTCTGATTTTGAACTGTTCAAAAAGAACATTATTACAGATTTTTTTAATTCAGTTACTAACTGAAGGTTCCAAAATAGTTTTAGGCCGAGTTTCAAGCATTATTTAAGCACTTTTTCAGTCTCCATGAAGGAAAAAGAAAGACCAGAAGGAAAGTGACAGCAAAACTGAATATATACAACTCATCAAACCCAGAACACAAGACCAAAGTTTAGGTGATTAAATGCTAATTAGACAATTAAAATAATTTTAGATATAAACAACAGATTGCATTACTGGGAGCAGCTAAGAAGATTTTGGTTCATCAGCAGTTCCAGAGCTACGACTGGAAAACAAAAAAACCCAGAGGCAGTAATAGCTGGGATAGAAACCATCCTTCTGCAACAAATCTGAGAAATAGGACAAGGAAGGGCAGGGAATGCATTTTGTTTTTTTTTTTTTTTTTTTTGTCCCAGTCTTAGTGCTTTTAAGCTCTGGAGTCAGCAGCCACCTCCCAGTGAAATTCTGCACCTCACAGGACCATCATGAAGCTGGTCTTGTTCCCCACATATTAAGATGGAAGATGTGAAAGGGGACAGAGGCCCATTGGGGGAAAAGACCTGGCAAAGAAAATAAGAGTTGATGTTTACTATAGTCCTTTCTACAGAGTTTCAGATGCCATAATAAGGGATAAGATTTGAAAAAAACTAGAGATTTTTGGACCATGAACAATCAGAGGCTTATTCAATTTTGTATCAGAATGCTTAAATTCAACTCTAAATCCTCTTCAGTACCTTTTCCAGTTCTCATCTATCTTATTTCAGCTTCCCAGGCACTTAGTGAGGATGCAAAGCAAATGGTGCATGCATGTCTAATGAGCCTAGTGAGTTTCCTGAAGCAAAGAAAGGATCTTGGAGGAACATGGGAGAAGTCTGAATACTAAATAATTAAGAAATAGGGTAGGAAGGGTATGGTAGATTATGAAAAGAAGATAAATTCCTACAGACCTCTTAATCCTACAGTGGTCTGCATCTGCAGCAAACATCAGCAGCACTATACACAGAATAGATGTAAATTTATACTTATTACAGTAAGGTAAACCTGATGTCACTCCTGCTGTGTCTATCACTTGTATTCCCACTCTTCATTTTTCTGCTGGTATCACAGGATAGTTTTTTTTTTTTTTACTTACTATTTATATTTGTAGATTTTTACTTTTACTTCTTGTATTTATAGATTTTATGTTGTTGGTGTTTTTATACCTATACTTTCAATAAAAATCTTCTGAGTCAGCATCCCTGGAGAGGTGTGGTGCTTCATGACATGATTGAGTGATGGACTTGGCAGTGCTGGGTTTATAATTCAACTTGATCATCTTAGGGCTCTTTTTCAAACTAAATGATTCTATAATTCTATGACCTTCTGTCAGTAGAAAGGGTGTGGATCAGTCAAAGTGATCTCTACTGAAAATACGACAGGCTACTCCTCGTAATAGTAATCTGAGATTAACTCAGTTGGTGAGAGCCTGGTGTTAATAATGCCAAGGTCATGAGTTTTAACCCTGTATTGGCCATGCATTTAAGAGCTGAATTAGATGATCTTTCTGGGTCTCTTTGAGCTCAGATTATTCTGTGATTCTGTAAACATAATGAAGCTGTATTTTTGAAACAATGATTTTCAACCTTTTTCAGTTTATAGGTCTCTAAGTATTTCCCAAGACAACTGCAGAATTTCTTTCTGCAAAATTAATGCTAAGACAACATTGAACGTGTCCTACAGATTTTCACGTACCACAACAAAAGATTGAAAATCTAAGACTAATGCCCTAGCAAAGCAGATCAATAAATCTGACCACCAAAGGGTGCTTCCATGAGTTTTGGTACAAGATTTCCAATGTTGCAGAAGCTACTGCCACTTCAACATCCTGTCCAGAGCATGCTATTTTAGTTATCTCATTCACAGAAGTGCTAAAGGCAGTGAAAAGAAACGTAAAAAGAAGGAAGTGTTTTAGCTTCCCAATAAAGCAGTCACTACATACACTGAATTTTGCCACCATAATTACTTGCCATAAGTAAGTTGTGCTAATCATGGAATGATTGGGACTGAAAGGAACTTTAAAGATCATCTACTTCTAACCCCCCCGCCATTGACAGACACCTTCCACTACACTAGCTGCTCAAAGTTCCATCCAACCTGGCCTTGAACATTTCCAGGGATGGGGCATTCACAACTTCTCTGGCCATCAAACCTATTCCAGAGCCTCACAACCCTCACAGTCAAGAATTTCTTCCCAATATCAAAACATACCCTATTTTAGTTGGAAGACACTCCCCCTATTTTTATCTCTATAAACCCTTTCCAAAAATCCCTCTGCAGCCCTCTCATAGGCCCCCTTCAGGTACTGGAAGGTGCTGTGAGATTGCCCAGTGTCCTCTCCAGGCTGAACATCACCAACCCTCTCAGTCTGTTTCCTCCACAAAAGAAAAAGAGGCATCATTTGCAAAACGGAGAGATGTTTGCAGTTCCTTTTATTGAAAGCAAATTCTTTGACTTGAAGGACTGCTGAAAAGATCACCAGATGGTGCTTTGTACAAGCAGGCTGGATTTGGCTAATAGCCAAAATGGCTAGCAGCTTACAATGTGGTTTTTAAATGTATTTGCTCTTATTGGCAGAGCTGTCAATATCACCTCAGCTGTTTAGACAGCCACTTACAATACATGTTAGCATGCACAGTGTCTGTGCCTGAAGCACGAAGAGTTCTGTCAAAATTCAGGGAATGAAAATCTAGGAAAAACAATGAGCAGGAATATTTTTGACAGAAATTAGCAGGCAAACACGGACTGGAAAGCTTCCAAAGGTCAGCTCACTTAACCTTTGCAGTACTTTTATATTTAGGAACGCCTAAAAAAAGTTAGAAGATAGCTGTTCCAAGAAACCCCACTGTGTCCAAGAAGGAAATTACTCATGCTGCATATGTTAGGGCTTCAGACATATGGCGTGACCTTCTGAACAGCATCACAAAGCAATAGCTGAGAATTCAATGAATAAACTACCAAACTTCCTATAGAAATCCTGCCTTTTTACATGTAGGGACAGAGTAATATTAGGATGAAGAAATATTCTAAAATGTAGTCTGTGCACTAGGAAACACAGTCTGTGTGCATTCAACATCATGCCTGACTTTTTTTTGATTGCAGAAGTTATCTTTCTGCTTTTATCTCAGAGGAATCAAACCAGACAGAGTCGAATGGAATTTTATTCCTTCCTTCAATTCAATTTAAAAGTCAATTAAGTTCAAAGCAATAGATACAAGATTCCCCAATGGAAATAATTTTAAGGCAGGGATGGCAGTATTGAGTGAATTTATAGCACAGGATAGACCGATAACTGAATGAGGTGACAATCTGTAACTTCAACACACACACACAACAAAAAAAAAAAAAAAAAAAGAAAGAAGAACTGAAGTCGGTGGATACTTGGAGGAATGAAAAGACAGGCCTTCAGGAAGTTGTACGTAGACGGCTGTCATGATAAGCCAAACGTTTCACTGGAGCTAAAAGCATTCCCTTGCGTTAAGCATTGTCACACAGAGAATCTGTACACACAGACATGGAAGAAAAGGAAGACTGGGTGTGGCAGATCAAGAAATGTAAAAACTACCATTACTGTCTGTTTCGCAGTGGTGCAAACATAATTAAAGCTTAGGTAGTCATGCTAATCATAGGGTTGTCATCCATTTGCACTGAACTTTGATTTTGTTGGCCAATTTTATCTATATTTGTAGTGGTTTTGCCTGGGTTTTGATATGGAAGTAGTGGTGGTGGGCAGGTGGGGGCTACAAGGGTGGCTCCTGTGAGAAGCTCTAGAAGCTTCCACCATGTCCAGCAAAGCAAATCCCTGCTGGCTCCAAAGATGGACAGGCCACTGGTCAAGACTGGGACAATTAGAAATGATGGTAACACCTCTGTGATAATATATTCAAGCAGAAAAATGAACAAAAAGTTCTTGCACAGTTGTAATTCCAGCCAGAGAAGAGCGGAGTGAGAGCATGAGAGAACAGCTCTGAGGACACCAAGGTCACTGGAGAAGGAGGTGGAGGAGGTGTTCCAGGTGCCAGAGGCCAAGGTTCTTCTGCAGCCCTTGTAGCCTAAGCCCAACAAAGATTATGTGACAATATAGAGTCTTCATGAAAGATAGAAAGACTAAACTTGGCTTTTAATGTTCTTTCAGTTATAAACTATTTACATGTTAAATTGATATGATAAAAATATATCTTCCATTTAATATGTGAAAACATGCAGATACCTATATCACCATGTCCTAAAAAGTTAAAAATAACAAAATTATTATTTTCTTACAACTACAGATATTGTGCTATTTTGTACTGTACTTCAATGAATAGTTGTGTTCAATATATCCTAAAAGAAACATATGCAATATACATCTGACTAAAGAAATAATACATACATATTTGCAGATGGTAAGCACTTTAAGATTTATAGGTACTATGTTGCACTTTTGCTGATATACATCACATGTCTTTACTTCTCACATCAATTATAAGCTTGTTGTAAAAGGACAAAAACATTACACAGATGAAAATAAACTTCACAGCCAATGTTTAATTACATCATAAAACTAAACGTGTAAAAAAGTTGAAGAATTTTCATAATAAATCTTAGAGTTATAGTTCTGAATCTTACTTTAATTAACATAATTAAATCTAGTAGCTCCTTTTAGAAATACTATATTTCAGCTGAAAAAGGAGCTTCATCTGAAGTTTAGAAATACTGCCCACAGTACTACATCTGCACTAAAGCCAAATGACAGCAAAAATACATCCCATTTCAGAGGTATCATTGGCTTGTGTTCCTGGCCAAATTCCAGTTTAGAGTTTATGCTCTCTTTATATGTCTTCCAATACACCAAAAAAATGCCTTAAAGGCATACATGTCACTCATATTTTTACCTGATATACATGTCTTGTACTGTCTCTCTCTGCAGGCATAAAATGCATCTGCAGTGTGGGGTTTCCCCCCTGTTTACCTAGAACAGATATTCAGTAGATTAAAATAGTTTTGCAACACAAAATCCACACACACATTCATGCACTTGTCTTTGTACTGTACTTCATACTTTCCTTACCAGAAAGAACTAAATGAATTGCTCTCCCTGCTCCATAACTTTTCCTTTTCTGAGCCTTGTGCTATGGCACACATTGTACTACCACTGCAAAATCTCTTGTGCTAGATTGGCTTCCCACTTTGCAAGTTCAGAAAACCCCTGACAAGCTGTTGCTCCATGCCAGTGTATGAAAACAGGAGGCTTGTCCTAAAGGAGCCTCTGGTTGCGGGTAACAGCCCATCACATAATCTGCCATACAGTTATGCTTCCATCACGTTTTCTACACTGGGGAAGAAAAGAGGTCTGTAATTTACATTTTTCCATACAATATATTCTGTTTAAATGAAGTAACATCAAAAAATGCAATGTGGGGGGAAAAGAGGTGACACTCTAGAGATCACACAATGTTCCATAAAGCTCAGAGATTATGAAGTGATGAATAATTCAAGTTCATGGGTTTTGCTCAAATCAAATGCAAGTTGCTCATCTGCAGTGCAGAACTGGGTTGTCAGTGCTCTATTATGTCTCCGTTATGGAATGCTGTCCTTGATGAACTAATTAGAGCACTGTAAAATTATTCCAGTTCTCCCTGGTTATCAAACAACACTAAAATGAATTCACAGATGAACAGACAAAACTCAATAAAAGTGTTTTCATCAAAAAGCCTCTTATTTCACCACCACTGAATAACTTGACACTACTTACAGCAGGAAGAACATATCTTGAAAATCGATCATGTGAAAATAAATTCAACAGCCCCACACATGTAATGCGTGGAATGTGTCATAAGTAATCACTAGATTAGAAAACTTTAACAGTTAATAATCAGAGACTTTGCAGAGTTTTTGGTGACTTGAGCTTTACATGCTGCCTATGCTATTATCTTAATTTTTATATTGTATTAATAATTTTTTTTTTTTTCAGGATGGAGAATATTGCCTACATTTAAATAACAGATTATAGAAAAGAATAAAAAAAACAAACCAGTTTAACCATGATAATAAATATGTTTATGGCTGTATTATGATGCAGAGGTCCTGCCTTTGCTCCCACAAAACACAGACATACTTTTTAATGTAATGGATATTAGCTAATGCATGCTAAATAACACCCTCTTGAGAAAGATTCAAACCTAGTAATTTTTGTCTTTCATTATTGTCACGAGTGATGCAAAGGCTGTAGTTTTTTTGCTTAAACAATGTGAATTTAGGATAGCCACCTTTGTTTTGCAGGAATACAGCCAATACCATAAAATTAATTGCATAATGTCAGGAAGGGCATTTCTGCTATATCGCTTTCTTACTGTCCTTCTGTTTTGCAATTCCTTTCCTTATATGGCATCAAGCAACTTAAAATTCCTAAGTCACCAGTAGTGGTGCATCCAGAAGACCACAGAATTAAGAATTGGCAATCTGCATGCTTGGTTCCTTCTCAGCCATATAGATTTCACATTGAATAGTCTATGAGCACTTATTAACCAGCTATGGCAGGATGTTCATGATCACTAAAATGCATGCCTCTGGGCCAAGGATACCTGAAACTGCTCTGTGCAATAATTAACCCATGTAAAAATAATCAGGGCAGAGGTAATTAAAGTGTATGTTTTCAACACTTGTTCAATCATAATTATGCATAATAGTGCATTTTCTTGTCCACTTGAAATATTATATGCACTTGTTTGGGAATTATAATTTTATTGAGGCAAGGGTGTGGTGCCATATTGTACAGTGGCTTCTCCAAGTGCACATTCTGGAGTTGGTCGCTTTCTGTAACTAATGGACCTGTCTAGCAAAACCCTACAAGAGTCCCAGAGAACTTTGAGCTGGTGACAGGAGCACTGCGCAGTGTGACGTGATCCACATGAAACAGTTTGTCCGATGCTGCAGCAGGGGTTCCCAGAACTAGATGAGATACTAGATTTCTATCACTTTTTCTATAGTTTACATCATTTTACTCCATAATTCAGTTTACCAGTTTAGAGTGATAGTGCTTTTCTTACTAAGTTCCTAAAAAAACTGACACCTGCTCAGCACAAAATAATTAAAAGTGTTAAATAAAAGAAGTATTGGGTGAAATCAGATATGAATATAAAAAGGTCATAAGATCATGACAGATGTGAATAACCTTTTTTTTTTTTTTTTTTTTTTTTTTTTTTATTGCTTATGACTTTGCAGTCTTTATTTCAAAAATTCACAAAAGCAACAGGAAGTTATCTTTTATGTTTGGGTTCCTGAATGTGTAATAGGGTTATTCTTGGGGTTGTACTCTAAAGCAATGTATATTAATGTATACTAAATTGCTATTCTTTACCAATTGTGGAACTTCAAATAGATACCAAATATTGAATTCTTATACGTAACCCACCTGTAGTGAGCTAGTAGGTGGCCCTAATCAGAAGTTTCTGCACAACCTGAACAAGCCTCTCCAAAGATGTGTATCCAGCTTTGGAAAACATACCTGGATTGTTCAGAATTTCACTTTTACTGTCTTTGATTACATTAGATTTTTGTTTGACCAGCATATACCTTTAGAAGTTTAAAAGGAAAAGACCAAACAAAACCAGAAAACTTAGTTAGGAAGCTCACACAAAATACTGAGCTAATTTTGAATTAGATTTTTTCCATGCCTTGTACACCCCTACCAGAAAAGATTTCACAAGCATAAATTAGAATAGAAATGAGTCAACCATAAGCCTCTGCCTTGGGATGTCAGTTTATACACCTTCTTTCTTGATCAGGAAGATATGTCATATGTTTTCAAAGACTTAAAAGAGTATTTATTCAGGCTACCCTTCTACCTGCAGTAATGCAAGCTACTTCTTACTAGTCTAGTCTAAAACATACATAATATGAAGAAATCATGCTTAGTGATTTCTTTGTTATTACAGCACTGCCATTAGCATTTTGTACCTAACAGGTAAAAATTGGTGGGAGTCACTTCTGTCTTAATGGAGACATATGGACAAAGCCTAACTCAGCCCTGTACTCCACAGTGTAACTCAGCTAAAATATTGGTTATTCATGGGTGAATCAGCTGGTTATGTCCCGGCTGAACTGAAAGCCATATCTCAACCTCCCAGAAGAGGCAAAGCAGAACACAGCCATTCTAAAGACAAGAGAACAGTGGGAAAAAGAGAAGGCGGAAGAATCAAAATATGAATCCTGGAAAACAAGATCTGTTCCTGTCTGCTGGTCCTGAATGTGGAAATGACTGGGCTATGGTTTCTATTGTTGGTCAAACAATATCTACTGCTCCCAGAGCTCTCAACAAGAAAGTTCACTTTCCAAGTCTCTGGCAGAGAAAAAGCAAGCAAAGCTGTTTTTCTGCCCTAGGAAGCTGCTCATGTCAGTCATTCTGACAGATAGATCTAGTCAGACTATTGTGTCTACCAAACTGGACACAAAGATTATCACCATTCATGCCAGAGCTGTGGGCTTGTATTGAATTGTCAGCTGCACATGACTGGCTTGGATTGCTGGATTTCAGATTCAAACTGGGTTACACTTCCTTTTCACCGGTTTCACTGGGAAAATAATAAAAAAAAAAACAAACAAAAACAACTATCAGAAATTAGTTGCAAGTAAAGTCATTATTAAATTTACACAACACTCTAATAATAAAATTGAACAAAAGTAGATAATAAAATATGATGATAATAAAACCCTTATAAACGCACGCTATAAGATCATAACAAAAAATCTGCAGTGTCTGGAATCTGCTTCTCCTTCAGGTTGTCACATATTAAAGAGAAGCTGTAGGTACACCTGAAGGGTTAAAACAGAAACTATTCTCTCATAGACAGCATGCACCACCACATATCTTTATATTCCAGTCTGCAGCAGGGACAAAGGGAAGCAGTTATTCTTAAACTATAAGTAATATTTATGAAGTAGCATGGAGAGTGATTAATCAAACTTGCCAGAGCTCTCTAAGATTTGGGCCCTAAACTCCAAAGAAATCTCCATCTGTCTCACTCTAACCTTTCCCATGCATACAGAATGATCTAGGTAGAGCTGTAGATGCAGTCTCCAGGCACAAGGCTGAATTTAAACTTAATACTATAAGAAAACACTTTAATGAAATTTGCCAAGTACTACGAAAACTATTTTGCAGATAGGAAGTGTATGTGATTTTGCTTTAGCTGAGTTTGCAGCTTTTCAGTGTGTTCTCACAAATGTTCAAGCAGCTGAATATGGTCTGCTGACTAGTCAATAAATGCTTATCCTGAATCATACTGGATAATGGATTTAAAACTGTATTTATCTTTGAAGGTTACTGATTCTATTTTAGACCTCAAGAAAGACTTAAGAGCCTTTTTCCCTCACTCTATCCATTAGGTCTAATTAAAAAAAAACTACCACTTACAATATTTTCCAACCCGTGATTTTATGTAAATATTTCAAGAAACCAGACTTGTCCAAAGACGTAAAAGATTAAAATATCGCATCAATTTTCAACCAACCTTTTATTTTCTGTTATCATGACAGTTTTCAAATTTACATTCAACCCACATTCAGAATTTACAAGCAGAAAGTATTTAGATAGATGAGTTTAAACTATTACCTGTGGTTCTATTTTCAAGCTATTTTTCAGGGAAGTCTGCAAAATGAACTAAGATACCAGTAATTTATTTACATCTGCCCAGTTCTACAAGACTTAAAGGCAGATGATTCCTCAAAGTTGTGGCTCTGGGACTGTATCACATTCTTAAGTGCCATTTTAAAAAGAAAAAGGTAGCAAATCTCTAGATTTTCTAGTATTAAGGAAAAGCTGGAAAATCATCTGTCTAGATTTTCATGAGAAGTAAAAGATATAACACAGAATAAAACTCCCTCTCCAGGTTTTCCTAAACTGCAAAATGGCCTCATGACTTTCAGCAGGATGACAAACGATCATCTGGTGAGATACCAAGCCGGCAAGTAGAGATTCTGGCCAGCTGGCCAAGAGCATGGCTGGCTCCTGCCCAGCTCGCCTGCTGCCCAGCTCCTGACTTCCTGACAGCTTCCACCATTCTCCCCCAGCCAAATGCCTTTTCCTCTTGCTGGCTGCTTGATCTGCACTGGTTCTGAGCTCTGGCTGGCTGGCTGGCTGGTAGAAAGGCTTGAGCTTGCTCTCCAGCTCCCCAGATGCACAGGCACCCATCTGGTGTTTGGGATATCCAACAGAAGGATGGGCCAAAATGGACCATTAGCCTTTGCCAGAGATCCCAGACTGCTGACATTTAATTTCAATGTAAAACAAACCAAAGACTCCACAATTCAGGATTGCCTATAAAAAGGCAATTCCCTGTTTTCTCTTGTCAGCTCTGACTGAAGACTAAACAGCACAGAAACAGACTGCAGTGCTTTTCCATTTTCAGTAGTATCCTACTCTATGCAAAGTTCAGTAAGACCTTCTTTGGAATAGGATAACACTACATTGAAATAAAGGTGTAAGAAAATTACTTATGAAGGCCTATATTCTACATCTCTTATTGGGGAGGCAATGTGCAAAACACGTGATAAACAATAATGAATAACCTGTGAGTATATTCTCCTGCCTCAATGAAAAGAAAAATAAAAAAATTAAAGAAATAAAATTAAAACTCCAAGATCTCAGATTGAACCTCCATGTAAAGAGTGAAATATAAAAAGGAGTTCTGATGTGTGTGTAGAAAGCTTTTCTTCAAATTAACTCTTCAGAACCTTACCTGTATTTCACAGACATGAAAAACAGTTTTCAGTGATCTTAGTAATATATATTATATATATTATATATATATATTATATATATAAACACACATTATGTATATGTTCTTGAAGGAAACCCTCACCATAAGGTGACAATTCTACTGACTGACCTGGCTGGGTTTCCCTCCACGTAATGAAGATATCCAACCATACTGGTAGGTGGAGGTATTTAACATTGCATCATGCATGACTCCTTCCTGGGTTAAAGAAAAAAGTAAAATGGAAGGTAGAGTAGAATACAATAGAGGTTTTGTGTTTCTGCAACATGGCATTCTTAAGCAGTAAGAAACATGCCACGAAAGCAGTAAGTCTTATGTTCTTTCTGCCTGAACACCGCTCCCCACTGCTACCATCCAGAAAAAGAAGTTGTGATAGTTTATGGAAGAAACTGAAAAGAACCCAAGAGATCTATTGCTAAAGGAGCTTAAATGCACCAGAGCACCCTCCTTCAATTCAATGCTACCATCTTAAGGAGATTAATTATTTCCTTCAATGCAACAAAGAGGACACTACTCAAGGAAATGAAAGACCTTGAAAGCTACTCATAAAGACCAGCAGGAAATGCAAGGCTTCAATCAGCCTGCAGAGAAGATCTATGACTTTTTGTCCTTGGTTTGAGCTGTGTTAAAACTGCCATTCTCTCTCCCTGCCTCCTGTTTTATAGCACTGAAATATGGATTCTTGGAGACTCTGGGAGTGGTTTAGTTATTTCAGTACTCATAACCCATGTTACCAATGAATATTTACATGAAAGTTAAACAATAATATTCTTAGGCATTAAATAATCTTACAGTTTATTCAAAAGCTGAGATCAAACTGGATTCACAAAACTGACACATTAACATTGAGTCTAATAAAAACCATGAGGACAAGTACAGCTTTATTAGTCATGTTCTTCCTTGGACAAGTTTAGAATTTGTTAAGAACATGAAGAAGTACAGATGAAACCTTCATACTTTACATACTCCCTTTTAGCAAAACTGTCACAGGTTTATTTCATTATTGACTTTGAACATTTCAGTGAGAAATGGTTGGGGTTGACCCAATTCCTTATGGGTCCTCATGCAGCTCAGCCCTAGGGAAAGGAAAAAGGAGAAAGCATGAAGGAGGCTGCCAGGGAAAGAATTCAGATCTTATTTCCATCATGCGCAGGATTGGATGAGACAGAATTGGATGAGACATAATCGCACAATGGCACCTTTTACATTTATTAAGCAATGTTGGGAAATAAGTGTATTAAGGTATATTCCTGCTTACTAGGCTGTGGAATATGGAGCCATGGAGAAAACCCTCATTTGTTCTAATGAAAGACAAACTACTTTTTAATAGATTAAGTACATTTTTTACTCTAAAAAACATGGAATTCAAAACTCATGGAGGTAAGCATTCTGTATTTTGAGATATGGGAATAATATGAGAACACTCAGCTAAGCTCATCTGTTCATGTTGCCTTGCAAATCTGTTACATGAACTAATGGATGTCTTGTGAACTGAAAATGGGTGTGAGACACAACTTTCCATTTTTAGGTGAAATTGGCATTTCAATGCCTAGCAACATTGCATAGTGTAAGAATGGGACATGCAGAAATGATAAAATGCCAGTTCTCAGATGCAGAATTGAAGAAATGAAAAATTATGTTAAGCTAGAAAAAAATGTTAGATTTACAGTGTTGCCTTAAAAGGCCAGTTTTTAATAAAGACACAGACACGGTTAAGGGGATAAAAAGGTTTTACCTCGGTATTTGGGATCCAGGTGCACACTTGATGCAGAATGCACCCCGTGTACAGCAAGGGTACAAGTTTTATAGGTTTCAGGAATTAGCATATCTATCTAGGATTCCCCAATAAGAAACTTAACAAATGCAGTAATGTCCCCTATTCTAATGAGTCCCCCCTGGATGAGGCCAGAGCCTAGTTTACAAGATGTTCTGGACAGAAGGCTTCACCAAGGCTGGAGTCTTGGTGTAAGATAGCACAGGGCACACTGACTCCTTCCTTGGATGTTTGGTCTCTCTGCCCAGCAAAGCGCCTAAACTGAGCTGGGATATCAGGCTTCAGGATTACAAGCATTTGGCTAAGGGTACAGATGGATGCATAGAGGGTACAGAAAGCGTAAAGGAAAAGCAAAAAAATCATCAGGCATCATTCCCCCCTTTAGAGACTAACAAGACTTCACTTGTCTAGTCTCTACACTACATTAACTACAACTACAACTATCAGAGATACTTCTTTTACGCAGGCCCAGTCTGATACCATGAACAATACGGTTGAATTTTAAGGTGGTAATTTTTGGAAACTAATTCAGGTAGAATTTGAGTCCCTTTCCAATTTTCATACCAATCAATGGCCAGTTACCACCCCCATCTAGAGGAGATAATTGGGTACAGATCCAGCAATTGCTCCTGTCAAGAGCGCTGGATAGATTTTGGACCATCACAATGCAATTAATGGCCGAATCCTGAATCATGGTTACCAGTTGGGCAGACAACAGACATGTGAAAAACAGTTTAAACCACATCAGCTTGATTTGCATCAGTCTCTGGTTCTTCGATGGTTTCTTGACTCTGGAGTAGTGAGTCTACGGTCCTTTCTCAGCAACTTTGACCGCAGTGAGGGTGGGCAGCAAGCTTGGATGGTCTCTTCTGCTCAGCTTGCAAGGGGTTGCTGTCCACAACTTGATGCAGACCTGTTCCAGGTGGAATGGATGAACAGGTGTGTGTCCCCTATGGGCTTGGACAGCACAGCGAATCTCTGGAGCTTCTGCAAATGGGAACTTAAAACCATTAAGCATTTCTGCAAATCAGTACGAGTTTTCCCCGGGATATGTGGAACCTGGTATGGTTTGCCATACAAGATTTCATAGGACATTACATTGTCCCTCTGCCTCGGTTGTATGTGAGCTCTCAGCAAGGCCAGAGGCAGCCTGAACCCATGTCACTGAAGTTTCTTGCAGATCTTACTGATCTGGGTTTTGAGGGTTTCATTCACATGCTCATCAACCTTGCCACTTGCTTGGGGCCTGTATGGAGTAATCAGGTCCCAATAAGTCAGAATCCTGTCGACTTTCCTGACCACAGTTGCATGAAATGTGGTCCTCTATCTGATGACATTCCAAAAGGAACCCCAGACCTTGGAATTATTGTGTTGAGGAAAGTTTTTACTACCCCCTTTGCTGTGTTGGTGCAACGGGGTAAGCCTCAGGCCTCCACTGAAGGTGTCAACCAATACCAGTACATAATTGTATCCCTCCTTGAAAGGCATTTCAGCAAAAATCTATTTGCCAGTAGTCTCCCGGGAGATCTCCTGCCTCATCACCCCTAACACAACTCTCTTACTTGTGTCATGTCGTGGGTTTAAAGCCTGAATCTCCTTCCCGGCCAATGCACCAGAAATGTCGTGGTTTAACTGTGCCCACGACGTTCCCTCCTTTCCCCCCCCACCGGAGAGGGAGAAGGAGAGCGAAAACCCAATTAACACGAAAATTTAGTGCTTTGAGATAACATAATTGGAAGAAAGATACCTATGACTCACAAAGAGTCAGACAGCTGCATAACTTAAATTGCAAGATGTTTATTACTACACACACTAAGACTGGCAACGGGTGAAAAACAAAGATAGATATTACAAAGAGAAAAATAAATGGACATTTTAAGACACCTGTTACACTTCCCAGGGACCCATCTCTTCTTCCAAGTCCCCCATCTCCACCCCTCCCATGTTGTCCCTCACACACAGGAGGGCGGAGAATGAAAGTCTAACACAGATCAAAACACTCAGTGTTGTCCAAGCGTTGTGGATACAACATTCTTACAGCTCGCTGTGGGATGTGTCCTTTTCTGAGAAACAGTCAGTGCAAAACTGCTAATAGCAGAAAGGAACTTCTTTACCTCACAGGAAAAAGAAAAGAATTCCTTCAAAGCCATGTTGTTTTTTTTTTTCAGCGACGTGAGTCCGATTATCACAAACCTCTGGCAGAACACAAAACACGCTTCTTCTACATCAAAACTTCGTGGGGGGCAAACCTCTTCTCTATTTCTTGGCTTCGTAATCCAAAAAAATAGTCCGATCCTCAAAAGCCAGGGTTTTTCCTCTCACAGCAAGGTCGCTTATACTTCTATACAGGTCTCTCTCAATATGATGGAAAAAGTTCTTTTCAAGAACACTTATCTCCTCAGCTTGTTCGAGAACCACAGCAAGGCACAGCTTCTTCTTACTGTTCTATGATCTTTAGATGTCTCCATTTTTCTTCTTACATCTCCTCACCCTCCTGCTCTGTTTTTTTTTCCAGTGCAAGATTACTAAAACTACATGCTATCAATTAACCTAAACATGGCGGCGCAACTATCTTGTTTTGAATTCCTTCTTAAATACACAAATACGTCATCACAGAGGTGTAACTATCCTGTGCAATTGGCCAGGCCTGATGGTCAGCCTGTCCATCAACCTCAGAACCAATGATGGGTTGGCTCTGAAACACAGGGGGGCAGGCCTCCCTTTGCTGGAGAAGAAGAAAAGGAGACCCCCTAGGACTTCTCACAGCAGCCATCTTTGTGGTTTCTTGATCCCTCCCCCACCACCAAAAATTGGACCAAGAAAAACCATGACAGTCAGGATTGTTTCTACAACAGGTCTACACTTGCTTGTTATAGATTGTACAGTATCAGTCTCCCCTCCCAACCACTACCTTTCAGATGTTTTAAAAGATTTTCTGCTCCCCAGTGGGTACCCTCAGCTCCTCTGGGCTATTTCTAGAAGAAGGGAGGTGGAGTACAACCTGACCTGTTGGGGTAACAGCCACTCACCTTCCTTGATTTCAGCTTTAAGAGCCTTAATCAATTTTTGATCCCCTGATCGTATTTTGGAGTAAACCCTGTCAAATCTACCTCTTCTGTGGTACTACTGCAAATTTGTCTTTTCCTGTACCCCTTTCGTTGTCTTTTACCAAAAAGGTAATTTCCCAATTCAGGGGTTGTTTTCTCTTTTTGATGACTTCTGCAATGCATGACAGTTACTCTGTAGTCTTCTGGATATTCTGCAGGAGTGCAAGGATTGTTCTGCATGCTTAATTTCATTACCTTGAACAGTCAGCAGGCCATGTTCCTTCCAATAGCTCCGTGGCATGAACAGTGCTAAGCACATCAGTCCATAAGTCCACCTTCTTTCCTTCATTCAGTTCTAGAGCTCTCGTCAGTGCAATCAGTTCAGCTTTCTGTGTGACACATCTGAAATCAAGGTCTTTGCCTCAATTACCTTATTCATGGTGGTTCTGTGTAGCCTGTCATCCTTTGCCATTCCTGTGTAAACTGCTTCATCAGGAAATAGTTCCCAGCTCGATTCTCAGAGGCACATCCTTCAGGTCTGGTCTGCTGGAATAGTCTTCTCTATGTCTGCAAACAGTCATTTCAGGCATGTTATCAAATAATGTGGATGACAAAAACATTGCAGGGTTTCGACAGAAGTGTTTATCAGGGTAACATCATCCTGTTCCAACAACACAGATTGTGTAGTTAAGCATTCTGCTTGGGATAGCCAGTGTCCCCCTTTTGCTCCAGCATAACACCACTGCGTGGGGTACATACACGACAATGTGCTGACCAAGGGTGAATTTACGGGCCTCCTGTATCAGGATGACAGTTGCTGCCACAGCTCTCAAACACCCAGGCCACCTTGGCTACAAGTCCAGTTGTTTTGAAAAATAGGCCACAGCTCTTTGCTGGTCTTCAAGGTGCTGTGCCAGTACCCCAGAGCAACACTGAGTTGTCTTATATGGAAAAAGTCAAAAGGCTTATTTAAGTCCAACAGCCTCAGCTGCTCCAGCTGTTTAAATGCAGCCTTTTTACTCTCTGTGGACAATAAGATGGTTCTCTTTTCTGCTGCCTTAAGGGTCCCATACAGAGGTTTTACCAGTAGTCTTTTCCAGTTTTCCAGTTCTTTTGCCAGCTGGCTTTCAGATTTCCAGGTGAGCTGGATCTTTTTCCCTGTCTCAGTACCTCTCCTTCCAAGCAAAGAGCTTTTGACTAATTTTGTGACCAGAGGTAGGGTATAGGAAAGACAAATTTCGGACCCCAAACTGTAAACCACTCGAGTTCACTGGTCAGTGTAGTCATGGTTATCGAACCTTGGTTACAGAAGTGAGAGCCCTGAACCACTAGATCACTAGGGAATGTAATCTGACCTTGTCTCTCCGGTTCAGAGGAGCTATCTGTATTGGGCTTGTCAGAATTGCCTTTAATGCGACTGTTTCTCTCCTTTTTTTGGCACTGATCGTTCGGTCTGCCCCGCTCCCGGTTCCGAGCACCGGAAGCGGCAACAGGACCCGCCCAGCTCGGCCCCGCTCCGCCCCAGGCTGTCGGGTGGTGATGACCGACCCTCTCCAGCCACTCCTGTCGGGCGGTGGCGGCCGCCCTCTCTGGCCCCCTCCGCCCCCAGGGCTATCGGGCGGTGGCGGACCCGGCCCCTCTCCAGCCCCACTCCTGTCCCAGGCTATGGGCGGTGGACCCGGCCCCTCTCGGCCCGCTCCCGCCCCAGGGCTGTCACGGGCAGTGGGGTGGTGGGCAGTCATCCCCGCTTCAGCCCCAGAGACTGGGGGAAGGGGCAGCGCGGGCAGGGGAGGGGTGCTGCACTCCCCTTCTCCACCGGCACGGCAGCACCGGCGGCGGAGGGGGGTGATTCCCCCTGCCTTTCTCCTTAGTGAAACCATCTCCACCCGCTTTCTGCGGCTGATGGTTTTTCTCTGTTTAAAAGTATTGCAAACAACTCCGCGTATCTCACTAACTCCCCGTGTTCAGAGTTGTCCTCTTTCTAGAGAACCCGCCAATGTTTCAATATTGTACTTAATGGGGCTTCACGGGGTATCTGAATACTTTGAGAGGGATGATACACACCCCATTCTGTTTAGAAATGAAAAGCAGTTAGAGTTGGAAGCAAGAACGAACTGCGACCTCACCCCCCCTACAAGTTGCAGCCTAACCTATAGTGCAAAGCAGAGGCAGAGAGAAAGCAGAAGCGCATGCATGCAGAAACCTGTCCTTGCTGGGTCTCCCTGCCCCCCAGCAGAGAGACCCAGCCCTGAGCCTTTCAGCTGCGTGCTGCACTGAGCCCTGTAGCAGCTCTCAGCTCTGTGTGGATCAGCGAAGAGCGTCCTCTTCTTTCCACACCCCCGTGGGAAAAGGAAATTTCCTTATTACAGAAAACCCCCTTTTACAGGGCCCCGTGGCCACAAACCACCCTCACCAGCCTTTTTGCTAGCAATAATACCGTACCCTTTTATCTTACCTCCTCCCGTGCCTTGTGTTGGATTTCTTTGAATTCCCGGTCTCAGCTCTTGGACTGCTGCCGGACTGCTGCCCTCCAAAGTGCCGGAAAAGGAGAGGTGCAGCAGGGCAGGATGTTGCTCTCGATCCCAGAGCTAGGACTCGGTCTCCTTCGTGCCCGTCTCGGGTGTGCCAGAAAATGTTGCCTTAAAAGCAGTTTTTAATGAGACAAGACACGGTTAGGGATAAAAAGGGTTTTACCTCGGTATTTGGGATCCCGTGCACAACTTGATGGGCGGAGCAGATGCAGACGGCGCCGGGTGTACCAGCGCAAGGGTACCAAGTTTAAGTTTTCTGAATTGATATCTATCTAGGATTCCCCAATAAGAAACTTAACAAATGCAGTAATGTCCCCCTATTCTAATGAGTCCCCCCCTGGATGAGGCCAGAGCCCAGMTTACACAAGATGTTCRYGASAGAAGGCTTCACRCAAGGCTGGAGRCTRGGGTMTAAGATAGCACAGGGCACACTGACTCCTTCCTTGGYATGTTTGGTCTCTCTGCCCAGCAAAACGCCTAAACTGAGCTGGGATATCAGGCTTCAGGAATTACAAGCATTTGGGCTAAGGGTACAGATGGATGCATAGAGGGTACAGAAAGCGTAAAAGGAAAAAGCAAAAAAATCATCAGGCACCAACAGCAGTTGCCCCCTCTCCCTCTCCTCCCAACTTTCTTCCTCCCTGAAAAAGAAATCAATTATTTTAATCCAAAAACATTCAGCAGTGCCATCACAAAAATGATTGCAGGCACCTAAGAGATTCTTACATGATTGTTTCTGGTAAGGAATGAAATGTTTGCTTGAGGTATTGAAATATTTGGCCTGTTTTTCTATGCAATTTTTTTTTATTCCTGACTTTTAATCTAGCAGGTCTCCTATTTTCCAATCACAAAATGATTTTCAAACATCCATCCTTCTTGCTAGACCAACAGATGCACTGGCACTGACAGTTTGCAGATTTTCCTTTTAAACTTCATAGGACAGCTAGACCACTTTCCACGGTAACATGAATCAAAAAGTCTAAAGTTTGAGAATTACTATGTTGAATAGAATTTAGCAGTCAAGAGAAAAAAGCCCACTGTGAATTCAGGCTAATATTATAATGAAAAAACAAAGAGGAGGATAATATTAAAGGCAGCTTCACAGTGAAACTTTCCAAATGTTTTTGTTTTTTGTTTTTTATTTTTTTCAACTTCCCTTCAGACACAGTTATGATCTGTTTTCTTCAGCAGTGGAGGATTAAGGACCCGCACACATAAGCAGTCTTGACTCACCATGCAAGGAGCTAGTGAAAGATATCAGTACATGGCAGAGAGCCAATATTTACAGAAGGGATTACTTTCATGTTTAATGTAAAAATCTTATTTTTGTTCAGCTTCAGCAAATGCATTTTGTAGTTCTGGAAGTTATTTATTTGTTCAACGACAGGACTAAAACAACAACGCTGCATGAAATTTCTGCAAAGTCATATATATTTCCATTTTTTTTCCTTAGGGGAAAAATAACCCCAACACCTTTCTACATTTGATGCACACTCTTCACAAAGAATGTTTTATACACCAAACAGCTGCCCCAGCACTTTCTCACAGCAAAATTGTAGTACCATGGACAAATTAAGTTCTAAAGGAAAAACATTTTAGAGCAGAGGGGTTTGTGTACAGATTCCTTCCTTCCATGTTCCTGTAGTTGCAAACAAGGAATTAGTTGCAGCCTGTCCAAACAAGGCTGTAATAGAAAGTTGGAGTCTTGCATACTTTGTGAATCCATGGAATTGCCTGGGTTGCCCCTTCCACGGAGCATAATTGGTTGAAAAGTACTCTATGAAAGAATTAGAAAATAATAAAACTGATGGTATTTACTCACTTCAGATGAATCTGTAACTCAAGTGACAAGCACAACACGATTTTTAAGTTAATGTGCTAACTTTCAAATTTCTGCATGTTATCATCTTTATACCACATTGTATGGCCAGATATATCATACCTATGTGTCAGGGGAGTTTTAGGCTGGATATCCGGGAAAGGTTCTTCACCCAGAGGGTGGTTGGGCCCTTGAACAGCTTCCCAGGAAGTGATCACAGCACCAATGCTGACAGAGCTCCAGAAGCATTTGGACAATGCTCTCAGGGACATGGTGTAACTCTTGGGGTGTCCTGTGCAGAGCCAGCAGTTGAACTTCAAGGACCCTTGTGGGTCCCTTCCAACTCAGGATATTCTATGATTCTATGTTTAGGAGGTAAGCAAGAGAGGAAAAAAATATGGGAAAGCCTGCTCCATGATGAGCACAATTTTTCAATTTACCATTATGCAGAACAGTCAGAGTTCTAATTTTTACTAAGCTATTTTGAAAAAACTTGAATAGGTAACTGATATTCAAACTGTTTCCAATTCTATTGACATATTTCATTCATATTGGTTAGTCACCTTCCAGAAATAATAATTTCAATTTCAGAAGCCATGAGACATTTAAAGAAAATATACATTTTAAATATACATGCATATATGCACACATAAATATATATTTATATGTGTATAAATATAGAGACAAAATACAAAAGCTATGTAAGAATGAGAGATTTTAGTATAACTACATTTGTTACTATTAGCCCAAAGCAATTCAGACACTTTTCCTGTTTTCTTTTATTTTTGTTGCATTTTAGAAGTATAAACTAGATTTGAAATTACAGAATCTCTCAAAAATAGAAAACCCAGTTCTGTTCTGTTATAAATTGTTTTCTTACTGTATAGACAGGCACTTTTGTGCCTTTGTGATCAATAGTAATTCATTCATCGTCCTTGCCTTGCTTATTACACATCTTGGTACATTTGCAACTAAAATTCCAGTAGTAGGACACAAGGTATCATACTCTCAACCCAAATCCATCATCTGAAGGAAGGCCTGAGGAAAATCACTTTGATGTGTTGATTTACAAGGATCTCAACAGGACCCAGAAATGGGCACTCCCAGCCCAGAAGGCCAATTTTGTCCTGGGCTGCATCCAAAGCAGTGTGGCCAGCAGGGCAAGGGAGAGGATTCTGCCCCTGGTGAGACCCCACCAGCAGTGCTGCATCCAAATCTGAGGTCCCCAGCACAGGAAGGACAGGGAGCTGGTGGAGTCAGTCTAGAGGAGGCAACAAAACTGATCAGAGGGCTGAGGAACATCTGGAGTTGAGATGTTCAGACTGAAGGAGAGAAGGCTGCAGGGAGATCTTATTGAGAGCTGATTCAGTTTTGATACTAGAAAGCAGTTCTTTACTGTGAAGGAGGTTGTGTTGGTTTTGCTTGGCCCAGTTTTTGGAAGTGGGGGGACCAAAAAGATGGCACCTGTGAGAAGCTTCTGGAGCCTTCCACCATGTCCAGCAGAGCCAATCGCTGTTGGCTCTGAGGATGATGGACATGCCACTGACCAAACCTGGGCCAATTAAAGATAGTGGTTACGCCTCTGTGAAAATATATTTAAGAAGAAATCAAAACAAGGGAGCACACAGTAGTTTTGCCAGTGGAGGAGGCTGAGAAATATGTGAAGGATACAGACACCAAGGTCAGTGAGAGAGGGAGGAGCTGCTCCAGCGCCGAGCTGGGATTCCTTGCAGCTGGTGACGACCAGGTGGAGCAGGCTGTCCGCGCATGGTGGTCGGTCCCCTGCAGCCCATGGTGACCATGGTGGAGCAGCTGTCCCCTGCAGGTGACCAGGTGGAGCAGGCTGTCCCCCGCAGCCCACGGTGACCATGGGGAACAGCTGTCCCCGCAGCCATGGTGACCATGGGGAGCAGGCTGTCCCCTGCACCCAAGGTACCATGGTGGAAGGCTGTCCCCATGTGACCAGGTGACAGCAGCTGTCCCCTGCAGCCCATGTGACATGGTGGAGCAGGCTGTTCCCTGCAGCCCATGGTGACCAGGTGGAGCAGGCTGTCCCCCGCAGCCCAGGTGACCATGGGGAGCAGGCTGTCCCCCTGCAGCCCATGGTGACCATGGTGAGCAGGCTGTCCCCTGCAGCCCTGGTGAGTCCACAGAGGTGCAGAGATCACCCGCAGCCCTGGAGGGGGGAGGTCCTCACGCCAGAGCGAGCGGATGCCGAGAAGGGGCTGTGTCCAGCAGGAGAGCCATGGAGAGAGAGGCCTTGCTCCCGAGATGGAACAGCCTGGCCTTGGGCCCCATGGTGCAGCAGTTTGGGCACTACTGTCTGCCTGTGGGGGGATTCACAATGCAGCAGATGTGTGTGGACTGCTGCTCGTGAGAGTGGAGCCATGCTGAAGAGGTTCATAGGGAACTGTCTCCCTTGGGAGGGAACCCCACGGCAACGCAAGGGAAGGATTCCTCTCCCTCAGCAGCCGCAGATCGATCCGGTGATGAACTGACCAACCCCACACCCTGTTCTGTTCCTGCTGCTTTGCAGTCGGTGGGAAGGGGGGAGGGAGTGGGGAGAAGATCGGTGTCTTTGAGGGTTGTAATTTATTTCTCATTCTCCTCCTCTGACTTTGTTAGTAATAAATTCACTTGATTATTTAAGTAGTACCTGTTTTGTCCATCAAGTGTTTTCCTCCTCGTTCCTTATCTTAACTCATGAACCTTTTTGTTAGTTTTTCCCCCTTCACTCTTCTCTACCCAGTGTGGTGGTGGGGGAGAGCGAATGAGCAGGTGTTGTGGGTGCCTGGCTTTTGGCCAGCATTCTAAACCACAACAGAGGTAAGGCACTGGAACAGGTTGCTCAGAGAAATTGTGGATGCCCCATCCCTGGAAATGCTCAAGACCAGGCTGAATGGGGCTTTGAGCAGCCTGCTGTAGTGGAAGGTGTCTGTGCCCTTGGCAGGAGGATTAGAAGTAGATGATCCTTCAAGTTCCTTCCAACCCAAACCATTCTGTGATTCTATGTTCTTTAAATTAAGACATAAATCATTATAGCTTTTTTACACAAATATCATCCAGAAATGTACTCACTGCTATTCACATTTCCTAAGGACATTATTATTCTTCAAGTTATTAGCAATCACACATCTATTGTTCCAATAAATAAAACAAACCAACGAAGTGCTGCATGGGTTCCATCAGTCAAAATGACAATACAGGCAATAGTCTCGTTATCTTGAAACATATTTATTTTTTTCTAGTTTGAGGGAAGTTCATCTGACCTGTCACAACCATTTTTAGTTCATCTGTTCAGAGGTATAATGCTCTGAGATCACGTATGGTAATTTTGTAATTTTCTTTTATATTTCGCAAAGGATTAGCTTATGACCCCCTAGCAAATTCTCCTTTACTCCTTATACTCAGATTAATTTTGCCTTTTCTTCTTTGTCCTCCCTTCAACAGGTCTTCACTGACATGCTTTGTACAGTAGGACAACCTAGGGTAGTTAAATTTCAAGAGAAAGGTAATTGAATTCTAATGAGCAAGTGGGATCAGCAGAGATCATTTCAGGTGATAAAACATAAGACTTTTTCACTTTCAAACTAGCAGTGCTGAAGTTAAAGTGAACTATTTGAGTTTCAAATTCCGATGAGCATAAGAAAAAAAGCTGAATTCTTGCTCTTTGGACACTTGTATTACAACAGCTAGCAAGGATTATTACTGTTGATTATGGTAGTATTTTATACAGATGTTTCTTATGCTCCTATTAAGCACAGCATGTGGAACAACATGAATTCCAGTCCTGACAATCTTTATTTCTAGTGCTAAACATTTTAAATATATTTCTGTAACTACAGAAATACTGTTGAGTATTGAAATGTGTGTATACTCAGAGACTCCAATGCTTCTTCAGGGTTCAGTCTAGGATGTTTAGGATAAACATGCATAAGCATGCCCCATTTACATAAAACAAATGAGCTTGTTTGGCAGCTAGATTCTTTTATACAAACGGGGCCTTGTCTTGCTTCCCAGCTTTGTCATTTTTTTCCCACACATTTTTACTACTTTGGCTCTTCTTCTGATGCCTCAAGTAAGCCTAAAGAAAACTATTTGCTCTCCTCCTCCCACCCACTGTCAGCTTAGTGAGATAAACTGGCATGCATATTAAGTACTCCAGAAGCATAAAGGAGCTGTGAAAAAAGAAAAGCGCAAAGGCAAGAGAACTATTTGATCAGGGTTGGGAAGGGAAGGGGAGGGAGTAGCAGAGTTCCACCTGTTGTGTAGGTAGGTTTTTACACTTTAGCTTAGCTTAAGCTTTTCTGGCCTCCACACCCTACATATAAAAGTTATCCATGTCTTATCCAAACAAGGACAATGGAAATTGTAACTAATTGATGTGGCTAAAATTAAGTAATTTTCATCTGTGGTTTTCAGCAGCTGTGACTAAAACTTCATATACACTGCAGTTGTTTTAAAGTACTGGTAAAGCAGTCTGGCGCACTGCTGTTCCCTACAACAAAGATCATTCTTTCCATTTGTAGAGAAAGGGAAAGGGACACATTCAAACAAGCTTTTAAGCAGAATTCATTATGGCACTTGAAATGACCTTTGAAAATCGTTAGTGAATCAGTTATCAACACTTCAAGTTTCATTCCTCTCACCACATCTGGCACAACTTTTTTTTTTCTTTTTTTTTTTTGACACGTGACTTTGCTAATTTTCATTTAAAGCATTTATTCCAAAGTGCAAAATGGTAAACAGCTGATTAGAAGGCACGTCAGTCGAGTGTGTCCTTTTCCTTCCAATTCTGAGACTTGAGCATTTGCAATACAACCCTATACCCTGAATATGTCAGCAAAAGGCACACATATGAAGAAATGTTTTCCTATTAGCATTGATTAAGAGGTTTTCTAACACATAGTACCAATGCGCTCTCCCAGATATTAATTTTCCTATGTTACACTACTTGGACTGGTGATGTTAATTGTTTATACACTAAGATGAAGAAATACATCAGCCATTGCTGAGGGTTCTTAGCTTTATTATAGAGCCTGTAAATCTTCTAACTCTAAATGCACACAATACCACAGAAATATTTCAGACCAGATCCTCTGCAGCAGTAAATCAATAGAGCTCTACCGAAATCAATGGAGCCAGTGTGATTTACAGTAGCTCAAGGTCTGCCCTTTCGATTGCACCCAGTGATATAAGAGACTCAAGAGGGTTATTACAGTAATATTCAGGAATATATTTTCCAGTAAATTACAGTTCTTTAAAGACAGACTGAGGAAACATGCATAGGCATTGCACTATGACACAGTTGCAGCAGAAGATTAGCAGGGAGGGCATGCAGTTCTTCACTCAGATTTTAGCTACCTGTAGGAAGGCACCAAACAAGGTACCAGAACTGACTTGGTTCCAGAACTAACTGTTCCTGGAGCGGTTCATCAAGAGACTTGCATTTCCCCTGTTCTGCTTACTTGTGTGGACATAAAATAAATCAATTTCCCCTCATTGCAAGTGAACCCATGGTGTACATGAGACATGCGACTCCCAAGTGGACAGAGGAGCCCTATCACCAGCCAAGGTGCTGAACTTCTTGTCTCTGCCCTCTCCAGAGACAAAGAAAGAAAGCTATGAACTTTCCTCATCAATCTCTGCAGGTACTTTTGCTGATTGGCAGCAGAGGGGATGCTTAACACTTTTAAGTCCCTAAAGCCAGCAAGTTCAGCCAATCAGTGATTTGAGAAATTTGTAAAAACTATGTTAGATAAGCACAAATACTTTGGAGACTTAGAAATTTTGCGTTATTTCAGTCTTAAAACCAGTGTCAACCTAGAACAACTTTAGAGTTAGGTAGATCCTGTTATGCAATCATATTTGCAGTTTAGTTCAATGACATTTATGCTTCTGATGATTTCTTAAATAGCTGCTTACTGCTTTCAGAATATGCCCTGGCAAACTAAATACACTGGTGAATACAGTCGAGACATGGCACTGTATCATTTACCCAAGGCTCTCTTGTTCATTCTTCAGATAGCTTTGTTCCTTACAGACACATAAGACCCAAACATGTTACTGTGGATACTCCTCCTAGGAATGTTGCCAAATGGTTTTAACCTGTTTTACTGTCCAGGCCGTGTCTTTCTCATAGCTGATCAAATGACCAGAGGTCATTTTTAAAACTCTCATTACAAAAGGCTTTAAAAGATATCAAATAGAGAGGTATGACATAAAATATGCCCACAGTTTAAAGTGCAAAGTTAACCATAGTGGAGATTATTGATTTGATGTTGTTTTTTTTCCCTGCAAAATTAACATGACCACCCTGACTTGGAGGCATAAAAAAGGACAAAAGAAGAAAGAAACAGATAACATCTTTCCTATATCTGGAAAAAGAAAATAAAGACCCTCTGTCACACACAGAATCTCTGTGCTAGAGCTTGACAATATATTTATTTGTTGCTGAATAGAAATGGACACTATAAAAATAACAAGGAGAATTGATTTAGAAGTCTCATATGAAGTCTCTGTTCATCTCTCATTCATCTCATATGAATGCACTGTTTTTGAAAGCAAACACTTAGCTCTCTATAAACTTACAGGTGACTTTGGAGCTTTGTTTTTGTAAAGAGTTTGGCTGTTTAAAACTTGTAATAAAATAAGGGATTATTTCCTCCTTTGTTAATGAGCCTTCCACATCTCTTACCACACAACTTGACAAGATTAGGGATTGGAGAGACAATGTTTAATTACTTTCACAAGCTGTTTAATGTTTGCAAAGGCTGCTTAGAACTGTGGATGAAAAGAGAATAATTATCACTTAATTATATAATCTTTAAGAAAACAAGAACATGTTTCATCTTTGAACCATATGTATGCTAGATAACACAATACTCTTGGGCTCAGAAAACCCTCTGAAATCACTTATAGTTGAATATCTGTTGTATCAGTTCATTGCATTAATACAAGTGCACTAGAACTCAAAAGACTAAGTGCAAGTTCTGTGATATGTTATGCTCTGTTAAAACTTAAGTTTTTTTGGTATGTGCTTTGGACTGGAAAAACAATACAGTCAGAGAGAAGAAGAATTTGCATCTTAGAATTACCAAGGGAAAAATAAGTTATATTGGTTTAGTGGATAAAGAAGCAATTAGATATTCTCTGTGGTATCCTACAGATTCAAAATCAAAGTCCCTGCTATACTCTTCAGTAGTTTTTTGAGGAAGACATTAACAGAAATTCACTGATGCATTCTTTTTAAAGCAGAGGAGACAGGAACATAAAGGAATAACTATTTCATGTATGGCTATTTGATAAGGTGCAGTCTTTTCTTCAGACAGACATATGTAAACATATTAACTCATAAATTCAAATATTGAGGTAAATAATTTGCAACAAAAATATATCATTCTAGTAATTCTAGAACAAGACTGTAGTTTCAAAAATCTGCCCTAACAGGCCTTCTTTAAAACAGGACCTCTAGACTGTTGCTAATACTGAATTCATTATACTTAATTATACTTACACTTCATTATACTTGTTATTAAGTATAATTGTGATTTTACTTAAAAAAAATAGTCTGTGAGAAGTTTTTCTATTTAAATACAGAGTTTTTAGCCTTATTGACAGACGAAAGCAGTAATTTCCTTGGACTGGAGAAAGAGGAGGGAAATATTTCCCAGACAGGACATAATTTGCTTAATTCCAGTCAGCAGCCACTTGCTCACTACTCCACTTGCTCCAGCAGGACAGGTGAGAGAACAGGATGAGAGAAAGCAGAAAACCTTGTGGGACATAAAAAGGTAGTTTGTAAATGTAGGAAAGATGGTGAGTGGGTTTGCAAAGGCAAAACCCTTCCACAATCAGGCCAGTGCCCAGTCAGTCTTTGAGCAATGAACATACTTGAAGATAAAACCCCAACAGTCCTCACACTGATTTATTGCTGGGTGGGATGTTGTGGAATATTCCTCTGAACAGTTTGTTCCCCACCCATCTTCTTTCCCCTCCTCTATCCCATTGTGAGTGAGCTTTGCAGTTCACTCAGTTCTCAGTGTACCTTTGTTTAGGTCCACTCATGGACATCCTGATCTGTTCCTGTTAAGACTGAGGAAAAACACAATTTATTTACTCTCTTTTGTGTAAACCCTCCATTAGGCATGCCCCAGGAGCATTCAATGGAGCATCAGAAGTTCTCTCTCTGCTTCTGCTCCTTGGCAGTCCATAATACTCAAACAGGTGAAGAAATTAGCTTTCTAAATGGTAGTGTTATTATAGGGTTTGGGGTGTTTTTTTCCCTTTTCCTTGAGTATATGGTCTTTGGAATATGCTTGCTCTTTGCTTGCTGGAAAATCCACTGCTGCCGTGAATAAAATTTAGCATACCACTAGAAGCATTGGACTTATATTCTTCATTTGTGCAGGATTTTTAAAGACAATATATGTATTTCTTTATGAAGTGCAGCCTTTTGCATCCAGAACGCTCACTTGCAAAGAGTGCAACACTGCTGTTTGTATGGTATCAGTGGGAGGCTGGCTTTCACAGCAGTGTTCACATGGTAGGGATTCAAAAATCACACATAAACTGCCTTATGTCCTCTCTCTGATTTTCTGATAGCATTCTGCCCTACTTTTACCAGTAATCTTACAGACATAAGTACATCTGCAAAGAGTCTGCAAAAGTGGCTGTAAGTTTTCACCCCTCTCTAGTGGCTCTCTGAGACATTCAGTCTATCAGTTTCTGAAAATATATTTTTGGGGCATCATAACCATTACCTTTCATATAGATAAGATGCTCTACATTTTTTTTCCCTGCTCCTGAGTAATTTTCATGGATCAGGACAGAGACCACACACACTTTTGGGGTTTACTGATCCCAACCAAGTATTAAAAACTAATATACTCTGTCAAGACTTTCTGCTTAGACATACTTGAGATGCTTCCACTTGCTTTACAAACAACTAACAATACTGCAGTCCTTTTTGTCAGTCATCCATATTGAAATACCATACACATCTCTGAAGTGACGGGAATACTGCTTCCCCAAATTGAACATACAAATGTAAATTCACATACCTCAACAAAAAAAAACTCCAAAACTCTTCCATCAGATAATGCTGTATTTTCTGGATGCTTGATGACTATCTTCTTTCATCGTTATATATTCTACAATTTTTATAGTAAAAATAAACCAAAAACTCAAGCTAACAACATGATTATGTTGTTACCCTAACACTCAATCTTCACTACCAAACCCCCAAAATGGGGAAAAAAAATATAAAAAGAAAGTAAAGAGAAAAAAGCTTGAAAACTTGCAAGTTAATCCATAAATATTAGGGCTTTGTGTCCTGCTCATTCACTATAGACTACAAAAGCCTTATGTCTCTGCACACTTGAGAAAATTGCAGACAGCCACAGATCTTGATATGCACAGCCACAGATCTTTGTATTTTAACAAAGCAAATTGCTTAATTTCATGTGTTCATATCAAAAGAACATAAGATGTACAAGTCTAAACAGATTTCTAGCTGATTTGGTATTCTGTCTCAAATACCAGTTACAACCAGATGGTTCAAACAGAAAAGAAACAAAACCCAGAACCAGCAAAGGACATTTCCCATTTACATGTATGCCCTGCCAAATATTTTCCATACGGTACACTTGCAAAGTAGGATGTACATTTGGAACTTCTATGAAATATATGGAATCAATTAATATTTAATACCCTTAAATGCCTTTATCTATCATACTTTGGTCCAGTAATTTCAGTGTCTAGGTATCTTTTCAGCTTTTCTAGGTATGTTTTGCAACACTGTCTGACAATGAGCTCTACAGCTCTACCACCCACTATGTGAAGAACTATCTCCTCAGGTTTGTCTGAATCTAACTCATCCTTGTTCTGTTCGATTACCCAAACCTCAACTTTTTTTAAGCAGTCTGAACTAAGATTTTCATTTTTCGGCTATGTATGTGCAATTAGGACCCTTCATTGTTATCTATCAACTCATCTGATGTTGAGAATCCATTCATTTAACCCTTGTTAGTGGAATTATTTTATGAGGAATAGATGTAAATGGAAGCATGACATAACTGCTCATGCCTGAGACCAAGACTAATGCCCCATGCTGTGGTACCTGCAATGTTTGCAAGCAAGCACCAGCAGTTGGGAATGCCAGGAATATAAAAACAAAACCTCAAACCTTTGTCTCCAGATGTATCTCAGAGGTTCAACATTTTCTGAGTCTTATATCAAAGATTTATTGCTGAGATGTGCAGTGTAAAAATATGCAGCTCCCACACACCACCTGCAGTCACATAAACAGCTTGTGGGGTGCAGGTAATGATATGAACTACATTCGTCCAACTGTATCCCAATGTGACACCAAATTCATGGGAATCTTGGGTTAACCTACCCAACAGGAATTGCAAATCTATAAAACTGAGTTCCTTCAAGAAGAAACTTCTGAAAACATAAGTAACAGTCCAAACTGCTGAATAAACATAGGCATTATTAAATCTATGTCAGAGCTTTTTTGAAGGAATGGAAATAAATATTTTATAAAATGCATCCACAGGGTATGCTGCATCTACAAATAAAATTCCAGCTCAGGTTTGGGGACATAAAAGTTATATTACAGCAAAAGGCTTACTCTCTTAGAAAATAAGGCCTGAAAACTGTCCAGCTACAATGAAACATTGCATTTTTATGCCCTAATGCATTAATCATAAAAAAAAAACCTACTCAGCTTTGAAAATATAGCTGTGCAATTAGCAATGAAAGAAAACCACTTTCAGGTTCTAACTACTGCAGGTCCAAGAACACTATAAATGAAATGTTTTAATGTTGAAGTGTTGATCCCAAAATATTGTAATGTATAAAATATTACTGTACATGTATTTTCAGAAGTAAACCTTTCATTATTCCCTTCAGTTATCAACTATAACAACTTTGCAGACTATGATGTTCCCTTCTAACAAACAGCATTTCAAAAACAAATAGGTTTTATTACTCCTTTAATGCTGACCCTTTCAGAGAATAACATTATCAAAATTGAGTTTACAGTAACATAGCTAGGCTACAGTGAGTCAAATTTCAGATGGAGTACACAATGACTTTTGAGATCCACTCCCCGAAAGTGAAAAAGTCATAAATTAGTCAAGATATTATGAAATTAGTCTACGTTTATAAACACAATCACCTTTGTGTTTTTCTTCATAACCATACAAAATTCAGTAGAAAAACGTGAGTTAGATCTCTTTCTCCATTGCAAAAATACTTGTTACAAATGAAGTGTCAGATATTTTTTGGTCAGTCAGCAAAGGAATAAAGATATTGACAAAAACACCCTTGTAAAGGCTATAAAATACATAAACAATACTGTCTCTAAAAGTACTTTTGTGTTGATCCTTGAATTGGAATTACTTTGCAGGATATTCCAGAGACATTTTACTGTCTGCTTGTCCTGTTCTTCTAGTAAGCATTTAGTTTTGGCCAGAGTTAAAATGACAGGCTTTGGTCTGACACAGCTGGCCATTCTTAGACCATCTGTCTGAATTTCTTCAATTCATTGGCATCCCACACTGAAACAATTATTTATTATTTAATAGAATAACTTTACTGAGCTTATTCCCAATCAAGAAACTCCTTTCCTGGCTTAAGATAAGAAACTTCTTCTTTTGGAAATTCCTTCTTTCATAGGAGCCTAGTTTATACTTAATATTCTTGTAGATGTTCATGTTTTCTGACCTGAGATTACTGGTTTGAAAGGAAAGCAGGTACATATCTTCCTCTTTACTCTGTATTTCATATCAGAATAAGCTTATCCTTTCAAAGCATTCTTTGTTTTATAACAAGAGATGATAACATGGTGAGAAGGAAAGAAATCCAAGACTGTTGACTGTCAAATGAATGAGGAGAAAAAGAGGTAAAAGTGATATCTGAAGCTGAGAATACCTCAGGGGAAGTTACTGAACTTACTTCCTTGCCTTACTGAATCCATTTTTCTTCCATCCTAAACTTATGAAGTGGTTCACGGCAGAACTGGCATAGGCATCCCTAAACATAGTTTCAGATGTCAGCCTCTTTCTTGCCCTTTCAGGATGCTCTTTTTCCCAAAAGCTTCAGGCTTTTGACACATATGTCATGTAAGAGCTTAAACAGCAAATCCCTCTCGCGGCCCTGACAAGGCTGGAAAAGGTCAACTTATTACACACTTGGTGGGACAAGAGGAAATAAGTCAAACCTTTCCTTTCTTAGTCATCTTCTTGAGAGCATTGGAGGACTCCTCGGTCTTTTTCTTCTTGCCCTTTGAATCTCTGCTGTGGGGATCCTCTTGGAGCTGGGTGCTTGTTTCTTTTCTTTTTAATAAAACCTTTTCCTCTATGAACTAATAAATACTTTTCCCAGTCCTTCTTTCATATCTTTCCAGAGAATGAGAAAAACATTCTCTACAGAAGCAAGAGCTTTTCTTTTTCCCTTTGTGTTTTTCAGTCAGATAAAGAGGCAGCAGTGACAGAAATATACACATGAAGCAATCATTACTCTGTGTGTATGTGTGTGTGTGCATATGTCTATCTACATGCACACACAGATTTCTATGCTGAGATTGCTTAAAACACCTCAATTTTCCTATACCAATGAAAAATTAATCTTTCTTCTGTTCATTACTTCATAATTAAATACAAATTGCCATGAAATCATAATTGAATGATAATAACACAATAAAATCAGAATAACAATCATGATATTATATCAGATTTGTGGCAATTTGAATGCTTTCACATAAATGATACCTTACACCTGGGAATTCATTTCAGGATGCCCTGTGATGCTTTCTTTGGGGAGGAAGCTGCACTGAGGGGTAGAAAAACTCTTACTATTTACTGCATGCACTTCTTCTTTTTCCTCATCATTCCTGCCAGTGTCGGAGGACTCATGTTTGAAATTTGTATTTACCATTCTGATGGTGTTTGCTATTTTACTGCAATGGTCTCTGAGAGAACACGCTCAAGAGAAATGTTGTGGGTTTGTTTTTTTTTGGGTTTTTTTTTTTTTTTTTTTTTTGTTTTTTTTTTTTTTGTTTTTTTTTTTTTTTCCCCCGACACTTCAAAACAAATTTGGCAAGGTATTATTGAAGAGTAGCAAATTTTACACCAAATGCTAAAATAATTTCTTCCATCTCTGTCTGATTCAATTTTCCTCAAGACACAGCGTGTAACTAGAAAGATGGCAGTGTAAAAATAGGTCAGCATATGGAAAATCTTTTACTGAAACTGAGTGCAATCACTACTTGATCAATGGGCAACTGTGTAAGAAGACAAAAATATAGTGGGCACAAGTTTAAGACTGTCTATTTCAATGATAAAAAAAATGGACATCTGAAAATGGATCCACTTAACCTAGAAGAATGAGCATCAGCCTACCCCTTGGTAATGTTACTCACTTCATCTAGAAATATCAGTTTTCTGAATTGATTCTAAACAGTCAAAGGTATCCTAAAGAATTAAAAAGGTGTCCTCAAAAGCCATAAACCATTTCTGTGATTCTAACAGTTTTGTGCACTGTTGCATGAAAGAACTCAGTTCAAGTTCCTGGAGCGCTTCCTACATCTTTCTGTTTTAATGAAAAATGTGGGTTATTTAACATGTGGAGGAGAAAAAAATATTCTCAGCTATTGCAGAGTCCCTAATTTCTCTGTTGTATAAAAAAAAAATGAATAAACCTCACTAAGCATTTATTTATTATGAACTCTAATGTGGGTCCTTTCCACAGAGTGCAGTCCTTCAAAAACAGCCTGCTCCAGTGTGGGTAACCCACAGTCTCACAAGTCCTGCCAGAAAAACTGCTCTAGCAAGGGCTCTTCTTTCCACAGGTCCACAGTTCCCTGCCAGGAGCCTGCTCCAGGATGGGCTTCCCAAGGAAGTGGTCATGGCTTCAAGCTTATCAGTGTTCAAGAAGAATTTGGACAATGTTGTAAGATGTACGGTTTAACTTTTAGGTTGCCCTATGTGAAATGAAAAGTTGGACTCAATGATCTTCGTAGGTCCTTTTCAACACAGGATCTGTGATTCTATTCTATGATTCTATATCTCTCTTTTGCATTTTTGTCCTTCTTTTTGCTATTCTTTTGATGATGTTAAACATAACTTCAGGAACCCTGAGGAAGACTAAAATAATGAACAGATCTATTTGAACTATAATACAAAACAAAAAGATTATATGCAATTCACCTTGAAAGTAGAAGCCATTATTATTCTTTCTCATGGCTATTTAAAAAGTATTTTTTTTTAAAAAAGAAAGCTGCTAAAGTAATATTTTCACCTTTAGACATTGTCCCAAAGAAAGCGCTATGTTTGAAAAATCGTCAGAAATTCTATTTTCCACTTTCATTGTGAAATTAAGAGAGCTTTTGCATTTTGAACTCTACCCACACACTGCAGCAGCAGTCCCCTGGATTGTTCTGAGCCTTAAATAGGTGTGCTTTGGAAAAAGTAGAAGGAAAAAAAAAATCCTTCAAAAGATCCCACGCTAATGACATTCTAAACTTTTAAGAAGTTTTCTTTCCATATTTATTGAAGCCAGACATTTAATTTTGTACTCATGGGTCCCAATGTATTCATGGTTTCCTACAGGAGATTTGGATATTTCTTTGCTCGGACAATTGTGGCTGTAATTATCTATTATCCCAGCTGCCTGAACCTTTTTGTGAGCACGTATTATTAGTTGGTGGCAGTGCTCAAATGTTATCTGACATTGGCAAAGAACAATCTCTAGGCCTAGCTTTTCTTCATATATGCCAGTATGTGAATCAATAATAGCTCTTCAGAACTCAAAAAGTCTACCCCAGAGTGAGATTGGAGTAATGAGGGAAAAATCAGACTCCCCAGTTAGAAATTGTCTTATTAGAGAAACTAGTTTGTACTTAAAAGTAAAAAGTTTTATTTTCTTTTTTTGCCTCATCTGTGAAAATGATGGGTCTGCTGGTGAGGGTGAACAGGGCCGAATATAGTCATAGCCCTACCAAAAGGGATGTCATGGACTTCATCCCCTCATCTAAGTGTAAAGCATGTGCCACATTGGATGGTAGAGTATTTACCCTGTCAGCAAGTCCCAGCTGAGAGGTCACCAGAACTTTACATATTGTGGCTTAATTTCTAAAACATTTCATGCTACATTGCAGCTAAACTGACAGAAAATGTTCAAAACTAAGCAGAGGCACAGGATTCAGGACAGCTTGTCCTTATCCTTGCCCTGTGCATGTGCCCTTATGGCTAAGCAGACTGTTTCTTCAGGGAAGGACAATTCCCTGTGAGGGAAGGGGTGCTCTCCACACCTGGTGAGTGCCGTGCAGAAATGCTCTTTTATTCCTCTACCTTGTCTGAGTCTGTATGGCTGCTCAGCTTCACAGAAAGCCACAATCAATTGTTGTACAATCATAGGATGGGCAGTTTGGAAAAACTTCCAAGCTGTGATTCAATTGTGTATGTTGAAGGTCTGTCTTTTTTCTCAAGCCTAGTCTACACCTAATCTGTAGGGAATACTTTAGGGGAATGCTTTGTTTGTTGCTGCAGTTTGGTCATGTACACATCCAGGCAGGTATGGTTTTTAGCAATGCTGAGCAACAGACCTCCTAAAATTATTAAGGTCCTTCAAATCATTAGTCTCTCATGAAGAACTGGCTAATAAGACTGAGAGTAGGCTGTCTCTTCCTTTCAATCTTTATTTCATCTCTCTCACAGGTCACACGCTCCTGCTCCATAAAGGATATTTCTTCAGAAATAAAGGGTTTTCAACAGCACATGAACTAAATGCAAATTCAATAAAATACGTTAGAGCTTATCTTTATGTCCAAGACTGTCTTAACATAAGCATATGTACATTTTTTAACCCTCTTGCATTTTTCACTGCCAATGAACCACTGATCCTTCAGAACCTTTACCCTGTGTTCACTTTAGCGCTACTGAATTTTAAGTGCCTAGAATAATATAGAGAGCTCTTCTACATTAATTGAATTCATGACTGGATTTTGGAGTTTGGACATTAAAAGTTGCACATAAGTATGAAAACACGGTGATTGCATGAGTATAAGTTTAATACCAGGAAATTAATGTGGAAATGCTCTCATTATTTCCTCTGGTTTTAGCCCCTTTTAACTGATGCCAGTAAAGACATTAGAAGCCAGCCAGTCATTAGAAGTGTAAGGATCCTATTGAAAAGTATTAAGGCACCATTTCCTACATTGTTTTCTGAAATCCAAAGCTGTCAAAAGCCCACTTGCTGTGTGCTTGATCTCATAATTAAACTGTACTTTAAAATTAATTGCAGGAGTCCATACAATTCTGTTTTCCACAGTGTTAATTCATTAAAGTCTGGAGTTAAGTTGTGTAAAGTATGGAGCACCATGGCTCTGATTTAACTTATGAAAAAGATAAGTGTTGCAAGGGATATGGAATGAAAAATTGACTTTGCATCTCAATTTAACTCAATATCATGTAGGTGTGACAACTCTTCCAGGACTGAAGGAAACAACTACCAAGATTAGAAGGGTAATACGTATTACTAAGGGAAAGCTTCAAATATCTCTGTGTAAATAAATGCCACATTAGGTGATGTTTTCAAAGCATCCATTTTCAGGGATCAGGCAGGATGCTTCTTTAGAAAGAAATTAAAAAATGCCTGACCCTTCTCCCTGAATCTTGGGTTTGACCAAAAAACAAGTTTAGGAGGTGTCACGAATGTAACCATAGTGTATTTGAATTCAGCTTCATTATAAAATTTTCCTTCTCTTCCATGAAAAGGGTTTTTTTCAGCCATATTCAGTTACAATATTTATAAGGAAAAAAAAAGTAAAACCAGAAAAAGTAAAACTCTAATAAAAAATACCAGGTTCGTGTGGCATGAGAATTATTGAAAAACTAGGCATGTGTAAAAAAAAAAAAAAAAATAAAAATCTGCATTCTCAAAAATCTATACTAGTTAAAGAATAGAAGAAAAATTGAAAAATATCTCAGAAAGCAGAAATTGTATGGTTATATAAAATATTTTTACAAAACTTTAGCATTTATTGAGCTGAAATGTAAAAAGGCAACAAAGAAACTCAAAAATATTTACCAAAGTATCTTTTAACAGTTATAAACATTTTCGGGGTAACATTGGAATAAATCAGCTGTGTACTTGCACACATCACCTTTTAGCAGAGGAGCTCATTGTTGCAGGACCAGTGAGGACCAAATCTATAAATAGATTCAAAACACATCAATCAAATGCCAGGGGACATATCCACTGGGATTGTTGAGTACAGTAACCCAGAGAACCTCCAAGATAAATCACTGCCTGCCAAGCCTTAAAAAGTGTACCAAGGGATGCTCATGCACCAGGAACACACCTACACCTGTTAGTAGACACTGCCAGAGACAGCACATTGGCCCAAATGAATATTTGCTGTGACTTGCACTAAGTCTCTGAATAGTAAAATGTAAATCAGATTTACATTTCAGAATTCCTTCTAGGTTTTATATTTTATGTTTTGAGTGTAGAAAGTAAAGCAAAATGAAATAATTTCATTTGACAACCACTCTTGCTAAAAAGAGATTTTTAGGGATTAGAGTGATTAACTCTAATTTTAAAGATCATTTGGGCAAGTGACTTTAGTAAATTATGATTTTATCCACATTTGGAACATAAGACCATAACACGGACAAAAGTCCAGTTGGTTATTTGGAATCCCAGAGAGCCATCCAGATGAGGCAGATAAGGTAGCATGAAAAGGACACCCATCATCTCCAGTGTTCACGGAGTATTTTTATCTTTTTCTATTATTTTTTTCATTAAGAAAGCTTGTTGAACAATCAGAAGGAAGATTCAATATGTAAAGAATCCAAAGGAAAAACCTTTGGCCTTCTTCAGTCATTACAGGATGCATGTATCTTTAACTTATGAAATAAGATTTTGTAAGGGGATAAAACAGCAAAGAACAAAATATTGTGCACTAAACATAATCACATCAGACTTTTTTTTTGCTAATAGTACACTAAGGGTTGTGCTTTTCAGCCTTCCTTTAGCACAAATAAAGTAGATGAGTCCAGCTATAAAATAGTATCTAACTTTCACTGAAGTGGCCAGTTGATAAGGTTTCCCAAATCATTAACTTAAAAATATCAAGAAAAAAAGAAAAAAATTATAAAAAGACAAAGCTTGAAGAAATGGAATCTCTCCTGATTTTGGAGCAGAATGCAGGGAGCTTGGCCCCTCCATTTTAGAGACTGTGGCAAGTACAGCCATTTTAATAATAAATTGACATTGTGCCTTTCAGTACGAAAAGGTTATTAACGTAGGATGAAATGCAGTCAAGTTAGAGCAGCATAATGTTTCTCTTTAAAATTTAAGGCACCTTAGCTATCTGTCCCTATATCTGTCCCTATAAAGATAAAACATGCTAACTTAAACTTCATCAGTGGGGTTTTATTTTAACAGTCCACCTCACATATTTACCGACACACACCATCTTACTGCTATTCTATGGTGTTTATATGGTCAGCTGTGGCTTCTTACAAAGAGCTGCACTTTTAAATGCTGAATTAAATCATAATTTATCATCTACTGAGGCTCAAAGGGCACCAGAATTTGGCTCCAGGCTTCTTAATTTATTACACTGAATTTGTATTGGAGAAAATTAATGCTGGCTAAAAAATACACTGAGCTCATAAATGAAATAGAAAAACACAGGCTGGAAAATTGATACATACACAATATGAAGAGAGAGAGAATGATGTGTCTGTTAGTCATGATCAAACTCTGAGCAAGAATGATCTGTTCAATCAGCTGAACGATGCAAATTGTTTCTGAAGTATCAAACATCTTTCAGGAAGAAACTGCTTGCCAAAACTTTGGGTTTCTCTTTGCAGTGAGGTACTCTGCTTTCTTCACAGAGTTGTAGAGGACTCTCTGATATAAAGGAGAGTCAAGAGACAATTTGCAAAAACAAAGGAAGTGCTAAAACCCCTCTCTCCACTAGCAATCAATGGGAAATTGTTATAAGTATTAGTGTACTTAAGGATTTGAGTCCAATGTTTAATTTCCTTAAACACTACATAACATAAAAAACCCCTATTCTCAGTCCTGTTAAATTATCTGAACTAATAAAATATTGTAATTTAATTTATATATATTGTACTGAAAAATTTTAATTGATCTGAAAGATCACTTTTAATCACCTTGAAACTGAAAATTAACAATTCAAAAAACTATGAGATGTAGATTTTTAATACTTCTTTGCAACTGCCTCAGCTCTCCATGCTCATTAATATCACACTAGGAAAAACTTCATTTTCTTATTTCTTTCAACACACACATGTCAAAATCATGTCCTCCAGCTGGTGAACATCTGTCATAGTTGTGTGGGTTCCTCTTAGGGGACACAGAGTTCTCAGCATTCCATTTTGGGAATTACATTTTGCAATCCTTAGCAATGTTACTGGTGACACTGAAAATAGCTGCTGCAGGTCATGCAGTTAGGGAGTTTTAAGGGTTTCTGATTTCCAGCTGTCTGATATTTTTATTTTTTTTCAACAGTCATGAAAAGGGGTAACATCTCACGGCATGCATATAAAAAAGAGTCAGCTAACAAGGCTAATATATACTTCTAGGTCACCAAAACAATATTTCTTTTTGCACAGGTTCTTGTATGAGAAAAACAAACCTGATACTTAGTTAAAACACTGTTAACTTAGAGCAAAATGAAGTTGTGTCTAAATTTTCAAAACCACGGATGACATGTGAATTGAGGGAAACTGATGAAGCTAAATATTCATAAGGGATCGATTTCTTCTAATGCAGAGAGAAACCGAAGGAACCTTAATTAATAGACAGAAAAAAATGTACATGAAACCTCATTCGAGTGTCAGAATTAAGCCCATAGAAACTATCTAGGTTATCGTTACCGTGTCTCTGAATGCTTGTGCATAAGTGTAAGGCAAATGATACCTCTGACAAAAGCAAGATGCTTGCAAGTGTTACACTAAGAAAGGGCAGAGAGAGAAAACCTCAGAGGTTACTAAAAAAGAAAAAGACAATGCTTAAGTTGGCTTGGGAGTGCTCATTTCATTAAAAATTGAACAAAAGATGGCTTTTCTTGGTAACAACAACATCAATAAAAAGGAAAGCCCACAAAAAAAACACTTCAAACAAATTTCTGTTGTGATATAAATAAGTTCAATTCAGAATTCTGAGCAACTTGATAAAAAAAAATAAAAAAGAAGAAAGGTCTTGGGATTTAAAGAGCAAAGGAAGATCATGTTATCCATCAAATGTAGTCACTTTATATCGGAAAGCAGGAGTCCCTAGCTAACTCCCTGCCCCACTCCCCATCTCTAGAAGACATCTAGAAAGCTCAGGAAAGGTGACCTGTTTTTGTTTTTTTTTCGCTAATTCTTGTTTATTTCCCAGGAGTATTTTTCTCATTAGCTGAGTTTTTTTGTTTGGTTGTTTGGTTGTTTTTTTTTTTTTTTTTTTTTTTTTTCCTGAGGAATTGTTAAGAAACATAACTCTCTGTGTATCTGAAGCAAAAGCACAGTTTATATGAACACTGTTCAGAAATTCAGCCCTTTAGTCACTCCTGGTTTTGACTAATACGTCAAAAATGGCCACGTGCCCTGGCCAGAAATGTGGTTTTCTCATTGAGCTTTCTGCCACTATGGTCCTGAAGACTTAAACCAAATTCTGTGGTATAAGAGATGCAGACTTGACAGCTAATATTCAAATTAAGCCCAATAAGCAATTTCCATGCAGTGTCATTTTTACAGAGTATCCTAAATCCCTCTTACACTAATGAAAGTCTCTGCTGACAGCTATACTGTCACTCAAGATTTACAACAGCAATAAAGTCAGAACCTGAAGTTGTGCCACAGTATTAATATTTCTGAGTTTCTGCTCAAAAACACAATACAACTTAATTGTGTTTACAAGACATTCACTTAGATGATAATTCTACAGATGACGGTGACTTTTCAGATGGACCGTCATTGAACTTTTTTGATTTGCATACGGTGAGTGATGTGATAATCAACATCCCTTCAAGGACATTCAAAAGAAGTACAGTTTAATTTTTATAATACTTCTGAATGAGGCTGGAACACCTTCTTCAAGATATATGCCAAAAATATCTGTAAATTTGCATTTATTTTCATACAAATTAGAACTATATCTGACCCAAAGCTCATTGAAATCAAAGGGAATCATCCCATCTACTTCAACTGCAACCCTACAATTTTTTCTATATAGCAACTGCTATTAGTACAGCATGAAATAAAGGTAGGAGTAAGAGAGATAAACACCTTTTCAAGAAGTTGTTTCACTTGCTATGGTCTCATGATTGCCAAAATGGGATAAAAATAGCTCCGTGGTTATACTTTTCATGATCTCAGGGCAAAAAATACTCAGTTAACAATGGCATGAAATTCACCTTGGTACAAAGTGATTGCATTTATTACATAATGTTTTTTTTTTTTTTCTCAGAAAGTGAGTGCATGGAAGAAGGATCTGTAGAGCTTCAATCATGCTACTGAAGCTAGAATATAAGTACCCAGCCTGGTTTAAAAAAAACTGATTATCAAAAGTGCCTCTGTTTAGGTAGAAAAGAAATATGTACCTACATTTGTCACCCCACTGACAGAGTTGCATAGTACACACCTAAGATTAATTTAAACACTTGAGGTAAAGGTTTACAAATAATTTATTCAAAACGTGTTTTCCTAAAAGACAAACAAGAGAAACAGCCTTGTTTAGCAAATGGCTCATGGGGTCAGTTTCAGAAGTTGGGGTAAGGTAATTCATAACTTGTTTTCTGTTGGCTAATTTGGTGGTCATTGACTACGGAAAGAGTTCAGAGGAAATAGGTGCAATACAGGAACATCTAGTCACAGGAATACCACCTCTCACTTATATGTAGGAAATGTAGGAAAGATCTGGCTTTTTCTAATCAATTCATGTTTATAAATCAGCTCAGCTATAATAACCACCACATTTTTAGAAAATGTGTAATCTTTAAAATCAATATGCTTATTTATTTGGTGTTGGGTGAGTCAGCTGTATCTTCGTCCATCTAATAGTTCTGATGGTTTTATGCTAAAAATGAACAATGACAGCAAAGAGTCCAGCTCGATGTGCAAATAAAGACAAGATACTGAATGTATTATCTGGCCTTTTCACAGACTTTTACTAATTTATGCAAAATTACTAAAGGCCTAAATTCTAAAAATGATTCTACCACCAAACAATGTAAAACTAGGGTGATTGAAAGAAATGGAAGAAAAAGATAGGAAAGAAAGTACTTTTTTTATTTAGATACAATAATTTATAAAAACTGAAAAGCTTGAGAAATCAAACATAGCTTCATTTCAGGTTAATAACATCAGTATGTATCTGCTGAAAAATTCAACCCAGTGTTATAAATAAGGAAGGTATACTACCCTGTGTGTAGTAGTTGTGGCTTCTCAATGTCCAGAAATTAATGTTTCATTATTTTAATTTCTCAGAAATTTAAAACAGGGAATATAGCCTATAGAATTCAATCTTTTCCATATATTTTATTTCAATCCAGTTAAATTTGGGTTAGATTTTCAGCCAGTGTTCACTGCCACACTACAAAATATTGTTTAAGGCTTTACTGATTTGTACCTGCTGAAAAATATGACAAATTGTATTTTTAGAGCAAAAATATAGAGATTCCTAGTGATATATCCTTGCCCTGCTATAAAAATCAATGTTTTTTCATGTTCAGACATGATAGTAAATTAAGGTTTTAAAAAATATTGCTTTATATCAACTACAGAACTACATGCTCCTAAGCTGTTAATTAACAATTTAACAGTAGAGAAGGACAGTGCAGCTGGATAAAAACATTTCATCATTTGAGCCTGACAAATTTGTGCTTTCAAGACCTAGGCAATACATGAGGCAACACATGGGCTTCCAGTCTGCCTGGCTATCAAAAAGGCTTTGATAACATACTATTTTCAGCTTCTATAATGCCTTTTATTCAGTATAGTTTATTAATGATTTCATTAAGCTAAGGAGAGAAAAATCACCAATTTGTAACAGCAGTAGACAGCTCTAGTGCATGATCATGGCTCAGCCCTGGTGTCTTGGGAGCCACATACTTCATCCCCTAAGGGAACGAAGGACCAGCATTGGAACTCTGGCTACATATCCATGGGGTCTCTTTGAATATGCAGGCTTACTACTTTATAAAACATTGGGGTTTCTTTGGAGGGTTTTCTTTTGATCTCCAGATTTCTGAAATTTTCAGTTTTATGGTTAGGAATAGTATAATACCAAGTTTCTCATGGAGCCTTTCCAATTTTTTATAAGTTACCATAGTTTCCATTTTTTACAAGTTTCCATTGTTTGATAATGTAGCTAATCCAGTCCCCAAATGGTGCTATTATTCTGGTATTTAATACTTAAATAGATTTTTTTTTTTCTCCTAATCACAAAAAAACCCCAAACAAAATATGTGAGTCTCCATCATTTCCTTGCATGCTTGTGCACACACAAGACCAAAATTGTCTGAAGTTATCAAGCTAGAGATGTTTTATATAAGTTTTCACAAACAAGTGGATATCAAAGCTGCATAAATCCCTTTTTATTTCCTAACTACAGTAGTGACATTTTCAAAATCATTCAGATTGACAGGGTAGCAGTTACAAAACTAATGAGTAAGAAAACAACTCATTTTCCAGGTCTCAGATGCATCATCGGTTATTTACACATGCAGGCTGACCTGCTTTTGTGACTTCTAGCATGGATTGAGAGGCATGCCGCTGGTCTGCATTTCCACTCTTGACATTCCCAAAATACCAGAAGAGCTCAAATCTTGCTATTTCCCTTTTGATTTTGACAGACAAAAAGCATCTGGAAGGAGAATGTGTATGTAGACATAGATGGGACAGAAGTTGAGAAATGCTTAATATCAGCCCAAACTTCTCCTCACAGTAACCTGGTCAGCTTCTTCCACTGGTCACTCTTACCTATGTATGTCCTCTAGTGACAACAAGGAACATTTGCTCCAGTTCTCCACCCAGCTCTGACTCTTGCCCAGCTACATCTACTTTTCTGCTGAAGCCTACCAAGGACATTTTATCCTATTTTCCTGACACCAAGGCATTTCCCCAGCCATTGCCATTCATATTACTCATTTAGGACACATCTGTCACCCTCAAATGTACATGTCTGGACCTCCTTCAGCTGTCTCAAGGTGTCTCTAAAACATCTACATACACATTCTGAAAACATCAGTGCAGTTTCATCCTCTCCCTCCTGTCTTTGCTAACGCATCCTAGCAAGCAGTAACCATCTATCCCATCAGTTATTCAAACATTCTCTTAAAATCATACATTTTCATTTCCATGCCCCTCAGATAGCTCTGAGCTATCTAATATATTATTTAGTTCATATCCACCCACTCTGCATAATTCCTTAACCTTCCCTTGGTGTTTTATTAATATGCACTGTATTTCACATTAGCATAGCACTCAAGTCCAAATATAACTGTTGTATATTAGTATGTAACTAAATTTTACATTCTCAGATATTTTACTTAAAATGTTGCAAAGATTAAAGTTTTAGTCTACAGGCATAAGTCATGCCAATTCCCAATGCCTGACTCCAAGAGATCTCCTTCACTGGCTCCAGTTCTTGTAAATCCCTTCCCCAGAGGGTTAACAAGAGGAATGATGTCCTTTGTAATTGGGCCGAGAACTTATCTCTCAAAAATTGTGTGTCCTCGATCTAGGGAAAGCTGGGGACAAGGAGATGGACAGAAATTCAATCAATTACAGTTTGTAGAATTGGACTGAGTTAGCAGCACGTGGTGAGGAAAAAAAAACCTATGTCCAATCGGTACGTGACACCTGATTTTCAGAAAGTTGACATTCTTCTTACTGCCAAGGTTGAATAAGCTTAATATGAAGCTAGTGACACCAGGTTATTTCCACTTTAACTAAACCATGTAGAGATCAATTTTTCTAGATAATCTATATAGATTGCAATAGTGAGCGCATGAAAAACATCCCATCAGAGCTATATACAGTCTATACAAGAAGTTAACAAACTCAGTATTTGCTGACTTTTTGTAAGAGAAAAGAGCAGCTTTCTCTCAAACTTAATTTTGTTTGGCGACTGCAGTTCAAGTAGACTTAAAAAGGAAACATTTTAATTTAAATTTATTTGTGACTAGGGCATTTGATTTTGGTTTTGCAGCTTGTCCTAGGTTAGCTGAGTACTGTATTCCTATCATCTGCTTATGTTAGAGGAAAGTTAAACAACCCTTCTGTAACTATACATTAGTCGAGACTGTTCTGGTTTGTTTGGTGATGTTCCTACCTTCAAGGACAATGGGAGGGAAAGGGACAAGACACACACGTTTTTTCTTTGGCTGCGGGGAGGTCTCGGGATCAGCAGTGGAAAAGAAGCTGCCTGCTCTCTCTGGGACTGCTCCTTTTTCTCCCTTTCTTCTGGAATTTTTTTTTTTTTTCCCTCGAATTTTTTTTTTCTTCGTCATCTGAGAATTGGGGGATTCTCGTGGCACGACAGGCAAGAAAGATCCTTCAGTGAACCACCGGAGGAGAAGACTTTGTCCAATCTCTCTGGGGGCCCCGGAGGGGAAGCTACTCCCAGGAGGGAAGAGAAAGGCTTTGGATCTAACAGCTGATTCCACAGGTTTTTTTTTTTTTTTTCTTTTTGTTTTTATAATTTTAAATAAATAGGGTTTTTTTTCCCTTTTTCTTTTCACTTTCCTCTCTGTGGAAAAGTTTGTCTCTAGGACCCAGGTGGGGAAAAGAGAGGGGGGGGGAGGTTTTGCTGGAACTTGGGAGTGTTTTGCTCCCATTAAATTCATTCAAACCACAACAGCAGCTGTAAAGAACAGAGTGACTCTACCAAAATTGTGCTGGATTTCATCTACATTAAATAAAGTGGTTTCGCTAAGGACTTTCTCCAAACTTCCTTTGGTCAGTGTAATCTTACAGTACTCCCATTTCTCTTACATCTAAAATTAAAATTTATCTACACTCAGAAATCTGGAGCAATTCCCTTATTTACTTAAATTCTGTTAGCAGTATAATTGAAGAATTTCAGCTGCTTCCTTTTAACAGAATAAACCACAGACATCCACCTCTGATTTATTTCATCTCCCCTAAAGATTATTATTTCCTTAAATTTAGAATTAACAGTGTTTTTTGTGACTTTTTTATATTTTTTTAAAGTTCTTGTATTTTAAAAAAAACACAAATTACAGAAGGCATAAATTTCCTTAAAAGCACTGAGGAAGAGGAAATTGAATACACTGATTTATATTAAAAAAATAATTTTTCTCAGGATTTTTTTTTTTTATTTTTGGAGAATTTGGAAGGTGGGAGGGTTGCATTTTCTTTTTTTTTTTTTTTTTTTTTCTTTTTTGGAGGGGAGGGTTATATGGACAACCTGCTGAATAGTAACCTAATTTAATCTAAATTTTCTCAAGTTTCAAGCAGAGACTCTGATACAGAGTCGCTCTGTATCAGAGAGAATTCCACCATCACTGACAGCAGCTGTATTGCGTGATGTTTAACTGAGTTTTGACACATTTTTATTTCCTTCACAAGACATCCCTGCAGAAAGGGAACCTGTCCCAGTCAGAAGCGAGCTGAAACAGCAAAATTGATGGATGGCTCTTTTACCTTAAATGCTGTCTTTAGTAGGAAAAGGAGAACAGGCTACAAATTAAAGTGTTGCAACCTCCTTGGCTTGATGGCAGTACTAGTAATTTTCAAATATTCTCTGTGTGTGCATGTGCATGTGTGAGACAGAGAGGGGGAGAGACAGACACATGTGGAGAGTGACTGGAAACTTCTTGGTTAAAAAAAACAAAAAACAAACAAAAAAAAAAATAAAACAGCCTTATGCTCACAGCAGGTAAGCAATGAGAAAAATAGCAGAAACTCAGTCTATCTGACAAAATGCCAATTATTTTAAATTACTGTTTTTTCTACACTGTGGTAAGAACCTGGCATTAGCAGGTTCAGCAGTAGTTTCCAATAATGACAACCCCAAAGTATATATAAAGAGATGTTTTTCCCCTATGGCTCAGTGTCAGTGTGGTGAGTCGTGCAGCTGACAGCTGCATGTAAGCCAATTTATAATATTCAAGTAAATTTTTAGCCTTTCATCTCAAAGTTACCTTATTCAGCAAAACAACCTTTCTCAGGCCCTGGAACATGAGAGTTAAAATCAGTCTCTTTCAGTAATTTTCATGGGTATGCCACCCTATCAGGTAATCAGCACACAAGATAAGCTCATATTTTCCTCTCTTAGACAATTATTAAATGTATGAGTACCCTATCTCCCAGCTCTCTCAAAGCATGAGAAAAAAAGGGGAGAAATAACAAGTTTAAGACTAATAATTTAGCACTACAAGAAAATCTGCTTATAGTACTATAATTTACTTTAACTAATGTAATTTCATGGTGTTGCTATGCCCTCTGAGGAATTTCTCTCCAACTTACCATCTTCTGAAAAACTGAAACCTAGCTAAATTACTTTTTCCCAAGGAGTGAAAGTTCATATTTGGCATTGGAGTAAGACTAGACATGATGTCAGTAAAATAAGTAACAATACATTTAATAGGCAAAATCCTAAAAATCCAGAATTTGTCTACTTTGAAGAAACATTGAAATACGGTATTAATACAGTAAATCTTCCTTGCAATTTTCACTCACAGGTTATCCTCTCCCTTCCCACCTTCGCCTGAACCTTCTAACATGCACTACAAACCTGTGTACTGTATATGATACTATTTTTCTGATAGCCACTCTCTGAGAAATTATACATGATTGCTGTCTTCAATGTTTATATTTACTGATTTTAGTCCAAATAAAAAAATAGGAACAAATAGGAAATCAGAATTCAAAGTACAGCTTAAGGAAATTTTTTGAGGTACTACCCTTGCCCTGGTAAAATGGTGTACCTCAAATAATTTCTACAAATTTTGGTATTTCTCTTTAATTATATTTTAGTCTTATAAATGTAGCATGCCATGCAACTAAAAAACAATTACAGAAATTAAGCACAAACACTGGTTTATTATTGTGAAAAAAATGTATTATGTGTCAAACAAGAAAATATACACTCTGTCAGCTGCACCAAAATAAATGTGGTTCACAGGTCAACTCTGACTAAGCAATTATTTAAGAAGCTGTTCTTAATTTAAGAAGCTGGTTGTTAATTATCCCCAACCAGCTGAGATGTCACAACTGACTGAATAAATACTCCTTGTCATTTATGTCTAGTTTAGATTAAAAAGGCTTCCTAAAGTCACTGTTGGAAGCAGTTTCAAACTCTTGATTGAGATTAATCTCATAGACTTCACAGCAGAACAGTTTAAAAGTGCTTATAAATATAGGATAGGTGGTCACTGCTAATTAGGGAAGGAAAAACTATTTCGTTTTTGTGACTTCAATAGGCTTCATTATATAAACCCTACTACAACACTTACACATGCACTACTTGAAGACTCTTTTGCCTTGAAAAACACAGTCAGTTTCTGGGTCTAATATACATACACCAATATAAGATCAAGACAAAGATCCCCAAGCTAAGATCTTGGCCCACAACTGTATATCAGTGTAAATATATTTTAAAATATTCCAGACAAGAAGTATGAAATGAGACAATTGCTTTGGAATAAATAGTGCCTACAGCTTGTGGCATACACTGATTATTAACTCAATAAGTTGAAATAAAATGAGTGTAAAAAGCCACACGAAGCAGCAAAGTTGTGTGATTCAATTTTAAATACAGTGAAATAAGACCTAGCTTTGGGGTTAAATAACAACTTCTGAAGCTTTTATTAGTATTTTCTATCATTCATAAGCTAAGGGAACAAATTTCCTGACGGCATACAATAAAAATTATAACAAAAAGACTGGGATCTTTCACAAGGGTTGTCCAACTTCATAATCACAGCAGGAATTATCTATCTTATGCCAACTCTCAGAGGCTGTCAGTTCAATTGTGTCCATTCTGTAGCAAAATTCCTAAGGAAAGAGATCCAGGTTTGAAAGTGGGGAATGCGTTAAGCAGATTTTTTTTTGTGCAATACAACAGCAAAACTGAACACAGACCACATTTATTAGTTTTCTAAATATAAGAACACTCCTGGTTCAGTGGCTATGTAGTGCTAAACAGAGTGCTAACTGAAGAGCTTGCAGCTAATCCCTTATGGAGCTAAGTGTGAAGAATTGCCTGAATCACAGCATGTCTACACCTGATGTAATTAGCTCTGCACCTCCTAAGTGTGGCCCTCAAATGAATGAGACTGCACAGACTGTACAGAAATCTGTGACTGAGCAAGAATCTCTTGCCAGTGTGGTGATATTCTGCAGAGAGATTGACTTCATGGCGCAGCATCAACTCAAGGACTTGTAGTGTGGGATGAATGTGCTGTGAAGTTATGCTAGGATAGTCATCATAGAAGAAAAAATACATTTCCAGAAGTAAAAATCAAAATAAACAGTTCCATTTGTTCAAAAAAAGAGGAGCCAACAGTAAAAAACAAACAAACAAACAAACAAACAAACAAACAAAAACCCAAGAAAAAACAACAACAAACCTTCTAGGTAAAATTAAGTATAGAGCATAAATGGAAAACAGGTTACTTTTTCAGGGCTTTGTTTTCATTTTAGGTGGTTTCACAACAGTGCAGTTCTATCGATTTTACCACTCTATAAAGGAATAATCAAGCTTTTCAGCAGACAGATGATCCTGAACAAAATTATCATAGCTGAATAGTGCTGAAATTTGGGGAGTTTGATTCTATGATTACCTCCTGAAAACCCCTCTGGACTTTTAGAATATTGACTAGATTCCATTTCTACTTAATATCCCTCATAATTATACTTTTCTAAGGAAATTACACAGGAAAATGAAGATGACAAGGGAGAAAGAGTGCTACTCTGGGGCATTTCTCAACAGGAGACTACAGTATCTGTATAAATGAGAAAACAGTTGAAAGCAAAATCTGTGGAAGTAAACAAGTGAGAGAAAGGGTGCTCAGAGGTAAAGAAGAAAAGATACCTCACTGGAAAAATTCATAACTTATCTTTAATTTGCCCCAGGATAATGGTGGGAGCACAAAAGAAAGAACACTTTTTTTTCCCTATGGCAAATAATGAAAATATACTAGAAATAAGGTTTCATTAGGAGACAACTTTGAAGAAAAAAGTCAAGAACATTTTGAGGTCAAATAATATTTCTCTAACATTTCAAAGAGGCCAACTTCCCCATGTAGACAAGCATGTAATTACAGTTGGCATCAATCAGTAAACAATAGTACTCTTTCTTTTTTTTTCTTTTGACATGTGGAACAGAGGCTTCATATCACAAAATAGGCTAGCTTTAAGCAATGAGCAGTTCCAAATTCATAACAAACAAACCATGAATTTAAAAAAAACCCTGTACCTTCCCAAGATCAAGCAAAGGACTAACTGTGAATCACAACGAAACCAATTTTTTTATCTTAGCTTTTTAAGTCCCTTGTGTTAAAAGAATAGAACACACAACATTTCCTTTCACAGACAGACAAGGGAAGAATAAAGCTGGCCAACTTCAAAACAGGACTTTGGAAGAATTTCAGCAAAGTATCTAATAGAGAAACAGTGAGAAACCTTTTACAAGTATGTGAAGTCCCCTGGCACATCTTGTCTGAGTTCCTGCTTCTTTCTGAGCATATAATTCAGAAGCTGCATCAAGATCTGTTTGGACACATTTGAAGGGCTCAGCTCTGTAGTACTCGTACTTTGAGCCTCCTTCACTAAACTCCACAGCAAAGGATCTGGATGAAGTACCTTCGCTGGAGTAAGCAGTCTCTTCAGCAGACTGTTCTGGACCATGTACAAGACACGATACAAAATCTGCTTTGTGNTTACCCCAACATGACTGCCTGCTCAGCTGATGAGGAAGATTATCTGGAGAAGATAAAGAAGATAGAGCAGGTTTGCAAAGAAAAGGATTAATGACACACCCTGAGGCCTGCATGAAAAAGATTGGGAAAATTAGGAGGAGTGTGCAAAAATCCAGAGAGTATGAGGAAGGGAAAGCCAGATTTTGAGAACAGATGGAAAGAGAAAACATTCCTGGCACTCTGCTTTCCATGAACTTGTTAGTCAGAAAAAGACCGAGGCTGGAGAGGAAGGTAATTAAAGATAAGACATAGCAGCTAGCTTTATGACTACAAGTCAGAAAACATTCATTAGTCCTTCTCTCAGACAGGGTTAATTAGATGTTCTAAGCATCCCAACTTCACTATTTATTCCTGTATGGAACATCAGGCATAGTGATTTGTTTATAAGGGGAGCATGTGACCAGCCATGATATCCACTGACACATCATCTTGAAGTGAAGTCCAACTCTTCTCACCCCACTGAACATACCTTTTTAATTTCAATCTTCTATGCTACCAAATGGGGCAAATACTAAAACTATTCTGTTCCTATCACTTAGGACTAGAATTGTAAGACTGAAAAATGAAATAAACCACAGAAAACCAGTTCAAAGCTGAACACATCTCCAGATAATATCACAGCAAATCCAAGCACAGGATTGTAAAGGCTCAAGCTATCAGCACCATCAAGTACCTACAGCAATATACATGACCCACCCTCTGACTTCTGGTTCAAAAAGATAGTTTCCTTCTCACTATGCAACCTCATTATGGCCTCTTCTCTGCTCACACTTCACCTTTATCAGCAGGCCATTTTCATCTGAACTATTTAATGAAATTATTTTCTTAGTGCTGTTCTGACATGCCAGACTGTCAAGTACATTGCTGTGGTAAGGTCCCCTGATGAACACCATGACCTTGTTAACATAACATACTGTGCCCAGACCAGAGCCTATTGCTACTATCTTAAATACTCTTGAAGTTTTAATTGTAGAAGATTCAAGCCCAAGAATTTGTTTCACTCAGTTAGCATTGCAGAAGGCACCATTCTCTCACTGCCTGGAGCTACACTACCACAACAGGATGAATTAGTGTTTAGCTGCTTCATTTATCCAAACAAATATTTTGACTGTAGAAGATACTGTCAACACATTAATTACATTAAAGACTGTTTTGAGTGTTAATTATAGCAGGCGATACTTTCTTTCAAATTTCCCACAGTCTCCAGTATGAAAAATGTGTCAGTGTCATACCTGTGACCCTGCCACCACTAACAGGGACTGTAAACACTGCTTTCTTTCTGGTTTTGGGCACGTGTAGGCAATGGAGCAGCAGAATTGTTACACTGTAATCAAGCCTTGTTACATTCAGCTCATTATCGTCCCTTCACCATTCCCTCCTTGGCAAACTAACCACGCCAGCCATTTCTCTTTCAGTCAGACATTTCCCAAGAGCAGTCACTGTCTGGCATTATGTTATCCCCTAAGCAGGTGGAAGTTCAGCACACAGAAGTGTAGCTGAAGAGCTGTGCTTCATCATGTTGTGCCCCATGGATTAAGCACCTGATATGTCTTGGTTAGTGAAAGAATACCTCCAAGGTGTGGTTCTTTCCAAGACATCATTCATGAAGATTTTCTATCTCCTTTTAATTTCTCCTTTAAGGTATAGAGGAGATCAGTGGCAGCAAATTTGTCCTATTTGTGTTTCCGGTCTAAGACATGTGTGTACATGCACCATCACAATGAAATTCAAATTTTCCTTTATATTCCTGTTATGGTCCTTACAACCTCTTTACTTTTATACTAAAGTTAAATGTGGTTTGACAGAAATTATCTTGGTTCAGTCTCATGAAATACTTCTTTTTGAAGTCCCAGCCTTCTAGCTCTTCATGGGTTTTTGTCTGGATTTGTTGGTTTAGTTTGTTGCTGTTGTTGCTTGCTTCTGTGTTGGGGATTTTTTTCTGGAGGGTAATGGGCTTGTCAAGAGAGAAGCTTCGTTTTAACATTTCTTAAAATGAGCATTTAATCTACTTTTTCAAAATGCTTTAAAACTACATTTACTGTTACATATCATTTAACATAGCAAACCCATTTCTGGATTATAGAAAATAATGTGTCTGTTCATTTGAAGTAATTTGACCTTTGATGTTTTTGTGCTGCCAATGAAATGGGAAAAAAAGAATTCATTATTAATTCATATAATTTCATAATAAACACCCCTAAAATGAGTTATTCTAGTCATCCTCAGCCCAATTTCTTTCAGACTTGGATAAACAGAAAAATATTTTCAAATTTCCTCAACATTTCACAGATTATACAAAGAAACATGCATGCAAATTGATATGCTGTATAAACTGCACATATGTGATATAATTTATTTTTATGTACACCTTCACTTTTGCTTCCAACAGTACACATTTGCATTGTATGTAAAATCTTCTTCCTGTTTTAAATGTAGATATTAACTTATATGTGAGCTCCAAGGCAGTTTTGCAAACCAGGTAAGTCATTACTAAACTTCAGGTGGCCTCTTGTACCATTTTCCCTAACCTAACCTCAATCTTGTGCATTTTTTTCCTTAACACAGACAAAATCAATTAAAATGGCTAATCTTATATCTGCAAAATAAAGTGGGAAAAAAATAATATATGTGAATAATCAAATTATTTTGGATAGAAGTATATATAGATTTTGATAAAAGTATAAATCTAGTGTATATAGTTTTCCTGAGTGATACTTGATGAAAGACTTACATATAATAAAAAGCAGGTTTTTGGGGTTTTTTTATGGTTTGGTTTTGTTTGTTTTGTTGGGTTTTTGCTTGTTTCTTTGGGGTTTGTTTTTTTTGTTTTTTGTTTGTTTGTTTGTTTGTTGTTTTTGTAAATAAATGTGAATAAAATGTGAATGGAGATTTTTCTGGTTTTTTTCTTCCATTCCATAGCTAATCTTTACATCTTCTCCTCCAATGCACATTCGTGCGTTAACGTGGACTATTTACAGTCAAAAGGAGAGTGCATGCCTTTCAAAATCAGCAGGTTTTCATTCTTCCAACACATTGCAGAACACACTGTAATTCAATAAAACGCAGTGAATCTTGACCTGGCACACTTATTCCAGCTTTACTGGTTGCTCCTGAGGAAAAAAAAAAATAGTTTCTGTAATCACACTGAGGTTTGGGATTATTTTTTCTCTCCTACCCCTCTGTTTAACTTCTTGGGATAATGGTACCAGAATCTGACTTCTGGACTTCTACTATTATTGATGTTGTTTTTTGTTGCTTGGAATGGTGCTACCAGAACCTGACTTCTAGGATATTGTTGTTGTTGTTATTATTATTATTATATTTTTGTTGTTGCTGCTGCTGCTGCTGTTGTGGTTATTTCCAAATCCTTTGATGGTAACAGATAGATTTCTGGCAGATTTGAGTCAGAACAAGGACAATACAGTAGTGTCTTTACTGAAAACATAATGTTGGTCCTACTGAATGTAATCTCCAGATCTTTAACTACCTGGATTCCTCCAACAAGGCTCTCGCCTCAGTTTTCTTTCACAAGCCCGTCCTCCTTCTAATATGAAGGCAACAACATCCTACAAAGGGTTTTCAAATAACTGAAGTTAAAATTCACTGTGAAGTCCATCTTTTAAACCCTTTCACCCATGCCCTCAGAACCTTATGGAGATGTTTCTCTGAAAAGCTTTCTAAAATCTCTCACCTTTTTACCTAAATGCCACCGACCAAATAAATGTACTGTTTGTGCCCTTAGGAGCTACATCTCTGTACAGTTTTTCTCCTGGTCTTTAGATGAAGGGAGACTGGAAAACAGATAACAAAAAAGGATTGTTTTTTTACTTTTCTTTCTTGCCTCTTTTATCTGTTTGTCCATCCCTCCTTTCTTTATGCTCTGTGTCCTCAATCACAGTCTGACCTGGTGAAGATGCCAGTAATGAAGAAAGTTTTTCTTCGAAGATAAGAACTAGTATTTTATATATAGCCTCAAACTGGTCATATGAACAGCAGTTTTCTCCGTACCCAATCAGGCAAAGTTAAAGTGAAGACTGTGGCTTGCTTTTGCATCTAACAAGGGCTGTAAGACAGGAATCACGAGCCAAACATTTTGCTTTGAAGCCTTTTCAATGCAGAAGACTCATAATTCTTCAAAGTGACGGTTTCTTTCTTAAAAGAAAATGAACAACAAATGAGTTGATAACCTAAAATTTGAAATAACTGCAGATTCCAACCTAAAAATTTATTGCAGGAATGGTAGGGGAAAACACAGTTTCAGTACATGGAAACCATGAAACCCAGTAATTCTGAACTACTACAGATATTTTAGCCAGAAGTTCTCTGACATTCATGTACAAGTGAGCCAGTGAGTGTGAAATCCATGTTTGAGGTAAAAGAAATAAAATAAATAGGCTGGCTTGAATAAAAGGTGTAGAGAGTGCTGTTAGGTTACTTACAAGACTGGTTTGCTGCATAAGCTCTGAAGACTGAACTCTCTGACTCTCTTGGCACACATGCATACGCACACATCTTGCTGCTCTGAAGTATCTTAGAAAAATTCAGTCAAAACAGATAAGCAAATGAGGTCCCAAAGATATGAATCTCCCTCAGGTTTGGCAAAAGAAAGGAAGAAAACTCCCAACTGGAGGAAAAATTGAAGGCCATCTTTCTGAGGCACTATGGAAAGACATTACAAGAATGTCTCAAGAGCAGTAACATCTCTGTCAGTGCTCTCCCTGAATTCGGTTTCAGAAAACCCAGCCATATGAGGCTGAGAGATAAGCAGGAACCTGCCTTCAATAGCTTTGGGGCTAAAACTACTTCCTTTATTTGTTATAACAGCAAGTTTGCGTCTCTTTAAACATCACTGGAGTGTAGGTACTCTATGTGCTAAGAGCTACACAAACATACCAAAAAGTATTTTTCCTGCCCTAGAGAGGTTTCCATTTTCCTCACTGAGATCAGAGAAAAACTATAAAGTTTCAAAATCAACCCACACACCCTTGGGAGATATTCGGATGCACCATCCACAAAGATGTTACACTAGACTTTTGGGTGAGAATGGTGCTTAGGTTCCCAGAGGTGCACGCTGAACAAGAGACGGCTTTAATCCCCTCCTGGCAATGCACACTAACTGCTAATGCAGTGGAGTCAGCTGAAGTCTGATAAGCTTAGTAGCTGATATGGTGCCTGCACCTTATCAATAAGTAGTTTTGATAACTCTAAGTCACCAGAACCCCGAAGAGAGAGGGTATCAGTAACAGTCATACCACGGTAATTTCTTTCCCTTTCATTGCACAAGTAAAAGCCGAGACACTCAAAGAGATCACAGCAGAACTATGCACTGTAGCTATGTAATTATTTTGGAGAATTTTCTAATGGAAGTTTTTTTCAAACTTTATTAACCCAGCTGTAGTCTATAAAAAGGGAGTAAAAATAGCAGAACCACAAAATGTAGATTGCGTTAGAAGTCACAGATCACAGCAATCCCTAGGACTTTATGTACACAAAACTTTTCTCTTTTAATAGATTAATCACACATGGACAGATGGGTTTGCATTTTCTGCTTGCTTATTACAGATTTTGCGCATTTTTTTTCCTGTTATTTATGCAGTGTAAAAAAACATTCATAGCTTTTATTTCTATAAATATTTTCTATTCAATGGTGTGGATACAAGGAGAGGAAACCTTCCTACATCCTACATCCTCAGTTGACATAAAGGTACACCTTTGTATCTAAACCACCTAATGTAAATTAAGGAAATTTCTAATACATTAATTTGTTCATAATACACAATGCTTTTATTCAAAGGGATTAAGTACACCATTTATAGTGGTAAAATCTTTTTAAGACCATGTCTGTGCAGCATTTACAGTATCTCAGTGTAAGAGGAACTCGCACTAGCAAGAAATCATTCTGCTTAGGGATGATTGCTTAAATTATTAATACATACATGTAGCCATGATTAAATTAAATGTACTGAGAGAAATCTTGGCCTTGTTAGAATATGTGGAAGTTTTTTCAACTGTCTTTGATAGCTCAGAACCTGACCTTCATTTAAGGATGATGATGTGTCAGTACATTGTACATCTGGATTCAGGGCTGAAATATAAAAAACAAAATCCAAATTGAGAGTAGTGTCTTCTGACCCAATTGGTTCTTACCTCTTTAATATAAATATCTGTATGTGTTACATTAGGATTTCAATGATGACTAATCTACAACATTGATTATGCTTTGTAACTAGTTTTAGCCATATTAACCTGTACTAGAAAGTAAAATTGTAGTCTATGTGTTTTAGAAATATTGGCATTTTATTCGTTCTATCACAGAAAAAAGGGCAGAAAAATGCTACTTTCAGTCAAGCCAATTCACCATAATTATTTCCTGTTTGACTAGATGCCTGACTACAATTCATATTGTACCTTGCTAATTCATGAAATACCTTTTAAAGGTGAATTTTTTGCCTTGCAATGTATAAGCATAAGAGGGTGATGCTAACCCTACTTCATAGGTTTCTTCTGCTTGTGAAGTTCTAATTGGCTTCGGAATCTTCTTATGCTATTTGACAATGCATGCTTTTGTTTGGTTGGTTGTTTGGATGGATGTTTTCTTCATAGTGTCGTGTGATATTCCTTTAGGTTTTTCTCCAGAAAATCACTTTTTTTTTTTTTTTTCTCAGCAGTCACAAACATAAAATACCAGCAAATTGGATCATTAGTAAAAAATAAAGAATACTTTATTTTATCACAAAAATATACTATTTTCTCAACACATTTTTTTCAGAATCTAAGAATTACTTAAATTTGAAGACAAGGCAAAAGTTCATGATCTACTCAATTCCAGCCTTTTTGATTCAAATGCCAAAAATTACTGTTAAGGTATTATTTATAACGTCTTTCACAAATAAGGAAAAACCATCCACACAGTAATACCAAGGAAACAGTAACATAAAAGAAGATAACAGCTGAAATAAGAAAAGCAACCCTCCTCCTCCATTCTCCAAATGTCTTTTTATGTTTTCTTCTGTGTCCATTTGACATGGATAAATATTTGTGCATACACTCCCAGTCACTTCAGTGAGACCACGATTTTAACCTCAGGCTTCAGTTCAGTAAAGCATTCAAGTGTTTTGAGCCTCACCAAAATCAATGTTGGATTACTCACAGACCTAAAAAGCATGTGTTTAAGCTTCTGCCTGAATCAGTGACAGAGTTTATACTCACCTAGGGGTTGTAAACAGTTATTGAGAAAGCAGGTAAAAATGTCAACCACTGGAGCAGTACTGCTCTCTTATTGTTAAGATCATACTGTAGAAGGTTCTAACCTTGGTAAATTAAGCCATCTGATACTAAATTTTTCATACCCAGATGCCTGCCTTAATTCATTCAGAACTGCTAAGAAAGCTTGTCAAGATCTTCTTACAGGTCTTTCCTCACGGATAAACAAAAAATCCAGATTTTATTGAGATGTAAAGTATCATTCTGCCATGTGTGCATTTTAAATACAGTTACTTCAAGGCAGTATGATGAGAGAGAATATGGGGAAGTGAGGTAGGTTTAGAATCAGTTCTCCCTGGGGCAAGCATGTCCTTGCAGTTGAGTATTTGCTGCTAAGCTTTGCTTCAGTAAAGCAAAAATCTATGATTTCCTCAAGAGCAAACATTGTTCAGTTTCTGGGGAGCAGCCAAGAATGTTGCAGGCGGAAGAACTCCCCAGGTGCCACAAGAGCAGGAGGTAGAAAAGATACAGAGGCGAATCTCCACACAGGAGCAGGAGCAGAGGGCCAGACAAAAGAAGACAATGGACAGGGAGCTCCCCAGAAAGCAGAGGATGCCGTGTAATCTCCTCGCCACCAGACACTTCGGAACAATGCAGTCACTCTTCTCTTGAAGTTCTACTACACAATAGTGAAAATACAAAGAAAAACAAACACTACCCATCTCCAGCTCCCTGGAAAAGTAGTAGCAGTATGCATTGGCCATAACAGTTCCTAAGGTTGGGACAAGGACCTTTTCCCCCATAATCAATCGTTGCCAATGAGGGGTGAATAGGCACAGGTTCAGAACAAGAAAAAGAGGTACTGTCTACCCTGGCAATGGCACAATAACTGGATTAGGATAATGAGACAACAACTTGAGTGGAGATTGTGAGAAAGAGGAAAAAGTTGAGATTATTATAACAAGGTAATGAAGACAAGATAATGGAAGTAGTCTATAAGGAAGATGTACACAGAGCAGAGGGGTGTTTCTTATGGGGGCTGGGGACACCTTTCCCACCACTGAGCAGTAAACAAGAAGTAGGAACAGAAAAATATTTTACTGTTCAAAAGCGTTTCCCAAAGAACAGGAAGTAGACCTGAGATTCTCACCATTTTCCTCCTTCAACATACCTTTCAAAATGAATGCTTCATCTGCCTGGCTAAATGACCCACATTTACAGAGGATGATGACTTATTTCAGCTATCTGCATATTTGCTTTATTAGCTTGACTGGCAGATATCAAAACTTACAAAAAATTGGAAAACTTATGTTACTGTGGAGCATTTTCAGACTTTTACTTGACTGAAAATTGTATTCTGTTTGTTTTTATTGAAGAGATTGGAAATTACAGAACAAGATCAATGTAAAATTATTCACAAGATATATGCTATAGTTGCCTGAGAAAATAATCATAAAAGAAAGGCAAGGTCAAACAAAATGAGGCCTACATGCAGCTTGAGCTCGGTTTCCTTAACATTTTACAAATGTCCAAAGGAGACAAATGTGTTAATGAATTCAGAGTGCATGAAAAGCACGGTTTAAAAAATCTAAGTGAGCAAGATATTATAGTAATGTGTCAAAATTGTCTTCAAAGGCAAATCTTATTTTTATAGGCAAACACAAATTTGATAACTTTTCAGGCAAGTATTTTTTTGTGTGTATTCACATCAACAAAGTAGAAGAAGAAAGTATTAAAATGAAACAATGCAGTTTAAATGAAGTTAAGATTGGATTTGGGCTTAATGCTAAAATCCCCAAATCAATTAAGAGGAAGCTCAAAATCAGAATTGAAATAATTGATAACTAACACATATATGAGTAACATAGATGACTTTAAAATAATTAGTATAAATAATTCAGATTTGAGCCCAGAAGCTTATTGTGACAATCGCCTGAGATAAAACTCATAATTGTTAAAAAGTTGTATATTAAAACCCTTCATCATAATTTTAAATTTGTTAAAAACAAAATTTATTTCCACAAAAAAAAATTAGAACTAATATTTTGTAAGAAAGTGTCAGGGCTCATAAAATATAAAGTCTCTCTATTTAAAACCCTTCCCAGTACTTCAGAAATATCAGAGGTCTTCTTGTTACTCATCATGTTAATTTTTAAAATAGAAAATTCAGTAAAAAAGCTACTTAGTTTTATGACTTACACAAGTTTAGCAGAAATACATCTCATACAAAAGCTACAAGTCAAGGACTACCTGGATGTTTTTTCTTTTTTTTTTTCTATATTCATGAAGAGATCAGGGGTTTTCCAAAGGACAAACTAAAACAGTATAACAGTTTTCACTGATCAGAAGTATTGAGAAACAGAGTGCCTGACTTTTATGCACAGCCTAAGCATTATTAAATTTTTAATGGCTGGACAGTTTTAATACACATTTGGCTTCACATTATACGGTATAAGCAAAACCCTATCTGTTTCCCCTTATTCCTGTATGAGACGATGCTTAGCACTTAGACTTAATGTAAGACACAATTTACAATTTGTGAGAATGGGAATTTGACAAGGCAGAGGATTTTCTTCAAAATTGTATGGTTTTACTGTTAACTTCCAATAAAAGAAGCTGGGCAAGCTCAACATAAAAATACATCTCTCATGAACTTGTGACAATTCCTGAAAAAACAGTAAAGTGCAAAAGCAAGAAAAACAACAAGAGAACAACAAATATAAATAGCCTCTAAAGCACATTGACTTGCTACCAAAAGGAAAAGCCAGGACTCCTCTTTCCAACATCCAGGAGCTCTTCTCCATCACACGTTCAGGGACCAACTCATCCTTACAAGTGCAGCCTTTCTGTCCTGTGCAGCACCATAGCAATGGAGGTGTCAAATCAGTCATTTGTGGGGTCAGGACTTATCTCACTGAAAATTTAGAGAGCAACAATGAACAGGTATTGCCATTCAAACTCCAGGTGCTGCAGAGCCACAGGGAATAGGAACAGAGCAATCAGGTGAAACATTATGTCCTAAGGAGACATAAATAAGAACTCTACAGGGCTGACAGGGCTAGCACTGTAAGTGCTGATAGCCAGTGACTCTAGTAAAACTAAAAGCAAAAATGAAGGAAGAGTGACAAATTTAAGATGACATGAGTGTGAGAAAAAGATTATATGCAATGCAGTTGCTCTCCTACCCACTTGCACTGTTCAAAAGCATCAAGAAGAGAAGAGGAAGAAAAGCACTTCATAAGAGTTGTAAGGTATTTTTACAAGGATATATCATTCTCTATAAGAAAAACTGGTATTGCCGTGCCCCTTCCCATTCAGGGTTGAATTTAAATGAATTCAAATTTCTAGCCTCATTTGAAATGCAGCAGAGATCTACAGACTTATTACTGTCCTACACCGTGACATTGCAAAATATGCCAGCACCTCCTAGGGAGGCCTACCTATCTCATTGTGAGACTGTATTTAATTTACTGCCTCTTATCAGCTACAAATCTCATTTGTCACCATAGTTCTTAAGGTTCCTGCCTTCCACTGAGATTGCTCCACTTTTCTACAGTCTGAATTTTCAAGAGATGAATCTCATTTTGTTGACTTCCTGCCCACCTTTCTAATCTCCCCAAGACCTTTTTATTATATCCTGTCCTCAGTGTTATTTTCAATGGCTCTTGAGTTAGTATTAGTATTCAGGCATTCCATTCAAAATCTGCTGTCTTTTCCTAATCATCCAACAATATATTAAATAATACTTATTACTATGAGATTTTGTAGAAGTTAGACATGATTTCCAATAGCCTTTCTCTTGGCTCTGCCTATGGTTACCAGCAAGCAAAAGTTAGAAAACTCTTCATAGTTAAGCCAGAGTCATTTAAAAAAGAAATACCATCTAAATAGTAACATGGTATGGGAAAAAAAAAAAAAAAAAAAAAAAAAAAAAAAAAAAAAAAAAGTAGAGTTTTATAAAGCATTTGAGGAAAAAACTTCCAGGTATTTCCAGTTTAATTAAAAAGCTGCTGCTCTTATTCAAGCTAAATAAGCAGTAAACCTATACCACAAGTTGAAAGGAGGGATTTAATACAAACCAACTAAAATCATATAATGGTCATATACATTATTCATTATAATAAAATAAAAGCTCAATTCTTCCCTTAGCTCCTCTCACTTAGGAAGAAACTACTACTTTCTATTGATGCAAAAATTGCAAGATATTACATTTGAACCTAGATCCAAGCCAGGTACTCTGAAGCCCTTCCAATGCAGAAGGCAAAAGTCCAAAGGGATTCTGGCAAGATGCTTGGATTTCCAGTTCCCAACATCCACAAACTACCTGTACATTTTCCCTCATACAAGTTGTCAGCTACTAAGTTTTTAATCCCATGCCTTCTGGGTACATGTGTGGTTTAAGGGACTGCAATTGCCTGCTGTTTCCATATCATCATGTATCCATGTATCACCAGCTAGCTTAAAGCAGAGAAGAGGTCTAAGATATCTTAATTCTCCTGATAAAACTACTGCTGATGCAACTTGTACTGAATCAGACAGCTTCAATTTTCTTCAAAAACTGGCAGTCATTTCCCCAAAATTGATGCTGTAGCATTACTCCACATGAGGCAAATCTATATTACATACTATTCCACTAGGGTTTTTTTTTTTCAGGTTTTGAGTTATCACTCTTCCATTTATTGCTGTCCTGCTCTTCGTAGAAGGTTGTCAGTGAGGATTACCACTTGCATCTCTGCTTGTGATATCACTGAAATGTGATGAAGTAAGGATTTATCCCATTTGTACCACACTTCAGTGGTAGTTCTAAATAGTGCCTTCTGCAACCCATCTCTGTCAGACATAACCGACAAGGAAGTACAAAGCATCAGTCCTAGTGATGCATGGGATGCCTCTTCAGTGCAGTAGGAAAAAAAAGCAATTATTGTGAGCTAGACAAATTTCATAAAAAAAGTTCATAATGAGTTATTTTGGTTGCTCAGTTGTTTGAGTTTCTTTTTCTTTTTTTTTTTTTTTTTTTTTTATTTACTCGACCAGTAGCTTAGGAAAAACAAATGAACTAAACCCAAAAGCAAAATCCTCCCCAACCCATCTGTTTTCAATACAAGTTTTGAATATTTACACATATGCTTTGCTCCTAAATGCCAGCTTTTGGCTCAAAGATAATTTTTTAAAGTCAGAATGTAAATATTCATTCAGGAAGAGAAGCGCTGGAGAACACTCCTTCCAGCCTCATAGATCCCAGACAGTGTGAGGAAATGTCAAATGAAGCAGGAATTACTGCATGAATCCCAAATTTGGTGAATAAGCAAAACAAGCATTCAAATAGCCATGATGATAACAATACTGGATTTCACCTTTCAGGTTGGTTGTTGTTTTTTTTTGTTTGGTTGTTTGGTTGTTTTTTTGGTTTTTTTTGTAATTGTTTTGAATAACAACAGAAGACTTCCATTTACTTCTTTCAGGGTTAGGAATGCTTGTTCAAAACACAGTAACTGTTCTTAATTGCAATGAGAAGGGAAGGCGTAGATGGACCAGTATTTCAGGCTTAGAGAATAGTACAGTGTTAGGCGCACAGTGTCATCTAGAGGCCAAAAAAACCTCTTCATAACAGGCTTTACAGTCAGGGCCTGAGTTTTATCCCTTGCTTCAATAACCAACACTTTTGTTTCCTTGGCTGGTCACATAAGTCATCTCTACAAATATCTTGAACTGAAAACCCATTGCAGTCATTCTGAAAGTCTGCATCAACCCCTAGAGATGAGTGCAGGGATGCTGCACTGCAGGTACACAGAAGTGATTGCACTGTGTGTGAACAACCTCAGGAACACTTTTCTCCTTACATCTCCACAAAGAGTTTTCACCACAGGGATCAGCTACTGCTTGTGACAACGAATTGGCAAAGATGATTTCATTTGAACAAATTTGTACTGAGGCCATACTTGGACTGGGGTGGATACCATCACAGTTTAAACTATAAATTCATGTAATCTTCTCCATTTTTCTAGGAACATCGAATAAAACCAACTCTCAGTAAATAAGACATAGTGAATCTCGAAAGAAATATTCCATCATTATTGTTATTAAAGATGCAGGACAGAAAACACAGCTCTAACAGAGGAATCTGAATTTACTAACCACATGAAAACATGAAATATTCATGTCTTCCCCGGCATTAATACATGACAGTCTATAGAAGAAGCTAAATTTTCAATCTGTAAGAGGGCATACTTCTCACATTTTTGCATGCTGTATACTAATGTCTCCAGATGAATGATCCCCACTATAAAAAAAACCACATAAACAACCTCAATCCATCAGACAACTGCCTGACATGGAATTAGGCAGGGTGTTTACTGCAAACAGAGTCTAGACAGATTAGTATCACACAAAGAGAAAAAACACTGGCATAAAGGAAATTATGCTCATAAAAGTATTTTAGGGTTGGTACAGGCTTTTGATAGTATGGTTTCTGCAGGAAAAAAAACCAAAAACAAATAACAACCAAAAAAAAAAAAAAAACCAACCAACCAAAGTACTTGGAAGGATATTCTGAAAGGTTGTGCAGGCCCATTCATGGGTAGTACAGGGAGCAGTGACTCCATCAGACCTAGAGAGAGAGAGAAAAAGTGGTGGAGCACTGCACTGAATCAGAAAATCCTCTTAATGCATCTGTACCCTTGGGAAGAAAGAGGGGGAGGCGAGTCAGGCACATTTTTATTCCTTAGCACTGAATAATCACAACTCCTGCACCCTAAGGATGCAGTTCACCTGAAATGAATGAATGAAGTCTAGTATATGGTGGTCTGATCCACACCTATAGGAGAAGGCATCTAGTGACTAAAGAGTACAGTTAATCTGAGAATTCAGGAGCCTGTGAGAACTAAAGCTTTTTCTGTTCTCGGTAGAATCAATATAGTTCCTTTTGTCTTAGTTAAAACAGTTTAGTTTTTCCTTCAACCTAAAGTATTATCAACCCTACACTTTTTTACAACTTGCATAAAATCTATTTATATAATTTTTATTCCTCATTTCATCTGCAACAGTTGAAAATTAGTGGCAATTAAAGCTTAAAACGTTCCTTTTTTTTTTTTTTTTTTTTTTTTTTTTTTGTCTAGATGTCAGACTAACTGGAAAGAAGAAAAATATGCAAAAAACAAAAAGTGGGAGAAAAAGAAGTCGGAAGTCATTTATCTGCTATTTCCCTTCTATTTAGAGTGCACTTAACACGGATGTCTGCAAGAATTGTCTGTACTGGAAGAGGAAAACACCTACTTGTCTGCTAATTTTATAGTTCAACAGGTAAGTCCACTTTTGATATAAACATAAATATTGAACATATGTTATTTATTATGTTTTTAAAAAGTATTTATAGTAGAAAAAATATCTAAATCTTAAAAACACTTAGAAGTAATAAAAGTTACCAGAAATAACAGAAATACATATTCCATCATAAAACATGGAAACAAGAAGCAATCAGTACTTTAGTCTTCCCCCACATCTCCAAAAGCATAATGAATTTTAATGTAAAGCTTTAAAATTTAAGAATGAAAGTGCTGAATAGAATTATTTATAGAAGTAAAGACTGCACAGCCATTACTTTACTAAAACCCCACGCCTCCAAAGACTGCAATGCATTTTAAGATAGAACAGTGCATTTATTCTATATAAAGGATCATCTTTTTTATTGTAGAGAGGATTTCTTCTTTTCTTAAATTTGATACCTTTAGGCTTCCAGTTCATGAATTCAAAGTACAAACTTCATAGCCTGGTAGCTTGTAAGACAGCAGGTCTCTCACATTAATGTGATGTTACATTAAACAAACCAGGGTACTTTTCCAGTTTGTTAGTATTTATACATTCATTTACAAACGATATTTTGACTGACTCCTATGCATCAAATAGAGGCTCTTTTTCATTTCTCTCCTCTTATACAATGAGGCCACAGCCCTGCTAGAGAATAGCAGTAAGTCAGTATTTAAAGTATGTCACTAGTTGGAAAGGTCTTGACAAGGAGGATGAGGTCTCTTCCCATAGAAAAAGACTTCTCACTGATAATTTATCCATTAAACCCAAAGAGAATCCATGAAACACAGAAGGAGAGATTTTCACAGGCAGCAAGATTAATGTCTTGGGTTTATTAAACATTTTTTTTTTTTGTCAATAGCTGCCTCTATAGATTTAGACAGTCAATGCACCTGAGAGTTCAGGTTGCATACATATGAGAAATACAACTATAACATAGTCCTTCAGTAGTTTTAAACAACATTCAGAAAAGAAAAACAAAAGCTATTCAAAGCACAGAGATGAAATCAGGGTGTGCACAGCAAATTTTCTTTTATCTACCAAAAGAGCAATTCAGAGAGATGATTAATGGTTGCATGTAAAGCGCATTGAGGAAACATTACTAGAAAACATTTCCATTCCAAACAGATCTATTTGTCAGCTCTCCATGCAGACTATTACAGGCTGCAGGTAATTGAAAGTAAAATAATAAGATTCACAGAATGCCTGATATTTCTATTTTATAACTGCACACTTAGGGGTTTCCAATACCCATAACATTGTGTCTATAGTATGTAATCAGCCACTGGCATTCTCACTTGGTCATCCAGATATTTTAAAAATCATTCACCACATTCTGAATAATTTGTGGTTTCAGAGCAGAATTACAATCACACTTAGCTGCTGCAGTTCATAGACCAGGGTATTTATTTAAATTGTACAAAAAGTTCAGTTTACTTTAATATACTAAGCTAAAATTACAGGGAAAAAGTCGGTTCAGATGTCTCTGCTCAGAGGTATAACACAGCACAGATCAAAAGAAGACAACTGAAAGTAGTCAAGTTCTTAAACTAAAAGAGGTATCAAAACAACCAGCTTTTGTTGTTGAAAAACAAAATGAAGAGATTTCAGATTCGTTTCCAAATAAGAAACAGTTACCTTAAGATTAGGCATTGCAAAGGCTGAATGGATTGCAATTACATTAAAAAAAAATCCACTGAACCTCTTGCTGGAGAAAAGCACTAACATGTATCCCCCCTACTATTCCAACACTGTGTTCACACTTATATTGCAGTAATGGAATGGTGGCCCAAAAGTAGCTATTTGAAATTCAAAGTGAGTGAAAAAATAACTGTTGTTTGATTGAACTGGAGATTTTTTTTTTTTTTATGTGAAATATCTTTGATTAGCAATTTTTGTTAAATTTCTTTCTTATCATGTCAGATTGTCATGGATTAACCCCAGCCAGCAACCAAGCCCCAGCAGGGACTTGCTCACTGCCCCACCAGTAGGATCAGAGAGAGAACTGGAAAGGTAAAAACTAGAAAACTCATGCCTTGAGACAAAGGCAGTTTAACAGGGAAAGCAAAAGCTGCACACACAAGCAAAGCAAATCAAGGAATTATTTCACTGCTTCCCATGGCAGGCAGGTGTGTCAGAAAGGAGAGCAGACAGGATGCCAAGTGTGGACATTGTGTATGTCAGCGCTCACCACAGCACTCCTACCTAAACTTTTTCAAACTCGAAAAAGGGTAATGCTTTCCTTATTTGTTGCTTGACATAGAACTTACTCTCACTGTCAATGCACATCTTGCTCTCCAGAGAGGTAAAATGTCTTCTTACAGCATTTCTTCGTGTTTTGCAGCTGCTTTTGGGGAAAGAAGATTAAATATAAAATGCTTTTAGTAATGAAAAAAACCCACAACTTTTCTCTTTGCTGTCTGACAGACCCTGAATCATTCCTTATGTAGCAGGAATGGTTTCAATCACCGAGTGCAACATTCTCAGCTAAACCTTGTTCCTGAAAATGTGTTTTCTCATTTTTCCATGAAATTACACTGCTACCCTTCCTCATGGCTGTGATAGATATAAAGAACAGGACTCTCTTTTTCCTAAATTTCACAGAAAACCACTGTTATGAAATTTCTATTAATTTTGCTTAGAATGCCTTCCAAAAGTCAAAATTTTCTTTTAAGTATTTTGTCTGTGGGCTCTACTGTAGCCCTGTAATATGATTGCCCTTTTCATTTCATGTGCACAGTAATTCAGAACAGAAATATTATAGCTCTACACAATTCCATGGATTTAAAACTCACTCTGTTCTCTAAGGTAGAAATCTACCTGTTTTTATTCCAGGACACTGAAACAATTAAAAAAAAACCCAACAAACCTCTGCAAGGAACCTACCTACATGTGTAACCAACCTACTTTGGAAGTCTCTAATAAATTCTATGTACACAGCTGTGGGGCTTTTTAGGGATTTATTTTTAACTAAATTGAAATATTGTAAATGGTTAATTGCTCTTTAATTCAGGATTGAATTCTATTATAAATTCTTCATTGTCCATCTTTTATTTAGAAGATACTTCAAATAAATTTATCAAGGTTTTTTTTTCTGCACATTTGAAGAAAGAATGGTGCTTCTAAGCTGAGCATTGACTTAATACTATAAGATATCATGATAGCAAAAGTATTTTCTTATCTGTTATCTGTAATATTTGACAATAATTCTAGAAGATTTTTTTTTTAGTTAGATACTTACAAACTTTATTTTTCCTGGAAGTCAGACTTTGGCAACTATATAGCCATATAACAACAGAATTAAATTGAATGCTGGAAGTGATCACAACTGAAACCGTCTTCTAAAATGTTTTAAAAGTTTAATGGATTATATTTTTACTGATTTTGCTTGCTTTCAAGATTTTGAGGCGCATATAACCAAAAGACACTGTATAATGGCTATCATTTTAATTTTATTTAGTCTTTCCACCATATCTTGAAATTCTGCTTGACCTTGCAGTTTTGCTTGCCAAAGAGTAATGAAGGTTGGAAATACCTCTTCCTTTTATTTTTCTAATCTATTAATAGTTTTGTCAAAGACCATCTCTATTAAAATACCTACAAAAATCAATAATTTTTTTTTATGAAAATAGGCTCTCAGAAAAGAAGAAAAATGCCACAGACAAACTAAAACATTATGATGCAACTTTTCCTCTTCCTATACTGATTCTGTTGTGCAAACAGATTTCGACAACAAGCAAAAAATATGACAGAGGCATCTCAGGACAGCATCTCTTCAGCTTGCAGAGGCTTTTTCTGAAATATCATCAGTAAAACTCATACTGGCAGTACTGAGAGAATTACATAATTCTTTTAAAATCCTTCAATGCCAGATTCCTTGAGAATTGTTTAATTTTTGTAGCTACGTAAGAAACTGTAGGCCTGAGATCTGATGAGAAATGAACCCCGCAGCATCTTTCCCAGCTTTAGCTTCCCTTGTCAGATCCAGAACGTGGTCCTGAGCTCCCTCAAGAATGGATGGAGATCAGAGAGGTGGGAAGCACACTGGGCAGGGTGTTGGGCAAGCCCTGCAGAGCTGAAAGGCCATTGATGGGTGCTGTATGTGTGCAGCCTCTTGGCTGTAATGTTTGTTCATTACCAGTTTGTGGCTGTTAAGTTGCCCATGTGGCCATACCTGGGCATGGAATGCCCAAATTGATGATTGAAGGGATGCCAAAACCCAGCCCATCAACAGGGAATGTGGCTGGCATAGACAGAGACTGCAACTGCGCATGAATTCACACTCTCCCACATCCCCTCCACCACGGTGTTTTGCATCTCAGGACTCTGGAATCCAAATAAATCTGTATTTTGCATTTAGATCACCTTCTTCAAATACCTTGAATACATATTTCGAGTCTTTGTACTTTGATACCTACTCTCAATATTCTTGAACTAGGGGGAAAACTCAACTGCGAAGTGTAAACACCTTTGAGAATGTTTCTGTAAGCATTAAATTAGTATTAATTCAAACAAATCTGCTTTTTGAATCATTGCTCTCTCTTCTTACTTACCTATCTAAATCAAAGCCAAGTAATTTTTTGCCTAGAGATACTAAAATGTTTATTTTTGTCCTTATCCCTATTTGCTGTAGAGCTTACCATTGATTTTCATTTGTCATCCACTGTCTGCATTTCATAACTCATAATTTATAACCACCTCTTTGAAACTCTCAGGTTTTTTTATAACATACTATATATTTAATATGAGAGAGACACTTTTATTCCTACTACTATTTCCAGCAAGGACATTAAGGTTTTATTCTGGGTGTATCAGAATGCATTGCTGACAAGCAGAAAGGCACCAATAAATTATTCAGGTCATTCTAAGTGAATGCCAATAAAATCTTCATATACAACAGCATTTCTTTTTGAATTCAGCATTTGAGGCATTACTCTAGTTTTAAGAATTACTTTTTTTTTTGTATAATGGATTCATCTTTCCTCCACTTTCCTGCACCGGTAGAACTAGGGTCATTTAACTATCATGAAAGACAAACTAGAAATTATTAAAATACTACTACTACTATTAATGATAATAAGCCTCCTTCTCACCCCACAAGCACCCAGCATTTCAAATTTTGGTTTTTTGTTTGTTTTGGACCACTAGAACTGGGGATAAAGGGAGAGGGAAATCACCCCTGGCTTGCTATGCATATTCTGTTATAAATATTTTTTTGTTTTCCTATAAATGAATTTCTCTCCATTGCTTAGAGAATCTGCAGTATCCATGCTGCTATGAATGTGGTGTCCTTTTCCTAATTATTTTTTTGCTCAGGAAATACTTAAAAATCAGTAAAACACTTATTGCAACAGTTCTGATAAAAGTTCAGATGAAAACTTCATTGTCTTAAAAGGAAAGATATTTGTTCCTGAGACTCTCTTGCTGGCAGTGTTTTAGCTGCTCAAAACACTGCACTGACTATAAAGTGTAGGTGGTAATCCATTGGGAACCTTCTCTGAGCCTCCCCAAGAGTACAGCATGTTCTTGCTATGAAAAAAAAACCAAAAAACCACCATGTTTTAAACTATATATATTTTGAGAGCTGTTTAAAAACAACAACATAAAAGTTTAATGACCATTGCATTTCACTGACTCCTTTTGTATACATCCTTATTACTAAACATGTTATACCTCAAATTATCCATTTTTAATGAATTAAATAAACACACCATCTAGTGGCCAGCATGAACTCTTTTTCTTATAAGCTTCCCTGATTATTTTGACAGAATTTAATATACTGTTTCTAATAAATACAGCTTATTAAGAATATTTTGTATTATTGGAAAAAAAAAAAATAAAAAGAAACCTCTCTTGTTCTCCCAAAGGAACAATGAGATATATCACCTAATATTTTTCACAAAACTCGGAGGGATGGTAAGGTTAGAACAGATTATGTTTCTTCAACAATCTTCTTTTGAAACTAGACTATATATTGCTCAGTAGCCCATATTATTTCCATGGATGTTTTAAGGAGCATTCTCACCTTAAGACTTATTAAAAAGATGAAGTCAAATTTCAGTTAAGAGAAAAATTTTATATTAGCATTGGGCACTAACAGAGATGAGCAATTTGTATTTAAAGAATCATATGAAGAAATTAGAGAATAATAAGCCAAAGCATTAAAAAATAATATTTGGAGTATGAGTTTTAAATTTTAGCTTATGCCATGAAACTGAAAATTGACATGGTTTTGAAAAATTTCTAATTGAAATAAATCCTTTAATTAAAACAGAGTCAAAATGCTTTGTGTATGTAAGTATTCCTTGTTGCTAAGGAACTGGATTCCTAAGAAAGCAGAAGGATTTTGCTTGTCTTTAAAAGTAAATAAAGATGAGTTTTGTCCTCAGCTGAACACTATTAACAGGTAAAGAAACTTCATTGAAAACCTGTCCAGGATTCACCTAACATTTTCCAGAGTATGTAAAAAAATTATTCCAGAATAAGAGTTCACAAAGTTACTGCTGGCCTTTCATATTTCAGTGCAGAAACATGGCCTCACTTGCCGTGGCCTTCGCTGTTTTGGAGCTGTGTGTGAGGGTTGGGCTTGAAAAACAGCCTGGACTCAGACATGGACAAAACAGCGCAGACTCGAGCTGGGCTGGCGTACCAGCCACAGAGATGGACAGGATTGGACAGATGAAACGTTTTACCAGTCATAGACTAGAACATGCTACATGGACATTGGAGAATATTCTGGTTATGTAATCTGTCTAGGGTTTCGTTGATTGGTGTGTTTTCAAAACCTGGGAGATAAGAAAACTATATAAAAAGCGTGTTGATAGCAGAGAGAGCTCAGAGAGAGAGCTGAGATCACTAAGAAGAAAGAGCTGAAAATCAATAGGAAGAAAGAGCTGTAATCCGAAGATTAATAAAGAATCACCTGGACCTGCCTCTAGAAGTCTCGTGTCGTCTTTCCCGCAGTGGGCGCTTATACTCACTAAAGTTCATTTGCTTATTTTTCAATATAGTTCCTAATTTCCATAAATTTATGTAAGTACCTCAAAGTTAAGTATTACTAGCTAGTGTATCTCAAAGATGAGTTTTGAATGTTAAAACTCTCTGAGAGATGCACAGAATGGCTACATAGCACCCCAAAATATCAATAATGGACAATACATTTTGAGCAACAAGAGGGGAGAAAGAATATTACATATTACTTTGGCTTAACCTCTGTGAATCAGTTAGTGGAGAATATTCCACAGACTTGTTCAAGACCTTCCAGTACTTGCTTTTATTTAAAACTATGGGCACTTCTTTTGCTAAACAGTCAGTTTAAGAGATCGATGCCACTTCTTGGCCCTAATTCTAAAAACACTTTTATTGCATTTTATTTTTGTGTGGTTTTTCATCTAGAAGGAAAGTACTCCTAATTACCATGAATGTTCTTGTGATAAGAACAATTATATCTAGATCTTCAATTTTTGTTAAAATGGCAAGAGAGATAACTTTAAAGTGCATCATCATATACACTTTGTTTTAGTTTTAATCTCTGTTCAAAAGAAAAGAATATCTTATGAGCTAAAAGAAAAGAATATTTTATGAGCTAACAGAAAATTCTAGCCCCTAATCTTTACATTTATAAGGTTTCTCAGACATAGATAATTTGTTTGAGTGCACCATATGTGCTTTCACATCAAATCTCTGACCTTTATGAGGTTTCCCTGCCACTATTATTTTTTTTTTCCTGTGAAAAAGGAACAATTAATTCACTTATTTATAAAAATAGAGGCTTTAAAACTCTCCCTCTCCCTATTCCCCTTCCCCCAAAGAGTTTACTTTTTTAATTTTGCTTTTCTCAGACTCTATGTTATAAAGCACCATTATTCCTGCAGGACCAGTGTCATATTTTTCATCATTCCTGCAAAGAATACCCCGAAAAGCTCAGCAATTAAGATTCAGCACATACAGACTACTCAGTGTACTCAGATGTCCAAAATAGCAGCTTCCCAATGCAAATGATAGTAGAGTGATCAAAGTGATTCATAAAACTCTCTTTTCCCACTTTTCATAATTTTTTACCATTAAAGAAAAAAATCTTTCAAGAAATCTTTTTTTCACTTACACCTTCAATAGCTTATAATGGAGGCAGGTAATGGGAACAGCATAATTGCTAGAATCAAGAAAGAACATGTCTCATACTGCACTGCTCAGTCAAGTGGGTGAACAAATGAAGATAGATAATGATGAATTAACTCTATCATGGTGCTGAACTCCTTTCAGCACTCCAAACAGTATTTCACAAAACCTTACAATTTGTCTCTACCTGGGGACAGGAGCTGAAGTATCACAACAAAACAAGCAGCAATAACAGATGACAGTCACCAACAGGTAATTGGAAAGTGCCATTAGACTGCTCAGCTGAGACAAAAAGGCAGGGGAAAAGGAGGGAGCCACTGGACTGTCTGTTCTGAGACTCAAAACAGGAATACTCAAACTGACATTGGCAACAGAATAGGAAATGTTGTGTTTGTCAGCTAGGAACACGCAGTGCTGCATCGAGAACAGAATTGTTTAGCAGATGATTTTTATTCCTTGTAGGGAAGGAGAGGAAGATAACAGACTTCCTGTGTGACTTTCAGGGGACTATTTGGGGTATTGGCTAATATGAAACAAAAATTCTTTATTCATATTTAGAGCCTCTAGTTGCAAGCATAATTTATGCATTAAAATGAGATAATTTATCCAAAATTAGGCTACAGAATTCTAGTTTTTTTCTGTTTTTCTGGTTTTTTAACGTAAAGAAGAAAATAAGAGATAAATAACACTCCCCTTGCTAAAAGAACACATGCAATAATGTACAGATTAAATCATTTATTTGGCTGAGCAATGAAAAAACAGGCATTTGTCTCCAACCAAGGATACTTAAAGTATATGGAATTTCTGCAACGCAGTGAGAAAGCAACTATTGGGAAAACAATTCTTTTGAGGTACCTCATTCCCTCATAGGGAGTCCAAGGGTCATTGTAATCATGAAATTCAGAATGCTGAATCCGTCTCTGGGGTCCCCAGCATAAAAAGGACATGGACCTGTTGGAGAGAGTCCAGAGGGCCACTAAGATGATCAGAGGGATGGAGCACCTCTCCTATGAAGACAAGCTGAGAGAGCTGAGCTGTTCAGCCTGGGGAAGAGGGAGACTTTAGAACACCTTCCAGTAATGGAGGGGGGTCTACAAGAAAGTTGGAGACTGACTTTTCACAAGGGAATGTAGTGACAAAATAATGGGGAATGACTTCAATTTGAAAGAGGATATATTTTTATTAGATATTAGAAAGAGATTATTCACTGTTAGGATGGTGAGGCATTGGTACAGGTTGCCCAGAGAAACTGTGGATTACCCATCTCTGGAAGTGTTCAAGGCCAGGCTGGATGGGGCTTTGAGCAATGTGGTGTAGTGGAAGGTCCCTGCCAAGGCAGGAGGGTTGGAAGTGAATGATCATTAAGGTCCCTTCCAACCCAAACCATTCTGTGCTTCTAAATAATTGAGATTATGCTGTCTGCTTTTTTTTTTCTATATAGTTACAAAACAAAACAAAAAGGAAAGATCACCTTTTAATAATTAATGTAGTTATTATTGCAGCTGGCAATTTGAAGAGTATTGCAAGACTTTGATGATATATAGTCACTGTTATTTCTAATGACAGCTTTGTTTCACAGTGTCTCAACAAAAGAAAAAGTTACCTTCATTGCCCTAAGCCATACACCAAGTCCAACTGATGGCTAGGAATAGCATTTCAGCACACTAAAACCACTTTTTTTCAAAATCTCTTTGCTGCAGACACATACTATGAAGGAGTTGATGGCATTTTCTTATCTAGAGACCTGACCTTTCTAGTCTAGTTCTGATATAAGTTACTAAAGATGTAATAAACTCTGCTTTCCGTCACCCCCCAAACTCTTACCTTATAAAATCCCAGCTGGCATTTGATTCCTTGAATTGACCCAGCCCAGGCTCTCCTTCTGCTGGAACAAACAGCAGCTAACAGTGTAAGGACCTATAACAAAATGTGGATTTGGTCTGCTTTGGCTAACAATTTGGCTAGGGTGTCTGCTGAGGTTCATTCATTGGCCAAATTTACCACATGGGAAAATTGTGGATGTTCAAAGTTCTGTGTTTTCACTAATTAAAATTAAGGTGCGATTTTTTTGGCGGTGGCAGACTTTTTGTTGTTTTGATAAACACTGGTATTATCATGCATACTTCTCCATGAATTTATTAAGGGGCTGACAAAACATTTTTGTGAATAACTCTGAGTTTCCACATGCACCAACTAATACTTGGAAACACCAGATAGTCTGGCTCAGCAATCAACACACAAGTGTTGAACCAAATGATAATAAAAGCCTTGATTTTTTTTTTTTCTTATTTCTATTCTAACAAGTATAACAGGGCTTTGCTCTATAAATCACATTTCAGCACTTGTGGAACTAAAGAACACCGGTTTAATTCAGCAAGCTGTCTGCATGAGGAATTACCACAACAGTCAGTACGCCTCGCTTCACGAGGGCGTGCAGATCATCTTTCATGATTTTCACTGTCACCATCTAGATACTCATGGGGTCAGGTTCTGAGTTAATATCAAAGTTAAAAAACAGCTGCTGATGCAGCTGCTTTACTCCTAAGGAATTAAATCTAGTGATTCTGAGTTTAATTTATACAATGACTCTTAATTCTTTAAGCATTCAGAAATATGCTTTCTTTCAAATGTTTGCACAAGGAGATACATAAAAACACCAGTGGCAATAATAATTAAGAATCAAAAAGTAAATTAAGAAATTGTACCTTCGTACACATCTTTTGAAAATGGTTGTGAAGCAAATTTAATTTCAAATTATTAAAGAAAAAGGAATTATCAAGTCTGTAGGAGTAATTGAATTGTCTCAATTATTCGTAAAACAGTCAGAAGATAATGATCTTCCTCATTCTGCTGAATTGACTAAATTGGCAAACGAGCTGAAGAACTGGAAAAGTTGAACAGGTTTCAAAAATCCTGTAGTGCTTGCAGAGGTCAGGATTTACTTTCTTATTTTCAAATAACCTGTGTCTAGATGGAGTAATTACAGGAAACATCCACAAAACCATAGGGAAAAACAGCCAACAAAATACTTCAAAGAAAGAAAATTAAAGCACACTGGGTTTGAAAAGGTGCCATCACAGCTCTCCATTGTGAATGAACATCTAAAGTTAAACTGTTAGCTGCAATAATAAGTATCATGGAAAAAAAATGCAACTTGATTTCAAACATGCCAGGTACTGTCTATTTTGTAATTTTCAGATCTGACCACTCACATTGGCTTTAGTTTCTCTTTTCAAATGGGGAGAACTAACTACAGTTAAAATTTCAGCTGCTGAAGAAGGATCAGCAAAACCAGACCTTGTATTACATTTCCTTTCATAAGAAGCAGCAGAATGCAGAAGGTGTAACTTTCCCAGAGAGGGCTCTGCTTCTTTGTAAACCACAGACCTGCTAAATTTGGCAGTGCAGCCTACAAAGGCTAAATTTAAATGCCCTCCTCCCTCCAATTTTAGGCAGGGTTTGTTTGTTTGTTTTTTTCAACTGTTCCAGAAAGCTTTTCCATTCACTCAATCCCAGATCTTGAATCCCATCTGTTCTATGAAACAAGTACAATTTGAAAGTGTGGGTACAGACACCTGTGCCTTCCATGTAAGCGTATCCAAGGCCCAAAACAAAAGTCCTGGGGAGGATATGGTTTGGTACTCCTGATCATAGGTTACAGAAAATACCTTGCAAATTTGCCCGAGAGACCAAAAAGAATCTGCTTGCTCCTTACCACAGTCTGCAGAAAGGTATGAGCTTGTTTGTTGTAAGAATAGAAATAAAACCTCAAATGTAGTCTTCCATGGCCACCCTCAAAATTACTTGCATGAACTTGACCGTGTATCATCTTCCAACTGTAGACAAGAAAAAAAAAATCCCACATAAATGGTAACAAGATAAAAAGTGCATATTTACCATTCCATCATAAAGCACTAGATTAATGTGTTACATGAGCATCACAGGAGACAGGTAAGGTATAGAATTAGCTGTGTGATATTAAGAAATTGGCAAGGCAGAAAGGTATACTAAAAAATAAAGGGAGTGAAATTATTGTTAAATAGGGTCCATAGAATATGGAGGGATGTTGAATTGCACTTCTTTTACTACAGCTCTCCTATGATATTCAGATAGGAAATAAAGTTTCCAACCTTAGTAACTGGAATGTTTGCAAGACACTAAAAGAAGATTCAGAGGTTTCATTTCCTCTTCTTTCTGCACTGCTATGCCCTGAGAAGGGCTTATCCCTAGAGAAGTGCAGATAATATTGTTGACAACACCATCTTTAAAAGAGATTTGTGGTCTAACCTGCTTACAAAAGAGGAAAAATTTGTGAGCTTTCAAGGTCCTTTCCAGCCACATGCAATATGCAAGTACTTGCCCTGCTGCCCTTGTGCTTACAGGAACTGCCAGCAGCCCTGTCCGTAAAAGCAGCGAGGAAAACTCTTGTCTGCATCTCTGATATAAGAGCTCTGGTCATATCAACCACTCTCACTCATTTTTCAATACTGTCTAATTCCTACATCTAAACTATTTCTTTAAAAAGTATTATTAGCATTGAGTTTTCATAACAGAGGTACATAGTACAATATATGTCAGTATTTCAGAAACAGAAACCTGATGAATGCTCTCTTACTTTGAAGCTGAACTGGCTTTAGATGTCACATGTCTATTTGTTTCTGTTGCACCAAGTCTTACCATAGCCTGATTTCTGAAAGCAGTTCAGAGGAGATATTTTTTCTATTATTATTTTTTTTTAATTGGGAAAAGAGACACATAAATGTAACCACTACACACTGAAACCACTCACAATTTTTTAGACTTGATATGCCCATGCAGAATAGGGAAAATTAATAGTTTGTGTTTTTTTCATGGTAGGAGCCAAATTAGCCAAAGGCCTGAAGTACATCTAAGTATAATTCATCTCTATCACTTAAAAGAGCACTACAATAACATTTGTAAAGACAATTTAAAAAGCTGTAAATTTTAAAAGAACAAGGCTTTATTTAAAGACTAATGAGATATAACAATGAGCTTTCAAAATTGAGAAATCTCAAGTGACTTGTTCACACAGCCTAGAACTATATGGGGGATAACTCTCTGCTCTTTCCCACTGTATCTTTGCCAATGGCTCCTTACTTCCTGTCTCGATTTCAGTTGAATCAACTTCAAGTTTCAGCAAATGCTGCACAGTCTTCTCTTGTCCCTAGAAAGGTTATTTTCTTTGTAATAACTAGCTTCCTAATTCTCAGCAGTCCCTTTTCCTCAGTCTGAGAAATTTCTCAGCCCCCAGGCTTCCAGACCTCTCTGAGAATGTTTTTTCTCCACAACCTGTGAAACCCTCTCTTTTCCTTAGTAATTGTTTTCAAAGGAGAAGTTCAACCTTGCTTCCACAGGCACTGACATTTTAGATTTTACTTTGTAACTTAAAAGGACACATCATATGAACAGCAAGTTAAGCATAAAGTGTCCATTTTTCAGTGTCCATAAGACCAAAGGCTTGTATACTCCCATATATTGCTATTGTTAGCATAAAGATGTTTGAGAGGGTTTTTGTTTGTTTGTTTGGTTTTTTTAAAGACTTTGCAGAATAACCTTTCTGGTCTTTTATCTTCAAGACTTTTTGGCGCCTAGAAGCACAGGTGCATGTTGAGTTCCCAATCCCTCACTAAATCTCTGCCTCAGGCTCAGACTGGTTCATGGTCACAGAATATTTGAATCATTAGGATTGGAAAAGACCTTCAAGATCAAGTCTGTCTTTCGACCAACTATGCCCACTAGAGTATATTGCAAAGTTAAGTGAGTGATGCTCACCATAAAAAATGATACAACTTCCTAAGTACCTGAAACTCTCATTCCAAAATAAAATTTGGATTGCTGTATCAGTCTATTGTTTTTAATAATCAACAAATAGATAAAAATCACCTTGCAAGTTGCTTTTTTGTGACATAGTGCATCATGACAGTTCTGCAAAGTCACCTTTTGAGAAGCGAGAGATAATGAGTGATAGCCACAACAAAAACAAACATCCTTTCCATTTTCAAATATATACCTGTATGGTGCATTTTATACTACCATTGAAAATAAACTCAGTGTATTTGTTGACTACGTGCAAATTCTACTAATTATTTAACAAATGTACAAATCTGGGAAATTGGAGCTAATGGTGTTGAGTATCTCAGTGGGCTCTTCTCTTTTGTAACCATTGTGTGTCTTACTTAAGTAAATCAACTAAAAAATAAAGAGCTTTATGGTATCTCCTGCCCTTCTCCAGCCAGTAATTGCACATCCATTAATCCTACTGCAGACAGGATTTCAAGGTGGAGGTCAGTACAGTCGGCAGCGGATCAAGAACTAGGAATTTACTCAAGAGCTGGGTGATGGTTCCTGCCCTATACAGTGACATCTGTAACACACAGAACACAGTACTCTTTTTTGGGTGCTGGATATGAGTTAAAGCACAGGATAAAATTGCAAGAACATATAAAGAACATAAAGCAAAGTAGACCATCAGCAGGTTGCCACAATTGGTTACATGAGAGAATTTTGAAGGTGGTTTCTGAGAGACTTCACCACGAAAAGAGCCAGATGGACTGTTGGAGGCAAGGATGGAAGGTATTGAAACATGGGAAAAATGAAAAAACCAAAATTGTAAACAAGCTAGGAGTAGTTCCCCTACTGTTTTCATTACTGATGTAGAATTACTGCCATGACTATCAACCAAAGATGGGCAGCAGCATTCAGAGCTTGTCTGAATCATTAGGTGATCAGGGAGTTATTTGAAGTCATAAGTCCTCATAGTTCATTAGTCCAGTTTTACAGAGCAACTTCAGTGAAGGCAAAGACTTACAAAAAGCTCCAAGATGCCACAGCACAGCAGAGAAATGCCCCTCACATTCTTACAGCTGGGCAGGTGGGGGAACTACTGTGTTGCAGAATGGAGAAAGTTGGTTTGATGTGCGGACTTTGGCACATGGTGAGCATTTATGCAAGGAAGTATTTTACTGTAATTTAACTTTTATTGTAAGGCATGACACATCCTTTCCAGCTAATTGCTCTATTTCAGCTTTTTAAATGAACAGTTCTTTCTCTCTCATGTTTCAGCTCATATATTGTAATGATATTACTGCTACTGTTAAAGGTGACCTGAAAATTATTTTAAATTATTTGCTTCTTGCTTCTTCATTCGTTTACAATGAATAAAAATGCTTAAGAGATTCTAGACTATTTCTAAAGCATATCCCCTCCCCTTGCTCCACTCCCGCTTTCTATTTTTACTTCATATGTGCCATGTCTCACATTTCAGCTTTACCGAGTTATAAATGCACAGGATATATCTCTAAGAGCCATTTTAAGTTGAAGAAGTAATAAAGACTCTTGGGACAAGACTCAGCTCTGTTTCATGATGTGCTTTACAGATTCTTATGAGTGTTGCACCACTCTGGGGAATTATCTGGCCTTCATCACTTCTGCACTGAGCCAGAAGCTGTGCAAGCATTCCACTCACTTGTTAGATTCTTCATTTTCTGATTGATGATTTTGGTCTGGATTTGCCTCAGAGAAAGTCCAAGAAGCGAGAGATGCCGTCAGAAGACCTGTAAGCCTTTGCTGAAGGGTAGGCAAATATATATTAGTACCATATATTAAGGTATCAACATGCAAGACAAATAGAACTCCCCAGACTCCCAAACCCCAATATATTCCCCAAGACAACACTGTGAGCCTTACTAAGATTTTTGCCTTTAGCTAAGAGATTCAGATTAATTTCAAAAAAAAGAAGTTCTGAATTCTAAATTTTCAGGAGAAAAAAAAAAGATCAAAACAAAAAACAAATGGTTTTTAAAAGACTGCTATGCAAAGACGTTCTCTCACCCAGAGCCAGGTCAGAGAAGCAGCTGCATCTGGGAATGGCGAGTACTCCTTAATCTTTCATTTTATGTGCAGTATAAAGAGATCAAACCAACTTTTAAAACACCTGAGCAACAGTTTTGTTCTGCAAAGAATAATATTCTCTTTTTCATATCTGTTAAATTGAAGCATTTACAAGATGTAAAGTCCCTACTGGGAGCATAATGTGAAAATCCACTCAGTGTGTGTGTTTCTTTAGGAACCCAAAGTGCTAAAAACTTGATTAATTTAACTTTTTTTTTTTCCTTCAATCCTAAAAGATGAGAACATTCTGAGATGTACAGTGAAAATCTTGATACAAAAGGATTTAATTCTGTGCAAAATGAAATCAGATGGCATTTTTTTCATAGAGAACTATGCATGCTGTAATCATGAGGTATAACAAGAGCATGAGGCTGCTGCAGTCAAGAATAATTTGAAACCCACAGGTGGGCAAACATCAAAATGCATCTTCAGTTCTATAGAGGTTTTGCAGAGATGAGTTGACACACAGGTTAAATAAACCACTGGATTTCTGAATCAATTGATGTATTCAGTGTGGTGGGCTCCAGCAGTACAAAAACATGGAATAAAACAAACAATAAGAAAGGTTTGCTGTTCTCAGAAGCATTTGCCATATCCTGTTCCCAAGTGACAGATGTGCAATATTAAAAAGACTGTATTTTAATCTCAAAGAAACTATTTGAGTAGCAGACTACTCAAAATAAGTGAAACACCCATCATGTGGAATAGAAAAATTAAGGTGATTAGCTCAAGAAAAGGTCCTATCGATTTCTAATGAGCTTATACTGTCATAACACAGTTTAAACCGAGAATCCTCCACATCCATCTTGATTTTCTTTTCCTGAAGGAAAACGAAGGCTTCAGTAAGGCTTTTGACATTGTGTCCCATAACATCTTCATGGACTAATTGCTGAAGCATAGGTTAGATAACTGTACAGTGAGATGGCCTGAAATCATCTGAATAAATATCATTCCTCTTTTCCAAAACACAAGAATAGTTCAAAAACAAATCTTATAGAGGGAAATTTAAAATTCAGCTACGGGTCATCAAAATGTTTAATTTCCCACAAGAAAAAAGGCACCCATGATTTTAAACTAGACTCTTAAAAACCATGCACCTGTTTAAAGTGAATCTAAGGTTCAGTCCAAGGAGAGAAAACTGAGATTGGACTTCAGAAAATAATAAAGCCTGAAGGTTATTAAGCATTCAGAATTTTTAATACAATTAAACACCTAATTTAAAAAAATCTGATAATCTTTACTTCTATAGTTTGTGATTTTAACCGTGATACCATGTATCTATAAAAAAAAAAAAAAAAACATTTCAAAAAAATCTAGGAGCTTCTAGAAACCAAAGTGAGATGTAAATTAGCAAATTAGTGATTTCATACTTCTTAATTGGTTAAAAAATAAGAACACACTTGCCCCACTTCCATAATTGCCACATTTATTAGCTTCTACTACACAGGTTTCCTTACCCTTATCAAAAAGAATAATAATGTTTATATTTAACAAGCATTAGGAAATATAATTTATTATAAAAATATTAAAATATCAGAAAATCTTCCTATGAGAAACATTGATGGAGTTTACTGGAGGTGATGAATTCTGTAATTCACCTCCAATTATCCTCCAATGCTGACCTCTTAAACTTCAGAACCCCAGGAAAGAAAAATGAGTTCATAGCAAAGACTAAAAAAAACTGAGAAAACAGTTTTTACAACCACTGAGGTAAGTGTTACTAGTTTGTTGCTCATGTTTAACTAGTTTTACAAATGCCTTAGTCGAAATCCTGATAGCCCTCTACGATTGTAAAAATCCATTCTTTCCTCAAAGTATTTACAGGATAACTGATGACACAGATCATTTGTCATCAAAGGCATAGGATTGGACACAAAAATAAAATGCTGACAAAACACACTTCAATAGCAATACTCAGAAGGGGAAGTGTATAATAGAGCTTTTGAAGCTTTTTTTTTTTTTTTTTTTTTTAATTTTCCTCTACAGAGGTGTGCTTTCTTACTGACACTGGTATTTTGACTTTCAGACGGACCAGGAGTGCATTTTACAAACTGTGACTGGAAAGATGGCAAGTTTTTGTTTGTTGAGTATTCATCTGTCTATTTTGACAAGGTGAAAAAACTCCTTTAATTAAAATTTAAACTTGGCTGATGAAAAGTAGCTTATGTTTCAACAAAAAATAACCCACAGTATCAAGTAATAAACATTTGAAAGCATTCCTACTAATAACTGAATTCAGGACAGCAACTGAGCAGAAATATCCATCTTTGTCAAAAACTGTGCTTCCAAAGTATTCTGCTAATCACTTGTAAGCACTGAGCACACAACTCACTGAAGTTTCATTCTATTGTTTGTATTTCAGATGAATAATAATTCAAACAAACAAGAAGACATTTTAGAAAGTGTCACAGAAGAAATGTTTAGAACTCTCCCTTCTTAAAAATACCCAATTCATCCAACAAAAACCAACAAACAAAAAAAAACAACACAACAAAAAAAAAAAAAAAAACAAAAACCAAAAAAAAACCAAAAAAAACAACAAACCAACAAGCAACAAACCCCCAAACCAGAAACCAATCATCAAAAACACACACAGAGAAGGAGCTCCTTTTCTAAATATCCAGCCTAATTAGTGCCTCTCAACAAAAGTCACAGAAACACTGAATCATGTGGTGGGTGGGACATGGAAACCCAAGAGTGAAAAAGTTTAAGTCCTTCCAAATCAGCACTTACAAATCAGAGATGCAACAAGCACGGGTAAACTAAGCTATCAATCTTTGCTCCTGCTGACAGAAATTTTCTTCTTGCCACATAATTTTTGACGGAGTTCCCATCTGATTCCTTTAGGCGCTTACCTAGGTACGTCCACTAATTTAGTTTCTAACAATTAGAACATAAAACTCCTGACAAAGTAGTGTTAGTCAGCTAATAACACATCACAGATCATCAGTATTAAATATTTTTTGGCTTTGTGTTTCTGAAAGCAGCAACCACTTGTGTGACACTGCAATTGATATTCTCTATGGGAACACAATATGTCTGTGTACACTTTATTTTCATATCTGAACTCAAACTGATGCTATTCTATGAATGCACAATAAGAATAATCAGTCTCAAGCATTAAAAAGAACATGCCCTTGGATGTTGTTCTATTCCTTTCCTATTTATCTGATCTAGCAAAGGCTTTCACAGAAGTGATATTCTTTTATTAGAATTCATTAATAAATTATGCAAATGACATCTGAAATCCCTGCAACAGTCATTTGCATGACAGAAAACTTACACTGGCAGCACTTCTTTTTCAACAAGGTCAAAAATCTCCATTGGGTAGTTCTACATCAAGTCTAGCTGGTGAAGAATTTGGGCTGTATTCTTTCATGGTAGAAATAAATCCTTCATTAGCAAAGCATAACCATTTTGCTGTACATGCACATGTGATGCAAAATATGCATTGAAGGTGACATCTGAAGAAAAAGAACAGCAACAGAATACTCTCTTTATTGCTTCTGAAAGCTGGGCTTTTCTTATGCCCTCAGAGGTACTATCATTAGCTTTATATAATAGTTCTATTAGCAGAAAAAAAAAAATCCACTAAATATCATTTTTACCTTACCTTTAATATTACTTTCATAACCATTAAATCAACAGATTATTCTTAATAAATCTGGATCTTGGTCTTGTAGTCTCAGTTTACTTTTCATTACTTAAAGAGTTCTTTCAGCTGAGTGTATACTCTTGGCTCAGCATGTTGCTTGATGTAACCAAACAATCCTACCATATAGACTCACAAATTCAAAGTTCAAAATCAAATCATGGATTCTGACATTCATCAGAGCTGACAGAAAAAAAAAAATCAGGAGGGTTTGAAATATTTTCACACTAGGGTTTCTGTGAAAGACCTCTTCTGTTTTCATCACACTTTGCTTCCCTGATTCTTCTTTCTTTCCCCTTTCCACTTTGCTGCTGAAAAGAGATGCATGTCAGAGATGGGAAAAAAAAAAGGAGGGAGAATAAAAAGGTAAAATTAAAATTTTTCAAATCCTTTAAATTACTTTAGAAATCATCTTTATCTGATTCTGAAGTGAAAAGAAGCAGTGAAGTAGAATTCAACTCTAGTCATATATGAACCTATACAGGGTTCTTTCCCTTTTGTAGTGTAATTAATGAAATCTTCTTTTTGATACATTCCTCTCCATAAACTGCTGCACAAGTTTTAGACTTCTTCATTTACAGTGCATAACAGTTAGATTTATGCAAAGGAGAAGCTGGGAGAAGTAAATGAGAAAAGCAAAACTGCCCAAGCTCTGTAGCATTTCTATCAGAGCACTGCTAAACCATTCTTGAGTACTCTCCCAAATCCATCAGTATTAAATGTTTTACTGATGTTATCCATTACCTAGGAAGATTAGGAAATAATGAATTCTTGTCTTGAAGGGAACTCATGGTGACACCTTAACTCTAGCACACTGTGAATCACAAACAGAGCTATGAATCCCTAAAAATACGAGTAATTCTGTATTTTACATTCCACTCACTGTGTAAAACATCCCACTAAAGCCTGCCTCTAGGTTAGCCTACCAACCATTTTCAAGTCCCAAATATTACAGCTATTTGAGTGCATGTAGTTAGGTCTTAAAAAATTCTACATTATTAATCATTACATTAGTAACTTTTAATCAAGTAACTAATCAAGAAAGTAGGACAAGGCCAGTCCGGTCAAACTGATGCTGATTATCACACAGATGTGTTATTATGCACTTTCTCAAGAGGTTTTGTTTGGGTTTGAAAGCAAAATTATTTCTAGTATTAAACCATATGTGTCCTTTTTTCTTGTTCAAAGCTCAAACTAGCAACTGTGATCAGAAAATGAAATGCAAATACTTCTGAAAAAAATGAGCGGAACAATTCCATGATTTGTCATTGCCATCAACAGGCCTACACAGTACAGTGCAATTACTGTGGATGAGGTGAGCAAGGACAGGTACAAGTGAGGAACTTTGCCAGGCAAAATTTCTGTTCATATAATTTCATTCTGCTATGCACAGATACCCTTCAGATCAAAAGAGTCTCATCTCTAGAAGGACAAACTTCTAACATGCTATCCAACTGAAGATAAAAATTAGATAAAATAAGATGTCTGCTTTCAAATAAAATTCAAACTTAACAAATTGGTTGGAGAGTTTATTTCCTGGTTTTCAGTGTTGCTCAGCTGCGCAACATGGGTTACAACTTGGGTGAAAAGCTTCTAAGCTACAAGAGTGGTGAGAAAATACAGCAGAGCCACATCAGGTAAGAAAAGAAAATTAAAGACCGAGGAAAGCAAGAAAGCCAAGACCGAGGTGGTCAGTAGCTCAAGGATTCCAGAGGCAAAACTAAATACAAATGCACAAAACACTAAAGAAAAAAGCAGTTAATTGGAAACTTGCTCTTCAGCAGCAGTGTTGTTAAGCCTATGAGACCAATCATAGGATGGGATCAATGGGACCAAACTTCATGGTTTGAACAATGACATTGAAATCTCGGTTTCAATACCACAAAAACTAGAGGCTTTGGTATCTACAGTCTTAGCTTCACTTGAAAATTTATCTTCTCTTTTTAATTTTTCAATTACAATGTACATAAGAATTCATGGTAAGGCAAGAGGCTGTATGCTGAGAGAACTAAAAGTCACAAATTCAAATGGGCATTTTCACATCCAAGTTGTGACATCTTTCAGACGTGTCATAGGAGAGGGAAAAAAATAAACAAACCCCCAGACACTTGGCCACCTTATTAATATATATTTTTTATATATATTGCAGAAACACAGTCCATCAAACAAAAACTTTTCCAACTATCATCAGTATTTCTCATCTAGAAAATTGGCAGGTGCTGAGAACCGTAAGACTTGGCCCAGAAACGTTTGTCACTTACTCAAAATAAGATAAATCCATTTTAGTAAGCAGAAAATGAGTGGAAATTTGTGGAAAACACATATTTCTAGACCTCCTGCTACATCTGTTTCACTAGGATTGCTCCAGAGAGAAAAATGCACCATATTGCACACAATTGAGTACTTAGCTCCACCCCTCTCACCAGTATTTGAGCTGCTGCTGTTAAAAGCTCTTAGCATCCACAGAAGTCAGTCTCCTTCACTCTTGGGGTGATAGCTCCTCTGACACCCTTTCATTTCCTAAGACAAGGTACAGAAAGCAACCTTGTATTCTCAATGCAGAACACCACATCAATTTTCCTCCTCTATTTCCTGCTTTTTCTCTATCCCCCCTTATCCCTAGTGCTCCTCTCATCTAAAAGTAAAATTGCAAGATAATGGAAGAACAATGAAAACAATTTTAGCTTTTCAGTTAGTGCTTTCATTCCTCCTCTTCCTCTTTCCCTCCCTGTCCTTTGGATTTTTAAATGGTTGTATGTTCTGCTCAAATCTGTTTTCTGTCACCACTGTCTCTCACAGTCAATGACCTCCGTACCAAGAAAAAATCAGCTCGTAGGCATAAAAGTCTGAAAATACACATAGAGCATTTTAACCTCCTTATGTTCTACAATACTCTCTCTTTAGAGACAAAAAAACCCTCTTTCTCCAAACATAAATCTTAAAAGATATCAACAAGTTGTTATTTTGCCTTTCAGATAAAGTATCATTAAGTACACAAAAAAATTATGAGGTCTGTGTTCCTCCCATCTTTTATTTCAGGTCTTTAAGAGCTTCTCAAGATAAAGCAATAAAGTTTTATTCTTTTTGCAATTTATTTTCGGTCTGCTGAGACAAAATAAAATATTTGCAATATTTACTCCAAATTAGCTCTAACAACATGATCTAAATAAAGACTGTTTCAATCTATTACAAAGAATGACTATTTACATTATTTTAAATGCTACATTGTTATTCTCAATTCTTCACCTTCTACAGAAACTAAGCAAAAATTCTGCATAGATTTCAGCTTATAAAACCCTATCTGAAGGAGCAAAGAGCTAACTTTGTCACAATGTCCCATCATAAAGGTCAAAATTGCCTGACACAAATTAGAAGTTTACATATTTTCTACTGGTCTGACAAAGCAATAGTCATGTGACATGTATGGTATGTCAATATCAGGTACAGTAAACCATTTTAAGCCACAGTCCCGTGTCCCTTCTCAACACCATTTTTCTAATGACATAACCTTCCCTCTTGTCTAACCTGCTCTCTCATTTCCTATAGATGCACCCAGTTTCTGAGTTGCCATTGAAGGGATAGCAACCCTTCGCTCCTTCTCTGGGTCTCTCAAGTGTAAAAATCCATGCTTTCCATTACAAGCCTTCCAGGTGTTCCACAGTTCTTCCTTGCCTATATCCATCCATCCATCCATCCATCCATCCATCCATCCATCCATCCATCCATCCATCATCAATCCAAGATTTTTATTCCCCATTGCCGAGCAAGATTCTTGCATCAAGGCAGAAATGTGACACTGTCCTTGCTAACAAGGACACTGATCTTCATTTTCACATCCTCTGTGCAGATGGAGACTTTAGAGACTGCGATTACCTCGGACAAACTTTTCTTCCAGACCCAGTCACTCACAGCTGCCTTGCCTGACTGTCACGCCTTGCCTTCTCCAAGGAAGAGAGAGCATTTGTCTGACAAAGATGCTGGTGTCACTGCCAAGATAAACTCAAAATTTGGCTTCCACTGCATAGCTGGAAGCCGCCCTTTGCCCAGTCAGACATCACTCCAGCTGACACCCCCAACAATTAGCAACTCTTGGTGCTCATCTTCTACTCCCCTGATACCAAACAGGCAAAATAAAATAGATGCAAGAAACATGTTTTTCCTGAGGAATATGAACAAAAACAATAAAAACAGAAAAAGAGGAACTGAGAAACATTGGTTGAAGAGTGGAATAAGCAGAAAGGTCAAAATCAGATTTGTTCTGGAGTTGCTCATGCCATTTCAAATCATAGTCCAGATTTCCTTCACACTGAGGTTCTACAATTGCTGTCCTCTCTTACTCTGCTGAATATTCTCCAAGACAGCTAGGAGTATTTCAGAATAAAAACTGAAACATGAACTCACTCTCTTCACAACATGGCACTTATCCTCACAGACTGACAGATTGCCTAGAAATGTAGATGTTCTGTACAAAGCTAACTCATGTAAAAATTAACGTGCTATGCATAACCCAAAGGGACATGTCATAACATCACCCATAACCAACAGTCAGAAGCATAATGCATTAGTTGTAATGTTTTATAGAAGAAGTGACTGGTAAGATATTGAGGGAGCACTGTGTTAGAATATGTAAGAATAAGTATTTCAGTGCAATGCTCAGTGTAGGAAAAAAAAAATATGGGCTCAAAGCAGCTTTCTTGCTTCAGGAAAATTCATGTTTAAAGCAATATTCTGTGTTGAATGCCAAGTAGATGAGTCTATGAGCCACAACAAAACATCTTTTTTGCATAAAAGATTTCAAAATAAACACAGGCAGAAACACACATTTTAGATGCTCATTTCATAATTTGGATTACCAGGTCATCAAAGGTCTTTTAGTTGTTTGTATCTAAACTAAAAATTAATCCAATTTTTGAAACCTTAATATATATTGTCAGTGAATTCTCCTCCTGAGTTAAGTCAAATTTCCTCTAGAGTCAGACATTATTTCCTGCAGATGTCTCTGGAAGCCAGCTGTATGCTTTAGCAAATAGCATCAGGGGTTACCTGATATCTCAAGAGACAAAGCAGCCGAGTGATAAATCTCTATAAATGGAGACAGTTGCTCTACCACAGAAGCAAAGGCCAAGTTTAACACTAAAAATCCAGTCAGCAGCCACATTATTTTCTATTCTGCAATCCCACAGCCTTGCTATCTTTGCTCCCAAGCATGTGAGACCACTGAAAAACAGAACAGAAATGTCATGTATCTCATCTGTGCAACTGCAACTTATAGATGTTACTTTCACCTTTCTGACTTTCAATTTATTCACTTGGGAAAAAATGGGAGAAACAAACACTTACTAAACAGTCAGTTTATAACAGAAATAGACATTTATGAGAACTTCTAAAATCATGTGATTTTCTAACTTGAAACTTAGATCAAATTTGACCTGAACTGAGTTAAAGGGAATCCCATAAACCTACTAGTTCAGAATACCCCTGCTGCTATTATCAGTTAATCAAGGAAAAGAGTGAAAAAAAACAAAGTTTTATTTTTTTCTCCCTGGAATTAGCTCATGAGTAGCTTGTGTTACACCACAGATGTTAGATAAAACTGTACTTGGGGTCCATGAACCAGTGAAAAGCTCTTTTGCTAAATCTTGAAAAGTGTGCTTTCTCTATTGAAAGAAAAGCCTTAGTCATCACTACATGGTGATTTACATTCAGACAGCCTGAAATATAATTGCTTTCAACTCTTCAGCAAGGAACAAGTACTTCATGCAATGGCTTATTTAAGAAGCATTTACTTAAATTCCTTAGGCACTACAGTGCATGAATGTCAGTTTCTCACCTATGGCAGTTATTTAATTTTGTTTCCTTTCAACAGATGTCTGGTTCTTCCTAGAAGAGACATCTTTTTGGTTTTTCTTCTTTTTCTTAATTCATTTCTGAACTCTTGATCTTTCTTTTTATTCACATACAGATTTTGGCCATTCCCTGAAATTCAAGTTATCTAATTTTGCTGTAGTATCAGTAACTCAGGTAGTCATCCCAGTAATCTGTGAAATGAGTGATCTTCATTGAAAATGAGGAGAGCTACAGAGAATGGAGACTTTTACCACCTAGGTAAACATGGAATTAGCAATTCCATGGAATCATTTTACAGTGTGTCTTTGAGTGAATAGGTCTGCTTCAGAAACAACAAACATTTCTTTGTGAAGAGAGTACTGAAAAAGTCTTTTGAAAAATTCTACTTTCAGAGGAAATTGGACTAGAATGCTCACAGTGAAATATTTTATGAATGGGTCAAAAAAAATTCTTGACTTTTACAATCAGTGCTAGAAGTACAATTAAGTTACTAGAGATTCTTTGGGGAGTTATTCTGAGGTTTGTGTTGTTTATTTTTTGGTTTTTTTTTTTTTTTTTTGTAGTTAAATAAATGACCATAACAATGTCCAGTTGCCTTCAGAGAGAAGACAAAAACTTCTGTATCATGTTCATACATACACAGGAAGTGATTAGGGCCCCACCTACATTTTCATTCACCCTAAGCTCTAGCTAGCAGACTATTCTAAAGCTTGTTTATTGAAGAAAAAGGTAGTGCAGCAAAAATGTGATTAACATCCATAGCATAAGAGACATGCTGAAAACCTAAAAGATATTGTTCATTGAAAGAAAATAAACCATCTTAAATAAAGATATTTTAAATCCATCCCTTTTTTAATAGAAATTACTAAGGTTTTCAAGAAGTCAGACTTTTTCACAATGACACCAAAACCAAATGTCCTGTCATAACCAATAAAAACAATACCGAATGCAATTACATAATTTGCAGCTGGTATGTTACACCATAGTCCTGTAACCTTTGGCAGTTATCTAAATAAAACATTTTTTTGGTTCCATAAGATTCAGACTTCAGGGAATACCCTGTGAATAGGTCCAAAATGCATTAATCTAACCAACAACACAAATCACTAAACAAGAGTGTCAAAACCTTAAACTATCACATTCTATACCTTATCTAATTCTATTGTCATTATCATTGCTATTAAATCTTTTGTGGCCTAAATATTTACAAAACAGACAACTGAATGAAGAGCTGAGGGACACCTGGAAAATAAGTATCATTTCAGGGCAAAATCCTTAGCATAGATGTTGTGCCTAATACTACTAGAAAATGAACTAAAGTGAAAAATATTACATGCACCAAAACATTTCAATAATTTTGGTATAATACAAAAATAGAACTTTTTCTTTCATAGAAGACTCTTTCTAAAGATTTAAGCTACTGCCTCTTACAGGTTCAGAATCATGGCTCAGGAACAGGTTGATTGAAATTATGATTCCAACTACTTTTGAGGCCATTTGGGATGCCTTATTCATCTATCAAAAAATGCTAAGCAGATTTCACACATCTTAAATTACACATAGATGTGTCTGTTTATGATGAATCAGACCAAATAAATAGATGCCTCCCTTAATTTAACCCACTTTAAGAAACACAAACTGTGATAAGGGATGGGTTCCCCCCCTCCACCATAATTACTTCAGTTACAATTGTTGAATAAGTTATTTACTGGTCCTGCTCTAGCATAACAATTGCCTTTAGTTTTGGTGGGTGTTGGTATTTATCAAGCATATCTTCAGATGATCTAACTATATTGATGGATTCAAACCAAGTAGTTATGGATGATGTCCCAGTAAGGTGCTCTTTTTTTATTTTCTGTGTCCTTCTACAGGACTGAGGCACGTACTTCCACATCTTTCTCATGTACTCTCGTGTTAACTAATAATAATGATTTTCTCCTTAGACAATCCATGGATGTCTGATATAGTGAAACTTTTTTCCATCCCTTTCAATTGAATAAGAATTTGAAGGAGGAGGAGAAACAAACTCTAAAACCATCATCCGAATTATCATTGCCAACTCCCACATACATCTGACTTTTATTTTGCAGTGGAAGAGTTTCCTGTGGGTAGATAAGGATAACCAAGATAAGCCTTTTTGTGAGCTCCTTTGCATATAAGCTCTAAATCTTCCTTGATAACATCCTTAAAACCATTCTGGAGTATTTCTATATTCTATAAGCACAAATTCTGAAGTCACACAGCTATGAGGATAACTGAAGAAAGTATATCTTTTCCTCAGTAGGCAAGCCCCACTGACCTCACTGTTCCCTATCTCCTTTTGAATCCTTCAATCTGCAGATAGGTCTGTGCTACTAAAATCTGAAACTATTTCTGCTCAACACAAAGTTAAATGAGACCATTCCCTGGCTGAATGAAAATATGCTTCACATAATAAAATGCTTGGATAAACTGAAAACCCTTGCTGCAAATTAATTAAGAAATGCCAAATAGTTGGGGCTACTGACTGAAGGGGCATACACACTTTATTGCTAAGCCTAGATTTAAAACTCTAATAATCTTAATAAAATAATTTTGCTTCTTCCACAAAATAAGAATATACAACTGTCAAAAACAAAGGATAGACCTCAAGGCATTTTTCTGTTTTAGATGTCTGATAGTCATAAATAATTGTGCCCCCTGCAATATTATTAAGTGTGCCAGTAAAACACAAAAAATAAAATCAGCGAAAGTGGGAGACAGTACAGATTGCTAATGTTCAGGATTAAAGGAGTCCTGCTGTAATAGATACATTCCCATATTCAATGAGCAACAAGCACAACAGAGTTAAAGCTGCCCTACATTGATTCTACCCTGAAGGTAAACCAACTACATTGCAATGCTATAAATGCCTGCCTGGAAACAATTGCTGTCTGGAAGCCAAAGCCACTGCATTCGAGTGACTGGAATTCAGTTTAGCTTGAAGAGACAAAGGCTGAATATAAATTTTACACTGCTGGAGACCAGTACAGAGTAGAGACAGTCATGTACACTTTCACAAATACATAAAGAGGAAGGAGGAGCTGTGAAGGCTCATACAAAACCTTACATCTATTACAGGATATACAACATAAACATAAAAATAATCCATAAGTCACCACACAATATTTGTCAGTTGAAAAWAAAAAAAAAGGCTTTGATTTTGCCCAGAAACAAGGTGTCTTATGTGACCCAAAAATAATCATGTCTTCCATATCTTCTCCATGCCAACTTGCCCAAGATTATCACTGTTCTGTCTCTTCAAAACCCAACAACCCAGGAAATGAACTTTTGTGCTTTACCTGGGCTTCACAGAGGGGAGGTGCATTGTGATCCTTTAAAAGAGGAATGGACGAGAGGCTGAGTCCCCTTTCTAAATACCAACCCAGGGAGCTGCATTGCAGAATCCAAAATTACTCCGGGCCAGATTTCACAATACCTTCACGGCCTGCTGGAGGAACCCACTGCGCAGGTTTTTGCCCGCAGACACAGTGCCACGCCAGAAAATTTGGGCCCTCTGTCCATGAGTTCCAGCTGCTGCCCCAGTTCCAGTTGCCTGCCACTCTCGCCAAGGAAGAGTTGGACCTGCAACTTGCTGGAAGAGACTTCAGCAGCATGGGAGCCTTTTGGACAAAAATAGGTGTTTTTTCTCCAGGTTTTGTATTGTCCCTGATCCCCGCTGGCTGCTGTTTGCAGGAGGAGGGAGTCATGCAACCCCAGAGGCTCGGTTGCTGTGCTGTTTTTCCTTTCTCTCTGTCCCCCACATGGTCCAGCGAAGGGGCTTCTCTGCCATATTGTGTTTGTCCTCTGGTTCATGCAACCTGCGATGGCGGCTGCCATCTTAAGAGGAGGAGCTTCTCCACCATCTTGTTTCCTTTCCTCGGAGGCAGATCCCAGGACTGCTTGGGATCTGTGACTTTAGAAATCAGACCAATGTCTAAAGGAGTCTTTTTGTGGCTCAGATAATATATTATCCTATTATATCAATGGTCCTCTGCAAGACTGCTCTCCAGTAGGTCAATCCCCAGCCTGAGCTGATATTTGGGTTATTCCTCCCCAAGTGCAGACCCTGCACTTGCCTTTGTTGAGCCCCCTCAGGCTTTTCTCTGCCCAACACTCTAGCCTTCATGTATCAGTGAAATTTCCATATCAACATCAACATTCTTACTCTTAATTCAGTAGTTGTTAAATTGAGCTAATTTGATGACAGAAATGCTTTCAGATGGAATTGCCCACACAAGAGCTTTAAGACTGTAACTGCATCAGCAGAGTTGTACCAGTCCCTTTCCAGAGAAGAAAAACACCAACATTTGTAAAAGAGATCGTGGTCTATGGAATTTCTCAAGAATAGAGATTTTAGTCTTAAAAACAACAGATCTGGTCTGGCTTGCTGAGGGGCTATGTAGGGCTTTCCTTCACTGCTGTAGACATCTGTGAAAACAGCCAAGTTCCTTTTTTCTCAGTAAGAAAACAAACCATAGTATACAATATTTTGTACATGCATTTTCCAGAAGATAATTGCACCTTTGTCTTTCTTTTGAATTAGAATTAAAACAAACAACAGATGCTTATATTAGAAGAGTGTCTTTTAAAAAAAAAAAAAAAAATAGATTTGAAGTACTAGTGATACCCCAGCAAAGTAATATTTCAAAGATAATGTTATGTCATAGTTATGGTACACAAAGTTATGGTACATTCTGAATAAATCAAATATATTCTTCATCAGATGTATGGCATGTATATTGAGGAATAACTATAAGAAACTGTTCTTTACCTGGGGAGCTGTTCAGCAAATCAGAAAGGTTTCAGCTGCATCCTTTTTTAGATAATATACAGGCATGCATGCTGAAAGGAATCAAATCACAAATAGTTCTTCCAACCTAGAGGGTTTTTTTTTTTGTTTGTTTTTTTTTTTTTTTTTTTTGTAAATTGCCTGAATTGTCTAAAAATGCCCATTAGTTTCCATTGTTTTGGTAAAGCACTTAGGACACAAGTCTGCAAATAGAAAGTCAAACATAAATTTTTAAATAATGCAGTGTCTGCATTACATTCAGACTTAAACAGCATTAATGGAAGATTTGCCACGAATCTCCTTTTGAATTTTTAAAGCAATTTGTATCAATAAAAATGAAAGTGAGGAAGCAATTAACCAGCTAAGCAGTGACTTCTGTCAGAAGGAATAATCTTGCAACAATAATCTTTTCAAGATAAAGTTTAAATATTAAAAACAATAGTCACAATAATTACTGTTTATTTCCTCATTAGTGCAGTATGAAGGTGGCTGCTGAATTCCAAAACTAGAAGCTTCATACGGATTTTGGCAGGTGAAGCTTGACAAAATGTCAAGAGGCTCCCATTTGATGCTAATCAATAAATATTTGCATTTAAATTTAACCACTAAGGACCACTTTAAAACCCAAGAACTTTGGAATTAACATTACCAGAAGTCTTGGTTGATGAGACCAAAAAGAATTCTGCAGAAAACATTGCCAATACAGAAGAAGAAATCTTCAAATGCTTAAATAATTTTCAGGTTCTGAAATCCCAAACATTGAAGGAAGTAGAGATCACTGTATTTTACTGAGTTAAAAAAAAAAAAAATCTGGCATAATAAAAAATAATCCTCTGTGATAGGGACTTATCCAAAGCCAATTCATGTCACTGGCAGCTTTTCCCTTTGATTCTGGTGATCATTGAAACAGATCCAAATGAGGCTAAATCCTTATTTTTCTAACATGATCTATGGAGACCACAACAACACAAAACTAACTGGACATAGAGCCCATTATGTAAGTGCATATGATGAATATACTACAGTTTAAAAAAAAAAACAAAACAGTTTTAGCTTAAAGTTTTCAACAATCTCCCTAGAACAGTCCCTAAGCTGTTTTGCTTCAGGAAAAGAAAGTGCCAGCATATGCTGCAAAAGTAAGAAGGAAGAAAAAATAAGAAGGCAGAAAATAAAAAAGACACACATCTCTGTGCATGCATTTGGGTGAAAGAGGTGGCACTGCACAGTATGTATTTGTAGATTAGGTTATTAGAAACATATGAAATATTTAGAAGTAATGAATTTAAATGCTATTTCTATATTAGGGCAAATTAAATGTTGAATTTTTGAGGCAGTTTAATGAAGTTGTATCTAGTTCTTTGTCATACTCATTTTTCAGAACACTTCTTTCTCCTCTCCTTACAGTCTAGATGTTATGCTGAATGAGCACTGTCCTAACCAAAGAAATTAGCTATAAAATTTAGCTATGAATTACAGGTATCAATTACCACTGGGCTCAAACCCAGTAGTTTAGCTCTCACACTGCAAAAATTCCTACAGTGCCAGGAATGGCATATGTTTATTATCCTAATGATCAACTATCAACAAAATTATTCACATCATCTAATATTTTATGTGAGGTGCCTTAGTCAAAACACCCATGTAGTTTCCAAGATTAATTCTCTATTATTATTGGAGAAATAATCCAGCTGGGGTGCTCTTGCTTAGCTGATTTTCACTTCCAACGTGGAGAGCCAAGACAACATATTCAGTTGTTTTGTTTTGGGTGGAGTGACTCCCAGTCAGTAGCCCAGGTCTGATGCTGCATTTATTTACTGAGGCAGACTGTGAATGAGGCATACATATCAAAAACTAGAAGTGAAATCCACCTTGTTCAGCCAGAACAAAGCCTTTAAGAACTCGGTTCTCGTCCCAAACAAGTGCTTTATTAACAAGTTAGTGATCATGGCATCGTGCTTGGCCTCTGCATATCAAGCTGACTTCTTCCTGTTGTGTCATTAAGTATTTTAGAGTCATTGTAAAAGAGATTTTGCATTTGTGCAAAATCAATTTCTTATTAAGCAGTGCCTTTTGCAGGCTTACTTGTGAATGCAGTTAACATCTTTGTACTCTAGGGAAAGATGCTAAATTACTTTTCAGTTAGAAGCTGTGACTAACTCCTTATATCAAGTCCAGGTGAGAGCTCAGGGATCCTGTGCCAAAAATCCTCATCTTATTTTGCTTGATAAGTGTGTTCATTCCTTGTTGAAAATGGCTGACTGAAGAGCCCTTCTCCAGTTCTAGTGAGCATTATTGTATGAGTACATTGACAGTGATAGTGCTTCCTTGCTTGGTAAAGGCTCATCCTGAGAAAATGCAAGACAGTCTCCACCAAACTGGATGTCAGCAGAAGCTAAGAGAGAGGTATCATGGTGAAGAAGTTTTAGAAAGAACCTCAAACAAGGTCCAAGGTTGGTCTTGCATTTGAAAGCATGAGTAACTTCAATCAGTGAAGAAAGTTTGCAGGATTATGCAAATAGGGAGATGGGATGAAGTACCTGAAGCAGCTGTTTTATAATCAGTGTGATAGTAGTTTATGAAAACACTCCTTTCATTGTTCAAAGAAAAGCATATAAGCTAAAAAAGCTTCCTGAACTGGTTTTCAGAGTAGATTTTTCTCCATGTCATTACTTGTGAATGTCTATAGCATACAACAAAATACACCTTTATACAATATATGTCAGTTCTTCAGAAGGGATGGAAATATCATACACTGCATAAGGTTGAATCAGCTGCAAAATACTGTCTATATACATCTTTGAATTTTCAGAAATCAAATTGCTTTAAACATTCCTCAATAAATATGTATTGTCTCTGTGGTGTTTGAAATGATATGAAAACTTGTCTCTTTGGTGAAGAAGTGTCAAGAGTTATTTAAAAGAAAAAAAAACACAACAGAAAAACAAGCAATATTTTTTAAGAAGGAGAACTGAGGACTATACACTTTACAACCCTAAGCCATCCTGCATCCTGTTCTTTTGAACTTCATATTTTCCCCTGTTTCCATATGTCTTTCATTTTATGTCCCTTATATTTGGTTTTGAATAATCCAAAATATCAGGCCCAGACAAGGAGCAAACTTTTTCAATGCCAAGAGAGAAAGGACTACTCTGTGCTTTCAGCTAAATTCAAAACAAATCATAGCGTACACATAAAAATTTATCTTGATTCATCAAAAAAAAAAAAAACAAAAAAAAACACAACCAAAACCAAACCAAAAAAACAAACAAAAAAAACAACAACAACAAAAAAAAGTAAAAAGGAGAAAAGCAAGACTAATTTTGATCCATAAATGAAGATGTCTGAGGTCTTAAAAAGATTCTTCAAGTTTACTAAGACTCAGATTCAGAGATGAGTCATGTCAGGTTTGATTTTTAAAACAAACTGTCAAATATATGGCTCTATCAAATACAGAAGGTTTCTTTCCATAAAATTTCATCTTAACTTTGGGGTCATTCAGCCTGGAGGAGGCTCAAGGGTAACCTTACAGCAACATTCCAATACCTAAAGAGAGAATACAAGAAAGCTCAAGAGGGACTTTTCACAAGGACATCTAGTGATAGGACAAGTGGAAATGGCATTAGACAGCAAGAGGACATGTCTGGATTACATATTAGGAAGAAGTTCTTTACTGTTAAGGCGGTGGGACACTGTCACATGTTGCTCAGAGTATCTGTGGATGCACCATCCCTGGTAGCTTTCAGTGACAGGTTAGATTGGGGTTTGAGCATCCTGCTCTAGTGGAAGGTGTCCCTGCTCATGGCTGGGGGCTTGAAACTGGGTAACCCTTGAGGCACCTGCAAATCCGAATGGTTCTATGATCCTGTGAACTGAGAGTGAGGAAAGAAAATAATGAATACATTTCTGGATGGCATTGTTTTTAGAACACAAAGAAAATTTCCAGTGACTCAAAATATTTACACTTAATAACTTCCCCACTGCATAAGCAAAAAAATTACAGAATTCTAGATCCATGTAAATATAAGTGATAATTTGCAAAACAAGATTGTATCTTAATTTCAGTAGATGTGCTACACAAATTCAAAAGAGTATTAACAAATGCACATTCAGGAAAAAGCCAGAAACACATTGCCTCACTTTAGCATGTCTTATCTCTTTGAGAAGTTTTTAGTATGAAGACTCAAGTGCTGGTGATGATCCTGAAACACAAGATCCACATATAATATATTGGACAAAGATGCTACTTGTTAATCAGATGGAGATTCACTAATAGAGGTTGCTTACTGTTTATGATTAAATTAATTGTAGTTGTACTTCTTGAAGATAAATACAAATAAGCTGCATGAGCATTGCATATTCCCACAAAGAATCAGCATAAGAAGTCTTAGCAAATATTTGGACTTTAAAATACTGTTGTATTTAGTAAATACTTTGGACATCCTACCTAATTATTGCGTTACTACCTTTTGAGATCTGCAAAGGACAGCAATGTGAAAAAGTAGTGAAGCATCCTATTCTTTTGTGTTGTCTTCCCTCTCCAACTTATTTTATTTCCTATAATGGATATAATCAGGAGAGACTAGACACTTCAGAAATTCTGACTGCTGGTACTACAAGCATATTTCCTCATTTTTCATTCTGTGGCAGTGCCAAACACTACCAGAAAGAAACATAGTCCGCTTTCATTTCAGTGGGTGCCCATATTGAGTTATTCTGCTCCACGATTCTCATTCCATATTTACTCATGGCCATGATTGTTAACGTCTTATCTGCAAATCCAGAAACCTGACACAGGATCCACAATATTGGCTACAAAATTGCATTTCTAGACTTGGACACACTTTTTTTTACAATGAGGGTGGTAAAATATTGGAACAGGTTTCCCAGTGAGGTGATAGATGCCACATCCCTGGAAAGATTCAAGGTCAGGCTGGAGTGGCTTCTGAGCTACCTGACCTGGTTGAAGATGTCCCTGCTCATTGCAGAGGGGTTGGATTAGATGACCTTTTTAGGTCTCCTCCAACATAAATTATATTTTGATTCCATGAAACTCACCTTATGACTTCTTCTGTGAAGGTTCCTCAGATAGCTACCTTTTCTATTAAGAAGTTTCTGTACATACATGATTCTTTCTTTAAGTTTGCTTACATTGCCTCAGCCTTTCTTCTCATCAACAAGGAACAAATAGTCAGCATACACTTTTTTAGTCTCACAATCCAATAGTTCAGCAATAAAATCACCGTCATCCTGTTGAGATTTCAGATAAGAGACACAGAATATGAAAGTGTAAGAAAAGAGGTACAACAATGTGTAAGAAGAAAAGTAAATATGTATATTACCACAATTATTTTTCTTCTTTCCCATCAAATGTTGCATTAAAAAAAAAATCTGAAATCTCCTAGGTCTTTTCATTTGAAAAAGTTGCCAAGGAAAGAGCAGACCTCATGTGGTTCCATTTTGAGAAATTGTATTAAACCCTGCCCCCAAGCTGCCTCAGGCTTGCCCATGCTGTTTCCCAGATGGCTTCTTTGAGGCATTTCACACCCAAACGTGGATTCTGAGTCACTGTCAGCACAAAATTCATCCATCTGCCCCAATACACTGAACTCTCACATCACCATCCCTGCTTCCACAAAAGAGACACCAGTGGCCTGATAATTTCACAGTTCTGCTCTGGAATCCATCCATTTCACTGCTTGTGTGACACTTACTGGTTATCCAAGTCTTTCTGCCACCACATAAAAATAGCCCAGAATGGATACATTTTCTGGTCTTAGTATTAAGCCAGGCATTTTTATACACTTGGCTGCTTTGATGGCAGGGTTTCTATCATGTCTGGTTTTCAAATAATGACAAATATATTCCATCAAATTCCATATATTCCTTGCCTTCCAGATGCAAGCATTAGGGCATCTGATAGGTAGAAACGGAAGAAGGATGAGAGGCCAACCTCACAGCTGAGAATCATTCAGGTTCACAGCTCTGTCTGGATGAAGGCAGACACACACACACAAGCACTGGAAAAAGAAAACTAGAAAAAAGAAAAAAGAAAAAGAAATCTACTCTAAAGCAGGCACTTATTTCTCTGAAAGTATGATCTAATACCAAATGTTGAATTAAAAGACAGCACTCAGAAGAAAAAAATAAACTAGCTTCATTACTACGTACCTCAGAAGATACATAAGTATTTGCATTTGAATAATAATGTTAATATTAGGAAAACTATAGCATAATCAGCTGTGCTTCATTACCCAATTTTACTGTAACTGCAGCAATATTTCATTTTGATACAATTACAGAGACACTTAGCACTTTGAAGCAAAAAACAATTTTTCAGTTTATGTGCAAAGTCATTTTTTACTTCCTTGTTGGCTATGCTATTGGAAATATTAAATCTCAAATCAGTCATGTACAGTAAAAGATCTGAGTAAGACAATTATAAAAACTATTTTCAACATCAATCCATAAAAGACTATTCAAAAATTCAATTTTTGGTAAGGACTCAAGGTTAACAAGTGGGCAATGTTGCAGAGACCAAACTTCCCTAGAAACATTCTTCACACTAACATATATTCAATCACCGAATGTCCTATTTTGGAAGGGACAGACCAAGATCATTGAAGTCTAACTCCTAATGTCAATCATGCCTGTGAATTTAGTAGCAGTATCACCAATACTTTCATACTCATTGGGCTTTGCAATGAAGAAATATGACAAAGACTCTCAGAGATATTCTGGATCCCCTACATTTCACAGAGAAGGTTGGTTGGAGTTTATTTGATTGTGGTGCTTTTGGGTTTTGGTTTTTTGTTTTTTTTTTTTTTTGTTTTCTTTTCTATTTTGTGAGGGGCCTTTTTTGGGATAAGCGGGGGAGGTCACCTTTCTTTTTCTTTGTGTGAGTCTACATGCATCTAAGAAAACCAAAAAACAAATCCAAACATAAAAATTAATTTTTCCCTACCACCGCCAACACAGATTTTCCTTTACTAACTCCTTTCCTATTGAATTAGTTCATTAAGCTAAAATTAACCTCTGAGACTACTTTGCAGGTTTTGTATTTCTTAAAACTTGTATTTTGCAGTTCAATACATACAAAACAATGTACAATCTTCAGTAAGAATTTCCAAAAATAGACTTATAATGGACAAATATAAAAATAGCACAGGTGTAGATTTTCAAAAGGCACAAACTCCTCCTGAATTTTGTCAGTTGACTAAGAAAAAATGTCTTTCTGGCTAAATTTTCCCTGAGAAGAATGTTTCTCTCCCGTTATACTGAATTCTGTCAGAATTAGAAGTTTTACACTGCTGAAAGTTGCAATATAGGGTGCAAATAAAACTCACATGTTGTTACAATAGACTACTTGAAAAGAGTAAATTTTAAGAAATAGAATTGACAAAAGTAACACTTTAAGCTCTTTGGTGAATATACCTTCCAAAATTCAACTTGAATTCAAGGCACCATTCTGGATATACTGAATTATGGTGTTCCAAATAGAATACAGGACACATGTATGCTACATAAAGGAAGCCTTCTGTCTTTAATCTTGCATTAGTAGGAGCTGCTGTGATGCAGTTGCCACTGAGAAGTCTCAGTTCAAACGCAGGAAGAGGCGGGGGACTGAAAGAAAAGCACTTGGTGAATATCTCTCCTGCCAGGACCAATCATCCATCGTTTATTTTATAGAACATGTCATACGGTGATGAGAATAGTATGTCCTGTGTCAAATCAATGAAGCAAGCACTTTGTCCTGTGCTTCAGCAGCCATCATGAAAGATGAATCTGCACAGCACGTACCCACACTTCAGGACAATTATATTCCCTGGGAGCAGATTCTGGATTGTCTCAGCTCCCGGCGGCGCAGACAGGGGGCATCTCCAAGCAAGCTGGGGCCAGCTGGGGTGCTGTAGCCCCAGACAGAGTTCAAAACAAGGCTTGCTGACTATCCCACCTTCACACAGAATTCTACAATGTCTCGACAGGTTTATTCTTTGAGAATTTATCCTATTGGTTAGGGCTTCAAAACTGAATGAAACTCCAGTTATAAATATTCCTAATTTTTCTTCCTGCATCTGTCTACAAAATATTCATGAATTAGTGGTGAAGGTGTGGTGTAGGTATCAATGCACAATTATGTCCTCTTCGGCCCCTCACTGAATGTGTTTTTTTAAAACAACATTGATTTACTAGATAATTGCACACTACCCTTTCCATCAAGTGTGTCACATGTAAATTCAGAGATTGATAGCACATGAAACAGGTATTTCATTGTTTTCAAAGGGGACAGAAGATACAGTTTTCTAGTCTGGACTAAGAATCAGTGCTTGAAGAACCAGAAAGAAACTTCAAACACTTCTACTTACCTTCTCTGTTTCTTTATATACTAGTTTTCAAATTCAAAGACAACTGCATTTTTTTTTTTTTTGTTTTAACAATGAAATCTAATAAGCTATTAGATGCAGCTAATGCTGCATTAAGCACTGGAAATTAAAGGGCAGAAAGTTATAAAGGCTTAATTTAGGTGTCAAAAATCATCTTCAGCAGGAAAATGATGATTCACATAAACAACTTGGAGAGAACATTGCAAAATAAAACAGTATCTATAATCTGCTTGCATTCTGCTGTCTCTAAGAAATAGTTCTGGTTGTCCATATACTCATTATATCCACTTTTAATGAGCTACCCATTACTGACAGCTAATGACGGCTACTAGAGCAGTAAAGTATCACTGTACAAAACCTGCTTCTCAATTATACTAACATATATTTCCTGATATATTTATTATACTTATTTATATATTAGCATAATATATAGTTTGTGTACTTACAATATGTATTTACAATACCATAATGACAATACCATACAATATTATATCAATAATACAATATTATATGTTAACGTTTTATATAATTTGTAATTTTTTTCTCATAATCTTCACATCCATGATAAAGCTGATCCTCATTAATGTGAGCCGTCTGCCTCCTCGATTTCTCCATCTGCTCTGCTACTGTCAAGTTTGGATTGCTTTTCTAGCACCACAGGGAAAGATAATATGCCAATGCCTTTGCAAAATTTATTCAGATTATTCCAGGAGTAACAAATAAAATGGTATACAATGGATGTTAACAACTTACTATTGATTCTGAAAATTTAATCTGGGGCAAGTGTGAGATTGCTTATTACATTTTACAGAGAATTTTACTAGGCCTCTGTTTGTTTAGGAGCATGTTATTAAACATGCTCATCTACCTTCTGTCTTTGAATTATTCCGTCATTCTTCTTTCCGTTCCTTTTGTCGCCTTTCTTTAAAATGCAGTCCTCTCCATGCCATGATCCTATGTGAAGACTCTGCTAAGATTGATATCTAGCAAAGAGGGGACCCTTCAGGTAAGCCTCCAGGTTGTCTGTTTCTGGTACAGGAAGCAGGAACCATCCATCCAGAGTAGGTCACCTATTTTGTCTTTCTGGCACAAAAGAAAGTTGCCATTTCCTGTGTCCTGGGAGAAAGGCATTTACCCTGTACCTCACTGCTTAAGTTATCTGATAAGAGTCAGATATGCCACTGTTACTACTTTATTGACCTTCCAAAGGGAATCACCAACAAAACCTAGCTGAGAATTCTGTTTCATGACTTCAAAAACAACCAAAGCCCATAGCTTCAGTGAAATCTGTTCATCTATTATTGTAGCATGCCGGTGTTAATTCTTGTGAGGGGCCATCTCAGGAGAAATAGGTGGAATGGAAACAGCCTACACTAGGTTCTTTTCATTGAATGTGCATGAGATGCAGTGCATAACAGGAGAGCCAAGCAAAACAGTCAGGGCTGAATCCTTTTGTATATTTACAACTTTAATTAGAGGTGGTGTACCAAAAAATCTTCACTTTAATGTACTAAATATCACTAATAAAGGAAGACAACGGTGTAACGCAAAGGGTTCATTTACAAAAACTTTCAGTCAGTTTACAGTAGGACAGTAATTTTCAGCAAAAAAGAATGTTGAAGTCTGTCTGTGTGTACCATCATTCCTTCCAGGAGCAAGGCTTTCATTCCTGGAGGTGTTCCCATGAGGGGAAATCACCAAACCAGCTATTTTCCATCGGCAGAGATGCGATATTGTCTGTGCATGCAGCCCTCATACTACAAGGTCAACATTTATTTGCTATATACAAGAGTTCTATTGCCCCTCCAAAGCATATGCAATTATAATTCTCTTGACTGGGACACATAAAGCAAAGATAATGTTGCTCAGTACCACAAACTCTGGATGGTTGTTATCAAAGGGCTTATGCTCAGCTCATAAGTGATGACAAAAACAAAAAAGGCCACAGCATGCCCTGAATAATTTATTGTTCTGAAAGATTCTCAGGGCATAGCTCCTCTTCTGCATATAAGTAAGAAATACCTACCAAAACTCATATGACAAAACCAACAAGAGAATATTCTAGAAATGACAGAGAGCCACCAGCACCTAACAAGGAGTTCAACTGCTGCTAACAGTTCAAGTCCAAGGCAAACTGAGGAGCGCTCACCAACTACTCTCGAGTTCTGAAGGCACTTACACACAACAGTTGCTTTGCTGTGTCTCTCATTACCTGCAGTTGTGCCTCTGAACGCACCCAAATTTCAGTACTGCATGCTTATTGATAAGCAGCTCCAGGCTCAGCTTACTTTTAAATCCAACTTCAAATATTTTTTTTTTTTTTTAAATGGTCTCTTCACCTCCAAATTCCCCAAAGGAGTCAGAATTATACCCGATACAGAGCAGAAGAGAATTCCACAGTCACAGAAAGTCAAAGGGAAAATTACAGGGTCACCGCCTACCTTTAACTTCTTTCCTGAGAAGACTTAGGTGCAAATCAGACAGAACAAGTAAAACTATTATTTTATTGCACTGTTCTGGAAGCACTCACCTGCAAAAGAGGCTCCTAAATTACAACTTTCAAGAACAACCATAACCATGTGCTTGCCTACAAGCTCTGAGTAAAACATGAGCAGAAGGGTGGTGAAGATTTGCCGTGTACTGCAGCCCTTGTGATTAGCTGGGTCTGTTACAGGTGACCCACGGGTTCCATGCACTTTCTGTCACTTCGCCTTGCTGAGGGAGCAGTTCCTCCTTTGATTTCTGTCCACCCCCTTATCAAAAGGGGCCCTTTTCTACTTAGTGCTGAGCATGGCTGCAATCTTAATCTTCCCGGGAAAAGCAACTATTCTATTCCTGCAGTAGCTACCAAATACTTATTTTTACACCTCCAGGCACTGCTTCCTGGAAGGAACTGCTGACTGCAGCAGTAGAAACTGAAGCCAGAACTGGGGTCAGAAAAGAACAGAAATCTAATGTCTCCAATTGTGATGCTAATTAGAAAACAGAAAGAATTGTCTTTCTTTGTAGGCCATGCCACATTTTAGACTCAAATGTAATAAGCTGATGGATGTGAGTAGATCTGCCTGTGACTTCCCAGAACTATAGGAAAAAAAAAAAAAAAAAAAAAAAGAAAATAACTGTGCAGAACAGTTTGAGTAATTAGGGGCCTTAATTAGAAAGTGCAACTATGCTTCTGGCATCCATAAAATTTTGCCTGGTTTCCACTAGGAAATGTGTCTTCTAGTTTTTCCTCCAGGTTGTCTTCTAACAAAAATTTCTGCTTTTGAATGTGACTATTGAATTAATTTTCTGTACATTTAAGACTTTAAGCTTAATTCAACGTATTATTAAAGTATGTGTTAATTCTAATCACGTGGTTTCTCTCATGATGAATTAATGGCATATTTCACCTGGTCACAGTTAAATTCACTTTCAGTGCTTACCTGAAACCTTTAAGTCAAGCATAAGATGAGAATCGAACCTTATCTCTTCTCGTATTTTTGTTTCACATTCTCTCTTTACTTCGGAAAAAAAAAATTATAGTAGCAGTTGCTCATTGTTTTCAAAAAATTCCCATTCCCATTTCATTTTAGATCCTATTTCTTTCTGTTTCCCTCTGATTATTTGCATTTTTTTTTACATATTTTTTTTTTCATTAAAAACATAGCAATGAGTTATAACTACACATCTTAAAATAATTGTCTGGGTAGATGGGGTATTTTCAAACTCTTGTGACATAGCAGCATACCACCTTAATGGCAATAGAAGACATTTACTAAGGGAAACTGATATGTGCTGAGATATTGCTGTGCATTTGCCTATGTTCTGATTCTTTAATGTCTAAAAAGCTGAAGACAATAAAACAATCTGAGACAACCTCCTGATGTACTGAATCTGATGTATATTTGTTGTGATACTACAGTGCCAAAAAAGTCCAGAATCCTTTCATTAATTGACATAATTGTAAAAATATCCTGTTTGCTTTTTTTTGAATTTGAACAGTGACATCTATCATTGAAAAAAGTTTGCTTGCTGTACATAAGGAAGCTATCTGAAAATTAAGCTAGTAAATATTTTATACTGCAGCCTCTTTGAGTGCCTTTCAAATTCTCAGACAAGCACAAAATCAAAGTAACAACCTATCCAAATGGGAGCAAAATATGTTTTTAAGCATTGCTCATACTTTCAGAAAGAACATTGCTCAAGGCTGTTTCTGAATCTATGTTCACAGAGACACACACACTCATATCTCCACTGTGGGTCATGCAAGAACTCCAACTAGATGGAGTTAAAGCAGCTGAAAATAATCTGGCTAAGAAAATTTCTTTCAATAACTAGTAGCTTTACCGATGTTTTAGTTTAAGTGTAAGCATTGCCAATACATCTGTGGGATAAGGGAAAAAAAAAAACCCTTCATGAATGCTTTTTCTTTCTCTAGCAAACTATTAAATATGAAATTCACTACATCAGAACAATGATAACACTCATGTAATTGCTGAAAGAATTGTCACCTAAAGCTACAACTTTAAAAGAGCTGGATGAAATTAAAACAGAGTAAGACATAGGATTATGTAGATTATGTCCTATAATCTACATTATGTCCTAATCTATTATGTCCTATAATCTACAGTCTCCTTTCAAAAATCTGGAATAGTTCTTTTTCAACTTGTGTTCAGGTCTAAATCCTGATTTTCTGCCTCCTATGTTGCTGAGAATAAAAGATGGAAAGAAGATGAAATATGGTACTGTAAGAAAGACTCAAAAATTTCAGCATTTGAAGTGTCCTATTTTTAGCTAATGGTGATCGTGGAAGGAAGAAAGATAGAAAACAGCTATCCTTTGCAACCACTGTTAATTAAACAGTGAATATTTTACTCTTTCAAAAGCCTTTGTACTTATAAGAGTTTGATAATTTACTGAAGACTAGAAGTCAATATCAGAACAAAAAAAATATTTCCATCTTTACATTAAAATTGGCCTCTCAAAACAAATTATGTTTCTCAATACATATAATTTCTCAATACAATGTAAATTGAGACAAAAAAAACAGATCATAATGAAACTCGGCCTGTAATATATACACATATACTTTATGTATTGCTTATGAGTAGTCATTATCTTTCTTTCTATAGGAATATTTGTGTTTTGAAATATAGCCAGTTAGTCTACAAATATTTTTCCCCCTAAGGTATTATTGACACACCAGAACTGGTAGTTAGTGATAGGCTTTGTGTTGGAAATAAGACAAATAAAAAACATCTAATGTAGTAACAAACTGAGAAGTGGAATCTAAGCAATGAATGGTTAACAGTAGTTCTATTGCAGTGGGAATGGAAGAATTTATTTTGAGACTACAGTGGCTACTGAAATACTTCTCTATCTCCTTCTAGCATGTTGACAAGTAAAAGCAACTTCTTGCATTTTTTCACCACATCACCACCATGACTTAGTCCTCAGACAGTGGATCAGCACAGTAACGTTCTTTACAATCTTCCAGGTGTGCAAATTACCCTGAAGAAGCTAGGAAGAGCAACCAGTGTGTATTTTGCACCTTCCTAAGCCAGCAGAAACACCCAGTTATGAAGCAACAGCCTTTATTCTGACTGATGTCTTCATACTTCATTCTTCACTGCACATCTGTCCTATGCACTGAAACAGAGGAGAGCCCAAGCCTGAATAGTAATGTGTAATTATACAATTAAGAAATACAAAGTATGCAGGGGCACACAGGGAACAAAACCTTGGTGTTCTCTTTCAAATGCACATTAATGAAAACTAAGATTGAAGTACAGCTTGAAACTTCCTACACCTAAAAGTTATGATGTCAGCTAAACCAGAGAGTCTATTATTCTGCCACTATGGCAAATGCCTGGTAAGATGACTTAGCTCGACTGTCTTTTGTCACAGGCCACACTGAGTGCCATCATCCTTCATTTCCCCTGGACTGAGAATGCAGCTACTGTGGCCCAGCTGATGCATGGTAACTAACTGCTAGCAGCAGCTTGAATGTGAACTTGACTATCAGAACTTCCTTTTAATGCCTTTCTTCACAGTTTCTGCTCTGGGATTATTTTAGTTTTCTGCAAGAGAGAAGAGTTGTGCCATTTTCTTGTTTCTGTTTTCACAGGAATACAAATGCACAACTATTCTGTACAGCTGCCGTGACATGTGTGCCATGCTATTTTAACTAGCAGAAGGAATGCTATTTTAGAGGGGAGAATATGTTCACACTGTGCAGTGGATTCGGAGGAAATGCAGCACAGGACTCTTGGGTCTGCAGGCTTAGAAGAGGATGTGTCCCAGATTTTCTCATCCAGACGAAATAGCAGGCAGAGCTGGGGAAGTGCCACGTGCAGGGCTCTGGTGAGGGCAGCCCTCAGGCTCTGCTTTCTCTTCCCTCCTTTCTCCAGCCTCAGCTCCACATGTGTTTCTTCACCACAGAGAAGGGATGGGTCAGCCTGCAGAACTCAGATGCCCACTCTGTCTGCCCTGTCAGAGCAGCAAAATTTATGAGCCCTGAAAGCTGGGCTGTTAAAGGTTGTGGCTGTCTGATGTGGAGCCAGACCATTCTGCACATCTGTGCCTGCCTTTTGCATTGTGGCTTTTTTCTCACTAGTACATAGGACAGAGGGGATAGTTACTTAGCTTGAATGGAAAGAAATTTCATGTGACGGAGTAAAAACACCCCAAAGGCTTGTGGCTATCACTAGAAAAGGTGGAGGAACTCAGAAATCAAAGAAAAATCTGTTAGAAGGGAAAATATCACACAGATTCAATGCATCCATTATGACGACCATCAATGTAACAATTTTCAGCAAGTCTCAGGTACTTTAGCTTTGAGAGTGCACATCTCACCTTAAAAACCAGAGATTATATGTAATTTCCTTCAATGACACAATGATTTGTTTGTCTTCAGTATTATTCTTCAGGCGCTCTTGTCTTTCCTTATCATATTCAATTTTCATTAAAAAAGAAAAAAGTAATGTTGGATGGCTGATATGGCTAGAAGTTATTATTTTCGGAAAATGAAAGGTAATATCATTTTAAAACTCATTGTGGCAGTTACCCCAAAGCTATTGAAATGTGTGGAAGGAGGAGTGTGTAAAATTATCTTTGTAGCTTTATAGTTTCATCACTATAAGTTTCGAGAAAAATAAATAAACTTTAACAGCTTTTTACTATGGAAACAGGACATTTAGTCTCAGTGGGTATTCTGAGTGATGCATTTTAAATTTGATTTTTTTTTTTTTTTTTTTCAAACGGGCCTGTGGGGGGAAATGATCAGGATGAAAGGATAGGTCTGGAACTTCAAAATCATTTTAACAGCAGTTGCCAAACTTTTGAAGCCTCCATGAAACACATCCTATTGAGGAGTACTCTAGCATTGCTGGCTAAAATGAAAAGAATTATAGATAAACAACTAAGATAACTGTAACCCTACAGAAAATGCGATAATATAATTAATATAATATAAAGAGCAAGGAGGAAAAAAAAAATATCCAAGTCTTATAAAATACTTGGAGAACACTTTATACTTTTCTGAAATCTAGAATTCCTGGTGGGGCTTTAGGTAAAACTTCTTTGTGCATGAAAGAAAAACACTCGGCATGTCCTAAGGCTTTTGAACTAAGAGAAAGGTAGAAAATGCAGTGTAACTTCAAGCCCATGATACACGAGACACTCAGCAAAGTTAACCCTCCAGCAAAGCAAGGGCAATCCAGGGCATTATTTCCCTTCTTCTGGCAAACTTTAGACTGGTTGGCAGAAGCCACAAGCTTTATCTGTCACAGTGTTCAAGTGAAAAACGTATTTCTTCTGCTATTCAAAGTATCTGCAAACTGGGGCTTTGAGAAAAAAAAAGTCTTAAATGTTGCAAAGATTAATCTGAAAAAGATAAATACAGAATCCATCAGAGGCACATTCAGTTTCATTAAAACTGAGCAGTGCCAAATATGCTTCTACCATAGGCAAATTGTCCAGTCGTTTTTTTTTTTTCATTCAATTTATATCTGCCTCTAAAATGTCTCAATATAGCTCCTGAAACATCTAAGTATTCTTCAATTTCTTCACTTTTGTTTTTCTCTACATAATACTACTAAGAAACAAAAATAATCAGGGAATCACAGAATGAGAGGACAACCCAGGTTGAAAGGGACTTCGAGAGATCATCTCGTCCAGACTTAAATGGGAAAGAGAACCTAGATAAAGTTACCGGGCATCCTGTCCAATCACATCATGAAAACCTCCAGTCATGTGGGCTCCAAAAATCTCATACTCAGATGAAAACTCTCTCAATGAAACTTGTGCCTTTTGCCACTTCTTTCTGCAGCTCTTTGTGAAGACAGAGCCTGCAACCTCTTTGTAGCAACCCTTTATTACAGCAATGCTATGGTGAAGTTCCCCGTAAGCCTTCTCTTCTCCAGAGAGAAAAGTGTGCAATGCACTCTCCTCCTCTCCTCTCCTCTCCTCTCCTCTCCTCTCCTCTCCTCTCCTCTCCTTCCTCTCCTCCTCTCCTCCCTCCCTCTCCTCTCCTCTCTCCTCTCCTCTCCTCTCCTCTCCTCTCCTCTCCTCTCCTCTCCTCTCCTCTCCTCTCCTCTCCTCTCCTCTCCTCTCCTCTCCTCTCCTCTCCTCTCCTCTCCTCTCCTCTCCTCTTCCTCTCCTCTCCTCTCCTCTCCTCTCCTCTCCTCCCTCTCCTCTCCTCTCCTCTCCTCTCCTCTCCTCTCCTCTCCTCTCCTCTCCTCTCTCTCCTCTCCTCTCTCTCCTCTCCTCTCCTCTCCTCTCCTCTCCTCTCCTCTCCTCTCCTCTCTCTCTCTCTCCTCTGTTTTTAGTGCTATTGTGCTCCCATGTAATGTTCAGTGCAGAAGTGTTCTTTCTGCTACCCACCCTCAAAAAAAATTATTGGCATAAGGACAGAATGCCTAAACTCTGTAATCTGTGCCATGGTGAATTCACTGTAAGTTTGTGTATTTGTTTCCTGACATTCTTATTTCTTTGCCCTCTATGGTCAAGTACAAATGTTAATTTGGTAACACTAACAGAAGCCATGCTGAAGAATCAGTGCAAAAGTCTAACAGGGAACTGCTGGCTCTCCAAATATGTTCATGATAACAAATTTTAATTGCTTCAGAGTGCCAAATGTGTGTCAGCAGTTTCCTTTAGACCACTGTTACACATCCAGTGTTTCAAATAATGGTTTTACAACTAAGGAGAATAAGCACTCATGCTGTGGTTTTTGAAATAACAAATGGAGTTATCCTTTTGAGAACAAATATTCTGGGAGTTTTGAATAGCATTATACTGTCTTGATTTCAACAGAGAGAGCACTAGGACTTTGTATCTGACATTTAATTTAAAAAATAGCCTGTGCCTTAGAGGAAAAAGAAAAAGAAAGGCTGTGCTTAAAAATGTAAGTAATGATTCGGACACTTCCAATTTCTTGTCATTGACCACAGTATTAGTACCTGGTCAAGATACATATATTTTTCCTCACTGTGATTATGAGTCTATAAAAGCTAAAACACAAGTTTTAAGATGGCATTAAGAATCCAGTTTTCCTTTTCTGTTCAAAATTTATGGATATAATTAAAGCATTACTTTTAACATAAAAATGATAGCCTCTAGCACAAAATAGAGGTGCCTGAGCTAGATCAGATACTGGAGGAAAGGTTACTCACATCGATGGAGCTCAGGGTGAGCTACACAGCCTTGTTCCTGGGGTTAAACACAGCGGTTGTCACATGCCTGAATAAAGGAGTGCAATCTTTACATGGTCTGCCCCAAGCTGCAGAGGGCTGAGGAAGCTTCCATGGGAACTGAGCTGATGCTTTACTTCACACTGCTTAATCGGTCTAACAGGGGTTTCACTGTCCCTTGCTCAACTCCTTGAGAATGAACCTGAGATTTCCATGTCTGGTGCAGAATCCCACTTTGAAAAGCACTCACACTCAATGGCCACGCTATGAAACTGGCATGATAAAAACAGAACAGCTTCACTCAAAGTCAGTGTAATCTCCACATCTTATATGAGCCCTCCATCTCTCAATGACTGCTTTTTGTACCTATGCTGCCCCATCTAAAGTAATTTCTTCATAAACAGTGAATTGCTCCTGAGTTATATTGCAGATAAAACTTCCCCCACCTTTTGTCTGGAAACAGTAATAGACAGATGAGGAGTGTGCATTACTAATTCCATATTGAAGACAAGGTGTTTTATTTTTCACTACTTTCTTAAAAATCGCCAAAAAATGAGAACCCAACACTAAACAACATTTTAATAATAGAATAAAGTTCACAAGGGAGGAAATATAAAGCAGAACACAGATCATAGAATTAAGAATAAGTATTAATTGTCAGAGTGAGAAAGATTGTGACTCTAGAAATAGTTTTGTTCTCCTTCTGGAGCCCTAAACTGCAATTTCTTTAAGGCACAATGTTTGTCATTGCATAATAAAATGGATTTTTCTGTTTTTCTATAGAAAGCATTATTATCTTTGTCCAGCCTTCCTATCCATCGAGGGCCTAAATAGAGATCACCTTTCCACAGGGCACTTTGTTCAAACAACTCTGTGTAGCAAATTGTCTTAAAAGATTAGGCTTTGCTGGGGAACTTAATGTTTCACTTCAGAAAAGCAACAACTGATAGACTTGCACAATAATAGTATTTTTGCTTCTGATTCCAATTGAAATCAGAGCATCCAGGGTAAAGAGTAATGAAAAATGTTTTTCTCTCAGCTATCTAAAGTGTTTTGTTTCAAGTCTGATTTGAATTTCTTATTTACAGTTTGGGTTAGTTCTTGTTCAATCAGCACTGGCTCTTCTGGCTGTAATCCCTTTGATTCCTGTGTGTACAGGAAACAGACAAATACCAGAAAACTCACTAAGAGACAGATTGGCCAAGAGAAAGTTGTTTTGCCTCTTCTCCTCCTAAAAGGATTTTGTTTTTCTTCTCCTTCTATTTTACAGCAATTTTAAAGACAATATTCACATGTTTTCTTCCTGTGCTATTGTCATCTAGTATTCATACTGCTACATAATATCTTCCCACTTGTAAGCATTTTACAATGAAAATTGCATTTCAAATAAATCAATACTGTATTTTAGGCAAATTCATCTCTGTGGATAAGCCAGAATGTCCCACTTAGTGTAAAAGCTAATTGACTACTAACAGCTGATTAGGAATTATGGGTGAAATCAGTTTTAAAATTACATAAATTAGAAAAACCAATATACTCCCAATGCACAAGTCTCTCACAGCTCTATTTTCCATAGCCCGTAATACAAACAAACACAAAATATATTTGACTCATCAGGCATTTAGGAACAGAAATATATTGGAAGACATCAGGTAAGTTATTAAATATATTTTTCTCCTAAACAAGGTACCAGAATATTTTTTTTAATGACACAATTCCTATGAAATAAACACTATGACTTCTCTTCATTTTTTTTTAAATCCAGAGAAAACATCAGAAACACAGGTGATTAGGCCTGAAGGCAGAATTAGTTTTAGAGAAAAACATCTTGAAAATCAGTAATTAGTAAATTATAAAGGAACTTTATGTAACAGTTCCTCTAATAAGTTAGGAAGACATTTGTTTAGTTTTACATGTAGGTGGCAAAAATGCTACAGGAAAGTGATAAATCAGTTGCATGCACAGTTAACCAATACACTTTATTTATGCAAGTATTGGCTTAGTACATCTGTGATAGTTCTTCAGCTAAAGCTCCAGTGATGTTTTATATGAACAAAACCAAAATTATCCGATATTTAAATTCTGTGCAAATTGGTCAGAGGAGAGAAAATTTCTATTTGCTCATGTTGTTAAAAACACCTTTTTTAAATGTAATTTAGTTAAAAAGTGGCTAACGAGACACTAATTTCTTTGTGGAATTTATTGTAATATGTAGTAACCCAATTTCTGTAAACTTTTCTGTGTAATACTACAACATATAATTCTGCAGGAAAAAGATTTTTTTAAAAAAATAGTTGATATACACCTATCCATTTGTCTACTCCTGATCCAGTAAGAAACTCCTGTATTGGTGAATGTTGAAGTCAATAATGAAGGTCCCCTTTTTGTTCCTCCAGCAGCTGCTGACCCATTCACACATGGGTGAGAATGTGCAGTTTTTCTTCCACCTGCTTGGGAGAAAACACATGCCTTCAGGTTTATGTAAGATTGCTGATAAGAGGGTCAAATACTGAAACTGGGAATGGTTACCCTTACAGAAAACCAGTATGAGATTTTTTTTTCTTCCCTTGCTATACACTGTGCACAGTTCTGTGTTTTTCTTCACTATGGTGCACCAAATGAAAATAAATTTCTTGCCCAGAAGTGTCAGTCTATAAATGATTTCTACGTCACCAGGTACAAGGTGGAGAAGTGAATACAGGGCTGGGTAGAAAAGACAGGTGAGTATTTCTTAATCTGGACATTTCTGTCTCAATGATATGGGGAAAATTTGCTGGGAAGATGCCATCTCCCTCATGGAAAAGTCCAAAGCAGCAGCAGCAGCAGCAGCAGCAACAGCAGCAGCAGAGCACTGGCTAGTCATACCAATGCAAGTGTTTAGACCTCATTAGTGGTGAGCCAGTTCTTTGTTATGCAGTATCAGCTATTGGCAAACAGGTACTGGCACCCCAGTTTGAAAATATTGCTCTGTATATACAGGAGTAGAAAAGAGCAATGGTAATTGGATGCACTTACGAGAAGTAACTGTGAAAAGGCTTAGCATTTATTTCCTCAAATACAAAAAGCCGTGCTGTACGTGCAGAGTTCCTGTGATATTTCTCTTGCAGATGGAGTAGAGCCAGCATATTAAATACTACCAGCACTAACAAAAAATCTTCACTGATCAAATTGTTCTACATATGTTGTTCTAAAACCTTGATGAAAAATAGCAAAAGTAGGTCTTCACAAAACTGCAGGCGCTGCCTGTCCAAGGAATTTTGACAATGTTCTCTGCTTTTCTCCAGCTCCTGAATTCTGTGGTGAGAGTCTCTGGGCTGTTTGTCACTTCCAATTATGAAACAGTGCTTGACAAAAAAATATGCCAGCCTCTACAGAAAGTCTGTACATAGAACAATTAAACATAGCTCTAGAAACCTATTGGATAACTTTGTTTCTTATTAGGTCAATAACACACTCCTTCTTTATTTTTTCTTTTTATCTTAGGTGCTAGACAGTACACTTAGCAATATAATCATAGATCAACAGTTATACCACAGTACTGTTTTAAAGAATCAATTTAAAAGTAATAAGTGCCTTTAAACATACCTACTTTGACTGAATGGAGTGATTCAAGGAAGGTGGTTTTTTTTGGTTTTTTTTTTTTTTTTTTTTTCCTTTGTGTCATATAACAACTAAGGACATATCTAACTTCCATTGATTTGGGATTTTTTACTAACTAGGTATGATCAGTCCTCTTAAAGAATATTGAAAAGTACTACACAAAGGATTTTGAAAGGTTTAATAAAAATGTTTGCCCTGAAAATTGAGTTTGTCTTAATATAGGCATAATCAGAAAAAAACAGAAGCCAAAATCATGTGGTCCTGGTCCTGCCTGGTGCACCCATTGTCAGTGCAGTCACAGCAAATTAGCACCAAGACCCTACTGCAAGAAAGCAATTGTGAATTTTTGAGTATGATCATAATTCTGCTCTTCCTTCTATTGCCCTCCCATAAGTCTGCCCCCACAATGCTGTTTAGTTTATAATCTAACTCACACCTGCACCCACATGATGGTTCTGTCTACAAAATTATCTGCCTACATGTTCCTCTCTCTCCCTCTTTTCTTGTTCCTCCTGCTTGTGAAATATATTTTGTTCTGTTCTCCAATTTTTTTTTTTTTTCTTCCTAGATTTTTTTTCTATGGTACTTTAATCTCACCCCCATCTTGCTGTCTTTGTTTACAACCACCACAATTTTTTTCTCTTGAAGTGCATTCAGAGGATGGAGACTGTTGTGCTCTTCTCTGCCTCACCCGCACATCTTTATATGCTATGAAAAAGTGGAAAAATGCCTTTCCTTCTCTTTTCACAGTTTTTAATGTCACTATTTGTTTAGTCAACATGAAAGTCTGAGCCCACAGGATCTGCAGAGCCAAAGACCTCTTCTTCATAACTGAACCCTTACTATTTCTTGACAATATACTCATGAGATATCATGCCTGTAGTCTTGCCATAAGATATAAAATATACTCCATGTATTTCATCTTTAAAAATAGTAGAGACTACCAAGGAAGAATGATTATTTTAAAAAAGCTTCACTCGGAACAGAGTGAACAGAACAGTCATGAATTACTTATTTGTGGTCTTAAGTATTTCACTTTAACGACCATATTGAGGGTGTTTTCAGGAATTAACCTTAATATTAAAAAAAAAAAAAAAACAAACAAAAAAAACAAAAACAAACCCAAATGCTGATGTTTAGCAACTTATTAAGCAGACAGATTATTTCACTACCTGGATAAAGATGCTGGATGGAAAACAACAGTGACTAGATGTGTTATGCTGACTGATGGTTTCGTACCACCATTTTTTGCTATAATACACTGAAGAACCTGACTGATTATGTTTTGGAGATGTGCCAAGGGCTGTGTGGGGTGGGAGAGAAGGGAAGCTGTCTCCAAGTGAAGCTGTTTGGCATACATGTGAAAATCGTATTGCATCCAGGCAGGCAGGGGAACAGGAGGAAGAGTTAGGAGGGACAACTTTCTCCCTTTCCCCACCCTTCCGTCCATTTCTCAGTCCTGACAATACTCCAGCAGCTCCTGCATCACCACCATCAGAGAGCTTAGCCAGCTCAGATCAGCCCAGCACTGATCAGGACACCTTCCCAGGAGGTGCTCAGGGACAGCCAGTGCAGGATACTCACCTGACTAGCTTTCAGCAACATTTGGACAACTTACCTGCTCACTTTGAAACTGTGCTCTGATACCAGGCAGGGAAGAATTTAAACTCTGCTCCACTGTGTTCCCATGAATCTGAGTCCTTTTCGGAGTGTGTCTGCAGCTGTTTCCAAAAGCAGAGATCGTGGGCAAATTAGTCAAGACATTTATCCATCTGTAACATGAAGAAGTGATTTTATGGTCCTTCCTTTTCCAAAATTAAAATAAGGAATATTTATTTTCATAGACTTTCACTTTGCAAAACTATAAATTGTGCATTTTCTGTGCACTAATAACGGCTATTCACATACCTGAAATCACAGTGGATAACCAAACTAATGAAAATTAAATCTGTATCTAAGGCTAGAAAGATTGCTTTTGTACACATTTTTGTACAAAGCTTACATTTTGATAATTAGAGGCAAATTAATCAAGGTTGTTAAACAAAAAAATTTGCTTTCCCTTTTCTTCAGAAAAAAAATTAAATTCATACAAACAGTTAATTGGCTACCTCTGGATGTAATTTTACCTTTTATCTCCAATTGAAATTCACAGTTAAACAAACTCCATCTAGCAGGAAAATTAGTCATTTATAAATATATTTTACTGTTATTCTCTTCCAGATAACAGTGTGTTTTGGCAGTATATTGTGGACCCTCATTTCATTACCAGGAGCCATTTTGTGGAATTTGTTCTGCCACTAGTATATACAAAACACAATATGACAGTCTTCCTTTTTTTCAGTGTTCTCGGTTATAACATACCTAAAGTGAGAGTTATTTTAAAAGTTACACAGGAACTTCATTCTAAGATTTGCACTCAAAAAATTATTAAACAGAATTTTAACATTGATGTGTGTATTTAATCTAAACAGCTTGGGGTTTAAATTGCAAATTCAGAATACTCAGCAAACAATTTCTCAGTAAACTACAGGTTGAAATATATTCACATAAAATAGCTGTTGAATAATTCCACATAATGAAAATATTTGAGGAAGAAGTAATCATTTGCTTACAATTAATGAACTGTAGAAACCCCTGTATTTATGAATGGATTTGTTTGCTGCAAATAATCCTCCTGCATATAATCAAAATATACCTATCTAATTTCACAGTATTCCAGGTGACAGCATATGAAGACAGGACACTCAATTTTCAGGGCCTTTTAAGAAAAGTGATAGAGGCTTTTAAATTCCAAATAATAAGGGATTACACAAATTTCCATGTAATCACCATTCAAATCTAATATGACAGGAAGTTGTTTTAGCTCCCTTCTTATGCAGCATGAAAGAAATAATAAGCTCTGTTTTATGGAAAAGAAAAAGTAAATCCAGCAATCAGGATTCAGTAATAAGCTTCTTGCTACAGTGGCCTTTCGCTGTTATAAATCGCTCAGTGTGTTTTAAATCCACGGATTTCTGAGGGAACAAAATGAAATGTTGTCACTCCTTTTTCCTGGTCTGCTTTATTTCCTTTGAGGCCTGTTAGGAGTCCTGTGATCTTGATTCTCATACATGGACTGTTTCAAATTTATCAATAACCATCTGTAGCTGTCATTCTGTTTCATGGCCCAAATCTAGAATCTCCGATGCTAGTCCCAGTGCTTGTTGACTTTTTTTTTTTCATTTTCAGTTCTCACTGGGGCTGTCATATTCAAAGATCAGGGAGAAAGTAATGTCTTTGATGTTTTCAAAGGTTGGAAAGCTATTTCTCCCCCCAGCGTTATGAATTTCATTTGAACACATGGAAAGAAATCTGAATTTTATGGGAGATTTATCTAAATCACTTGAACCCAACAGGTCCCAAAATTTTTAGTAAACATAACTTTGCCTGGGTTTTTTTTTTGTTTGTTTGTTTGTTTGTTTGTTTGTTTTTTAAATCATTAACTCCTTAGGACTGTGAACAGACTTTACGAACAGCCTACAACTATCACAAATGTAACCCATCATTGAATTCTGGTCACTGTTCCCAGCCCATAGCATGTGCATAACTATTACCTCCTCATCAAGTTATCTCAGGGAAAAGTGGGAATTCAGTGGGCTTCCTGCCAGGTTACAGTGACTGAGAGATCCTTTACAAGAACAGGACACATTCCAGCCTCTGTTTGCATGAGTGTCCCAAGGCAATGTTAGGTTTCTCTCCAATGTGTCTTTCATGTACCACATCTTCCTTCAACCTCATAGGGATTCAGTGCTGCGACGCATTTTCTGTGCATAAAAATATACTTCCTTCTTGTTATGATGGCATAGGTTACCAAGACCTTTTACTGTGCCTTCCTTTCCAAGACCACCACAAAGAGCTTTTACAGACATTTCACCCAGTTTGACATGGGCAGGTACAGCTATAGTCCCTGCACAGGCTTCACACAGATCTGTAAACCAAACCACTCTTTCCCCACCACAAAATATACTGATCTTTGCAAAACACTAACTTCAGCTTAAGTCCCTATTTAACTTTTCTGCTTTCTTTGTGCTCGTGCAGCTTCTGGTTTGCTCTCCTCACAACGGGGTCACTGTCTGATCAAAGTCAACCCAGCCTTGGTTTATCTGATTAAAAGGACAGACATTACTCCATAATATTAGCAGAATCTACTTGGTCCAAAGTCCCATAATTAATGGTGCCAGATCTGTCCAGTAAAAGAGATGAACAAACAGGTCCTGAAGTAGAAGTGAACATATTTTTATCAATTTAGCCAATGATCACAGTGCAGAGGTGTACCTTACACAGCATTAAGATGTGTCAGGCTGAGCCTAGCCAGCAGCCAACCACCCAGACAGCCACAGAAAAGATCCTTGATGCCTTAAAATTTGGTTTGCTCTGTTTGCTCAAGCCACAGTCTTGGGGTCTTGCTTATGGCTCCAGGAACTGTTCTTGTCTCAATGAATGACACCCCAAAGCGTGCACAACTTACCCTGCCCTAGCTGGTGATTATTAAGGCTGTGATCGATGCTGTGCCTGGTCTGCCGGGGTAAAACTGATAGCACTGCATCAATTTTCCACAGTTTAAGGTTTTTCTTGAAATCCTAACAAACCGTGAATCATGAGTTGTAGATAAGTCAGGTTCTTGAAGGCACAAAAATAACTGGAAATTTAGTTATTATTAAAGCCCAGCTTTGGAAACAGTCACAGAATACGAAATGATAAAGCATATTGTTGAGGATGGCTGTTTTGGCCATATTATCTTTGAGTGTTATTTTCAAATAGAAATAGATGGATTTCTTTGGAGGCATATTTACATGCCTGGAATCATGTTGATCTTTTCTGAGCTCTTGCATAATTGGATGAGTATGTGCATCTCAGAATAGACCTGATGTCATAAGTTCTCAATGAAAGTTCACACCATGAGACTTGAGCAAGGCTGATGCTAAAGCTACACTTCCTGGAAAACTGTCTGCCTTTCATATTTCTTCTATCTAATTCATGCACTCTTTTATCAATTTAACTGAATGCATTCAAAGAAATTCCTTAAAGGGAGGTTACCTCCATCTTTGAAAAAAGGAAAAGGTCCATTCACATCCTGTAATAGAGTTTGACCAAAGGTGTCAAAACCAGTAGGAAACTCAGAAATTATTTAAATCTAAAATTACTTATGTTGGGCAGAGTGTGGATAGCTTTGAAAAATTAATTGTAGTGTAAGAAATATTAATTAAGCTTTAAAGAAGTCCATGAAATTGTTTTGTGACAGCTCAACAAAATTAATTACAACAGACTAAAATTCTAGCTATAACATAATCCCCAGCTTTCAAATAGGACTCCAGTTCCAGCTACTGTGCTGCAGAAATGTCAGTATGTAGAATTCTGATTTTGGAACTGGGGCAGAATTTTTTCTTCGATTGGTGCAGGTGGTATTTTTAGAGTAACGCCTCTGGGACAAAACTTAATTTCCACCCAGTAGTGTCAGGCACCTTCTGGTACCTGACTGCCAGCTTCTCTTCCTGGCTTCTTGTTAAGTCTAACGTACCCCTCCAAGTATTCAGGTTCCCCATGAGCTTTGCTCCTGATACCCCTATGCCAACCCCCATCCTTATCAGACTGAACTTCTGTACCAGTTTATTTATTAGCTTCATCTTACCCGAGCTTTCCATGGCCAAGTCCAACTGGTTTTCTCTCAAGCTATCCAAGCCTAGCATGGGCTCTCTTAGAAAAGCCAGATGATGTTTTGTTTTCAGTTTCTCTGTAGATTGTTTTGAGCAGCCCAGAGCAAATCTAAAAAGCAACTTACTTAGGAAGGACTGCCAGTTAATTCATGAATATATGTCTGTACAGAGCAGTTATGTGTCAAAGTCATGGAAGACTGGACAATTCCTAGAGAAGATGGGTTATTTTTTTCATCTAACAAAAGTTTATCAAGCACCTAACATTAATTTGAGAGTTAATGCTTGGACAGGAGGAATAAAATACAGAACTCTAATTCACTGGAAATTTTTAGTTCCTCCTTCAAAGGCAGATTTTAGTGAAAGCTTGTATGAATTGTTCTTACCCAGCCTAAGTATTTTTTTTTTGCCTGATTCCATTCTCAGAACTGTATGAATAATTAGGAAAAAAATACTAAAATATCATAATGTGGCAGACACCCACTACACAATATTTCAACCCAAATATCTCAAGTCTGGCAGTCATAAGCATGAAGAACTGAGAACAAGAACTCCTACAAGCAGGAATGTCAGCCAAGGTAAAGATTGGAAGGCACTATCAATTCAGATTCTAGGAATTACTATTGCAATCCTTTTCACACTTACCATTCACAAGTTAATAGTGTGAATGGAGATTCAAGTCCATTTTAAAATAATTTATTTTAAATAACTGCCTTCTACTCTTTTGATTTTGAACACAACTTCAATTTAGTTAGTAGGTAAAGAGTATTGAATTTATTTACAGTTCAACAATATTTAAATCAAATTAGGTCAAATTTTTGATTCAATCACTTGGATTCAGTAAAATGATTTAGAATAAAACCCAAAGAACATGTTTGAGGTGAAATGAATAATCCCAAATCAATCTAAAAGCAGTCTGGTTAAGTTGAAACTGTTTGAGGATTAGTGATTGGAATGTACATAGGAATATTAGATATAGGAATTACTTTTATCACATTTATATTTAAATTCTATTAGTGAATTTTTTAATCAACTAGCTGTTACTGAAAGGGCTAAATTAGAAAATAAATACGTACAATTAGTTTAGTCACTTGCATACTCATTTCTTCCTCTGGATGTCTTATTAAAGTTTCAAACACTCTAACAAATATTAACCCTTGGAAAGCACAACAATAATTTAATACTTCAGGATATATCAAGGCAACACTGAAACTACAATGTTTACATTTTAATTCCCATTCCACACAAATGCAGATATAAAATTATAGAAGTTATATATACATACTCAAATACAACTTACATACAAATATAGAAAAGTGAGTTACATGAAATTGTGGCTGAAACACTGAGCTCTATATTCTTCTGGTGAAAGTGTGCATGTCTTGGGTCATTTTGAGGGAAAAGATTCACTGACAGAAAACAATTGATACACAGAAGCTGAGCTAAATGCAGTATTTTAAATCCTGAGTTGCCAGTAGGGGGTCTTTGAATGCAGTAAAAGTAGCACTGATCCAAAGTAAAATAATTTTCCACATGTGGTCCAAATACACGGCAGTATAAGGTTGTGCCTTCAGAAAAAATGTTAATGTAAGTTAGAGTTCCTGAGCTGGCTAGCAACTGATATAAGGTAGAAGAGGGGAAAACTGCTAGCCTTGTGTCCAGGTTCAAAGACTCTTTTGAAGGCAAGAAACCTGAAAATCAGTTGAGAGAAGAGTGATGGACTAGGGAGGGGAAAGTGAATCAATAAAATCCCACAAATCACCAAGTTTTCTTCTTCTTTTAACTGTCATACGGACTGTATTTGCTTAGACCAGGTTATAAAATTGTGTTTTATAAGTAATGATCCAGCTTAATGAAAACATCAAAATACATGGGCAAAACCGGAAAAAAAAAAAAAAAAAAAAAAAAAACCAAAAAAAAAAAAAAAACAACCCAAACCCAAAACCCAAACAAACCAAGCCAAATTTACTAAGGAAAAAGTGCAAATCACTTTTGATAATAATCCTCAATTTGAAAATAATCCTGTCTCAAGGACAGCAGGTAAAACTCCTATTGAGCGTAAGCAGCAAGGTTTTAGGAGCAAAGGGCAAGCTGGGAGGGCCCGAAGGGGAAAATGGTCAAGACCTGCCTTGTGCCACTCATGTCCTGTTCTGAGCTATGGCAATAATAAAAAGGGAGGAGAGGTTCTCAGAGTGAGCCAGAGATGTTTTAAATGATTTTAGGTTTGAGAGTTTTTTTGTTTCCCCCAATACCTCCAACAGTAATTAAATATTTATGTTATTTGGCAATAAATCTAATTCCCCAGATTGAATCTGTTTTGACCATAGCAAAACTTGCCAAGTGATTTCCCAGCCTTTATTGCAACGGGGAAGTTTTCTCACTCTTGATCTTCCTGTTCTCTCCTCCATCCCACTGGATGGTGGGGGCTGGTGAGCAGCAGGCTTCGTGCCTGCCTGCCAGCCAGGGCCATCTCCACACAGGATCTTATTACAAAAAACAGCTCTCAGAGAGAACAAGCACCACAAAACATCCTCTCTCAATATATAACTTCAGTACCAGGGAAAGTCGGCTTCACAAAGCATATTCCCTATCACTCTTCCAAAAATTTCAGGCCTGAATCTTCTTTTAGTTACATTTATTAGTGTTATCAGTATTATTTTAACTGATCCCAAGGCCATCTCCCTCTGCAACTAGAAGGATTAGAGCAGGTTTAAGGCTTTTTGAAATGTGATTTTTGCTAATGAGGAAGCTGGGAAAAAAAACCAGCAAGCCCAGTTTTACATGTCTGCTGTATGTAATACCACATGGGATGTAATAAAAACAAATGAGCTTCTAATCCTCTCTTACAATGTAAATTTGCAAGTATTTGGGAATGAAATTAATTTTCAATGTAAACATTTACATGATATTGAAAGGAAACACTTTCATAGACAAAATTAAATTATATTTAACTATTTGAAAATATTTTCCTATGTTGCTTATTATTTTCCATGGGTAAGGCATGCATATATATTTCTTTACTAACATATAAAGTACTGATGATATTATCTGCATTTAAAAAAAAAATAAGGACTAATATTTGGGAACTTTTGTCAAGGATGTTCCCATCTGACCATCCAGGAGCCATTCTAGCAGTCACACCCACACCACCGGAGGTGGGACCGAGGTCCCTTTGAAGCTGCACACCCCACATTCACACAGCCAGACTGGGTTTCCTCACTGGCTCAGCCTCAAATTTCCCATAGCAGAGTCTCAATCAATTCAATCCTTAAAATCATTCAATCATTGTGAAATAACAAAATAACAAGTTGAGCTGGTTGCTTCCAAGGATGGGCCCCAAACAAAGCAAGCCCTGAGCTTTTATACCTTCAGATTCCAAGTGCAGAAAAGTCTGGGGGCATCATCTCCTGCCATGTGTCTGGGTGTCCAGTCCCCTGGCTGGGACACAGGTCCCTGTGCCCCTTATCCAGAGGGCTGGTGGTTCATGGCCTCTTGCCTGGGGCTCCCATCACCCAGAGCTCAGTCTGCAGCTCACTCTACAGCTGCACACTGAGCTACCTGCACTAAATATATCCCTCAACACTTTTACATCAAGCAGCAGAGACCAGTGCAGAAATTTTAAAGAAAGCTGAGGCTGTGCCTGTTCCAGAACCAGAACTATAGCTATTTCAGCACAGCTTTACACCTCAGCAGGAAACTTACTTTGGAGCAGAGATCCAGGCAGCTGCACTGATGTAGGAATCTAATACTACTCTGCACTGCTGCATGGACTCGCGAGATCCCGTGGTTGCTTGCTGAGTTATTTCCACACTCACTCTCTGTTTTGCAGCATAAGCAGATCTGAGAATGTCCCTGGTGCGCAACAGACCGGTGGAGCACCCCAACATTTTCATCAGTAAAAAGTGCAGCCTCTCTGCTATCAACAGGAGATGGAAGTTTTCACAGGTGCTGTACTCAGCAAAATGTAGAGCTGAACTCTGTTGTAAATCATCTTGTACAGAAGAATTGTCTTGATGTACGTTTTGGAGAGCGGCAAAGAAATGTAAAAGTCACACAACCCCATTTCTATCCAGCAGTGAATCAGATCTCTCACCTAAGCCCATTTGAGCGCTGGGCTGAAAGAAAATTGTTTAGACTTCATGCAGTTCAAATCCGGTGTGAATAATTTACCTGATTTTTTTTCCAATATGGTAAACAGAGTGACATATCTAGATAATATATGCTGCCACAAACAGGGTTATAGCCAGAAAACATTAAACAGGAATGTATTTTGTGTTTTGCTTTCATAAAAAAATTGCCCTAGTGTCTTGCTGGAGATATGATATTTTATACAAAACAAACAGCTATGATTAAGGAACAAATAGTTCTGCTTAATTAAGTTTTATGACTCATCAGTCTTTTTTTTTTTTTTTTTTTTTTTCTCATTAGATGAGTTTTTCTCAGCTGAAATTTGCAAGAATAATCAGCAGGCACTCTAAAAAACCAAAGTTTTTCTTTCTATGGGGTTACGGCTATTTATAACGGTGCATATAAAAGACAAGTATGACTTTAACATCAGAAACATTAAGGAAACTCCATCTTCCTTCTTTTTAATAAAACTGTCTGATGTCTACACAGTCTACGTATGATAATATGAAATGTAGGCAAAAGTGATGAAACATCCCTGAATCCCAAAGTACAATTTGTAGGTTTATCTGGCATGATTTGAACTGAGAATGGCCTTGAGCTCAGCACCACAGCCCAGACTCTAAACAGAACATCCCACCCGTTCCATTCCGCTTAGACTGAAGTCTTGACTTGGACCTTGAGTTACAGAGGCATCAGCTCCAAATGTCTTTAATGTCTTCCCAATAGTGAAGATGTTTTGTTTTAACTTTATTTTTCATTGGCGCTCTACCCATCCTGTTTTCTCTTCTTTTCCCATTATCACAAAATCTTGCTCTAAGATTTTTGCGCCAAACAGTAGTTGTAATCAAGTCACATTCCTAGAAATATTGGATCAGTTACAGTCAATTCCTAGCTACTCCAACAGATTATATTTATTTACAATGACTTCTAGACTAAGAGACAAACCATACTAGTATGTAAAAGCTGCTCTTATAATGGAAAGCATTTTTTTTTTTTATAATATCTGGATATTTCTAGAGACCAGTGTTTGAGACAGAATTGTGTGATACTGACTGATAAATAATTCAATGACCTTCAGTTATGTAAAACACTTAAAATGTTAGGTATGTAGAGTAGAAGAAAACATAATGACATAATGTTCATTTCTTATTCAGGAATGAATATAGCTGGAATCCATAGTTTAGCATTGTTTAAAGCTTCAGTTAAGCAGTTTTTGTTTAAGTGAATGTCCTAGAAATAAAATTCAAATAGTAGTTATGATGCAATAAACTCTCCTGATCAATAAGAACAAAGTAAATTAAAGGATTAATTCTTGAGAGTATTAGAGCAACCAGTGGGAAGGAGCGAGCTACATTAACCAGGCACAAAACAACCATACTGAAGTTATGCATTTTGGTTGCTATCCAATTGAAATAATGAATCACCAGAAAGACATATTGATAAAAAATGCTTCTATAAAAAGTGAACTAACATCTAGAAAACAGAGCTCATAAAAAAAAAAAAAAAATAAAAACCAAACAAAAAACCAATAAAACCCAATCCCAAAACAAGAAAAAAACCCAACACATCAAACAATCTATCAAAAATACCTACCAAAATAAATCTCCAAAATAACCACCCTATTTTTTCCTATTTATCAATCTCATTTTCTCATTGCAAGTTACAAAATTACTTCAGTCTTTTTCATAGAGGCTTATTAATGTTTCAAAACAAAATTTAGTTAAATTCTTACCTTTTAAATGATATTTCTGTTCATTTTCTTTGCATTATCTGATCAGGAACATCAGGTCTTTATGAGGATAATTTCCAAGTAGAGGACTTCCAGTACGTTGCTGAAACACACATTGTAAACTACTTTAGAGAATTTTCTGTTATTAGAAATAGTAAAAAAAAAAAAAAAAAAACAAAACTATTGCTCAAAGTAAATTCAGTGATTGCTCTGTCTGTTTTAAAGTCTCCCTGTAACACTTTATAACACTCTGCTAGTTCTCTATTCTTCTAGGAAGAAGAGTCTAATCATCAGCCCTACAAATCAGCATAGTGGTAGTGGAGACAATGGGACTCTGCTGATTTTTGCTGAGACGGAATCAGGCTCACAGCTTCTATATGTTCTGTTCTGAATCAATAGACAGAAATATGTAAAGGAACAGCAAAACGCTTTACAATGTAATCTAGCATGAAGAAAAGGACAACATTTTTGAGATGTATTGTGTTTATTGTGTTTCTTTTCTTCATATTGGAAACAGTAATTGGGTTTGATATTTGTCTGGGGAAAAAAAGGAAATTTAAAATACCAAGGTCCCATCTAGCACATAATTCATAAACCTCCTAGTCACAGAATATAAGTCAAAGACATTTGAGTTACTTAAATCATGTGCTGGTGTTACTGGACTCAGCTGAATTTCCATCCCAGCTGTAGCCCCTCCACTCACCCATCACCAAAGTTGTTGTCAGACCTGACACTGCAATCTTCAGCAACAGAGGTGAGAGTCTGAGACGGAGCTATCTGTAGTGTAAAGGTCTAGCTATTCACCTTTAAAAATGTCAAAACTGGCATAGTCTTAATATTTAGCTTTGCTTGACAGTTCCTGTAGCATCAGAAAGGGTTTAAAGTATTCTGAAAAAGAATGATTATTGCCACCCATTCTTTCTGTTGTGTCTCTTTAAAATATATTACCTAAAGTGCATATTTCTACATTTTCTATAGACTGTTACCATCCAGATTGTCTTGTTCATGGCAAGATGCTCAGAAGGCTCACATTTTGGACATAGAGTTCTGTTTCCAAATTTTGTCACCTGAATTCCTCCTATGAGGAAATATGGGTTATCTCCTTGGGAATTCATTTTAAGAAGTTACATTCTCCATTATATATGTTCTTATTGCATGTTAGTTAATCAAAACCATATTAAATTTGCTATTGGTGGTTGCTACTGGTAGGGAAAGAAGGTGAGAGAAGAACTAGACTTTATGGATATCTCTATTTTTTTTACCTGGTTATTAACATATACAGACAGTCCAGTACTAAAGATTGAAAAACATTTGAAGTGATTTACAGGGCTAATTGGGGAAAGAAGGTTAACAAGCATCAGGATCCATTTTCTAGGCAACTTTTGTTCAGGATGCAAATGTTTCTATCAAAAAAACCCAAACAAACAAACAAACAAACAAAACAAAAAAGAAAACAGAATTTCTTTTTGATTGGTTAGATATCAAGCTCATTTACATCAGCATAAATCCAGATAAATTCATTTGTGTCAGAACACTTTAAAACTAGAATTTGGTTTATTTTCCATTCTTTCATAACTCAGGATGGGAACAGCTTGTTCAGAGCTCTTGCTTTCGCTGAGCTCTCACTTTGCCATCTTCTCTATTTTTAGAAGATTCTTGTTTTTTCTCTTTTTTTCCCCCACTCTGATTTTCCCTGCTTGGAATAGTTCCTTGATTCTGTACAAGTCTCTTTCATTTTTTGATATTCCTTTATTTGCTGGTTTTCTACCACAACTTAATGTATTATTTTTGCTAGTAACATTTTTCATTCGCTGCTGGTGAACTCTTATTCTTGAGGCAGAATCTTCAGACTGTACTGAAGCTGTTTTGTTGTTAACTGTCTCTTTTAAAGAATCACAGTTCAGGGACTTAATATCCTTAGAATTTTTTATTAAATTTTGACTACTGCTATTTTGAAAGGCAATTTATGGTCTATGCCTGCCATCTTTTCCTGTGTCAGCTCTGTCTCAGAGTAATAGAATGGCTGAGACCTTAGGATATTTGTTATCACAATTTTTTTTTTTCCATATAAAGCCAAGATGTTAGTCATCAGTACATTTTAGAACAATATTTTCCTGAACGTTTGATTTCATTTTATTTATTTGTTTAATTTTATCTATTTACTTGAAGATAACCGTATGATAACCATTTGATCTTGAAAGAATCTTCTGCATTACATAACTGCAGAATTTTCAATAAAGTGTATCTATAACACTGTCATCTAGTGCATCACTGCAGTGTAGTGTAATATAGTTTACACTCATCTGCCTCCTTGTGATGTCTCTTTATCCATGTAAACATTCCCAAACACATGAACAGAGCTAGTATTGCAGTGGAACTGCTTATTTCACACTGTTTAAAATGAGATCTTTTCCTAGTTTTAGTACTAGATGGACTTACATGTGTAAGATGCAACCATAGTTGTGTAGAGTGTTTACTCTTATTCATGTATCTCTTACTTATGCTAAATTAATCACTTGAAACTTATTGTTTTAAATTATTAAATAGGAAAAGTTTTATCCTTTAGTAAGCCTCAGGTTGTCCTTCATGTCTCCCTCACATCTAGACTAAGCATCAGAGGCCTATTCTGCAATTTTCCTGTGATTAATTGAAATGTTCAATTACTAAGGTTTGGCTGCCTACTTTGTGTGATTTAATTGCTTAGTATGTTTATTTCTTTCCATTTATGTTATTAAATGCAGTGACAGAGCTGACTGTGTGTCAAGGCAAAGAGTATTACCACACCTGAGGTAGTCAGGGTGAAAGATATGAGGTCAGCAAAAAACATTAGGTAGGCCAAAATATCTATCTCTCATCTCTGTATAATTCCATCAGAATAAATAATAGCAACTGATCATTATAGGGGTAACTTTTTCAAAACTGACACTTTCTTAGAATTGCAGTTCTAATTCCTTGGTAAAGAGTGCAATCACGTGTCTTAATTTTTGAGAAATACCTACTTTCATAAAAATGGGAACAGTTTTGGGTTTCAGTTTGTTTGGAAATCGATGCTGACAGTACCAATTCTTGTTTCCTAGCAGCCTAAAAAGTAAGAGTTTCTACCTTTAGGTTCTGCATTGATGTCATGGTTTAGGAATGGATCTCTCCAGTTTAGTGCTCCCACTGAAAAACTACAAACCACGCACTGCTTGCTCTCTCCTCCCTCCCCCTACCCATCCCTCTGCACTGGGATGGAGAGGAGAATTCAAGATACATGAGGTAAAGATCATGGGTTGAGATAAGAACAATTTACTGGAAACAGCAATGAGATAAGAAACAGAGAATAACAGGAACTGCAGCAATATTAAAAAAAAAAAAAAAAAAAAAAAAAAAAAAAAAAGGGTGCACAAGAAAGATGAATGATTCACCACAAAAAGATCACCACATGGGAAGCTGCAATGCTCGAACCACAGCCATGATACTCAGGAAGAGATTCCATTTCTCCACTCCTGGTAATGATGTGAGGTGGTATGGAACAACATCCATGTCCTAGCCATGCCCCATCCTGGCTACTGCAAAAATTAACTGTACACTGGCCAGAATCAGGACTATTGGTTTATTAAGAAAAATAATTATTGAATGTGTTTTGGCTGTTCTGGGGTTAGAGTAAATCAAGCCTCGCTGGTAGGACAAAAGAACTTATTTCTATATTTTTTTTATTTTTTTTGGGATCTCAACATGGCATGCCTATAATCCTGGTTTTTTACATTGCATGCACTTCAGCTTTTCAGATAATAATTTCTGAAGAGAAGGTGTTTTGAGATAAGGAGAATTATAGTGAATATGTGGCTACCTGACCACATTCTTTCGCTTCTCTCAGTCCTGTATCTCACATCCAAGAAAAAAACTGTTGAAAAAGAAAGAACAAGCGTATCTTCAGATATTATTTTAGTCTAAGTTGGTTGCATTATTTATAATTATATGTGTTATTTATTTTAAAAATATGTATTTCATTAATATTCATATCAATTTTACATTCAACTAAAAACATTTTCACCCCAAATAAGAAATTTTCTACTGCTTTTCTAAGGGATCCATGACCAGGAGAGTGTCTTGTACTCTCCTGCCAGACTTGAGTTCTTTTTGGGTCTGGTATTTGGCCTATGGATTTTGGCACAATCTTATTTCAACTGCACTCCAGGGTGCTTATGATATTCCTGTTGCTAAAGTTATTCCAAAAGCCATGATCAAATCTGAATACAGCTCTCTGTACATCATGCACTTCTATGCCTCAGAATATGGATGAGAGATCAAGATTTTAAATGCACATTGTGGAATAGATAATATATTTTTAAGGTAGGATTCTATCTATAATCTTTATGAGAAAAATTCACATTGAATAAGTATGAACTCTTTTTCCCTCTGACTAATGCAGAATGCTTCAGCTTATGTATAATTCACATCTTATGGTTTGTTTGCTACTCTTCAATGGAAAATTCAATAAAAACTTAATTAAAAAGAATAGATGTAGTATCATAAAGCTGAAACAGAGGCATAATTTCAGAGAGACTCATATTATACAAACTTGTATTAGTGTGATTTATAATTAAGGCAAGTAGTAGAAATATTAAAACTTGGGTTTTTTTCTAATGAATGATTGAGCTACTTGGAGAAAAATTACTTCATTAGCTCAAAAACTGACAGTGGTGAACACAAGGAGAAATAATATAATAGAAAAGATTTTGAAAAAGTAAAAGTGAAGCTATCTAGGAAAGTGGAAGAAAAGAATTATTAGTTAAAAAGAGAAATTGCATAAATTATTCCAATAACATTTCTATAAAAGCCATCAGAGTAATATCAGTAATATGCACATTTTATGAAGCAGGTGCTACTGAAATGATACTATAAATTGAACAGAAAGAGTCAAATCATTTGCCAAGTGATTAAAGTATTGCAATTTTTTATACTTTTAATGTAATATTTTTGTGGGATATGAATAAGTTTTACAACATGTAATATAACAATTTCACTCCTTGTGATCAATACCAACTTAGCTGTAATAGCCTATTCTAAGATTTATTATCATATTTTGCATCTCATACATAGATAAAGGTAGTTACGAGAAGAATAAAAGAATTGACTTACTTTAAAAAAATTTAAGACCTTCTAGTGAGGAAGATTCCTTGCTCACTGGTAAAAGATGCTTTGCATTCTTGCATAGGGTCTACCTTTAGGATTTCCTCTCCTGTTGCACTGTAATTAACAGCAAAATTAAAACTTACTTGAATGTGAAAATGTATTAATTTATACCCTGTTATCTGATTTGTAACATTTTGTGCTGTTTGTCATATATATATATATATATAATATATATATATATATATATTATATATAGCTAATATAGAGATGGAGATGGAAATGGAGATGGAAGGAAGGAAGGAAGGAAAGGAAGAAAAAGAGAGAAATAGAGAAAGAGAGAGAAATAGAGAGAAAGAAAGAAAGAAAGAAAGAAAGAAAGAAAGAAAGAAAGAAAGAAAGAAAGAAAGAAAGAAAAGAAAGAAAGCCCTGTTACATTAACTTTCATTCTAGATCCAAATTTATGCTGGTATTCCATATTTTGATTTCATCTTATCTTTTACATTCACTGTAAACAGTGTAATTGAGAGCAGTGTCAGTATAATTTGAAGATGTTGAATATCTCACACAATCAAGCTATGATGTGTGATTGGATTGCCACCTTCACTTCTTGTGATTAATATTACACTCTACAGAGAGATTTGATGATTGATACCAGCCAATTTAATCAGAAAATGAGGGTTACAACACATAATTATCAGTTCCAGAATATAAACTTTCAGAAAAAAGGCTGGTAAAGCAAAATCATGGTGAAATTATTTTTTTCTTTTTTTTTAATATCAAGTTTTAAAATCCAGCTGTGTTTTTATTAAAGAATCCAGTTGCCATGTCATACTGAAGTTATCTGTGCAACCTTTCTGGTTTACAGAAAAAAACAGCTATGATCAATGATCTTGATTCTTACATCATGACAGTTCTTTCAATAAAGTCCCAAAAGGAAATTTTTTCAACATAATCAACAGAGTGAAGTTTTATATCTGTTTTTAAATTATAGCTGTTTTCCCCCTCTAATGAAAACATTTCATCTATGCAAGTGAAAAAGCCACAGAATAAACTTTCATTGTCAAATTTCTTCAGGTGGACTGCGAGTTCTTGAAGTCAACTGGTACAATGGCCACTAATTTTTGTGGGTTTTTTTTCACTTAGGTAAGAGCAAATACCTTGAAAATATTGACGTGTCAGAGAGTCCCAACTTCTAATAAGAGGTTAAGGTGTCATTTTGAACACACATATTTTATCCCCTGCTATTTGAAAATACACTTAGAAGTAAGTTTGTCTTGAGACTATGAAAGGCATTAACAGCACTGGCACATCCATGCCTAATTCAGGGTGCTTGCCTCCACTGCCCGTGCAGACAGTGCAGGTTAAGTCCTTCAGGCATCATTTGAAGTGCAAACACAAGAAAGTATTCACTACATTCAAACCTGGTATCTGTATTATCCAACTAGTTGCTTCCCTCTGAAGCCAATGAAAAAGAGTAAGAACACGGACAGGATATGTGAAACTGCCCCACATTAAGCTGCTGCTCAAGTTTCTCTCCTTCTCTGGCATATTAGGAAGAATGGCCTCCTATGACCAAGGCATAGGCTTCTGCAGAGGAATAATTTTTCCCCATTTTGTTGTTAGTTAATTTTTAGTTAGTTAATTATTTAATTATTTAATTTTAATTAGTTTTGTAATTTTGGTATTTTGGGGTTTTTTTCCTCAGCAGCCTGGACTTAGATGTATTCCACCCATGTACCACAACGTCACTATACAATTATTTTGCACTGGAAAGATACGTATTTTGGAAAAGTTATTTTGGTTTTGAAAATAAACAGTGCTGTCGTATTCTAGTGGGCTTAAGTACACAATTGAACATCCCTCAATATGAACTTTAGAATTGAGAAAAGACTGAACAAAGTCAGATTTTAGAAATTGGAGATTGGGCAGTGAATAGTAAAATGCTCTTTTAGTATGCTGCCTATATGCGATATTTTAAGAATATTAAGGCTTTCCCTGTCAAGAAAAGACAAAAAATACTAATTAATTAAACAATACCAAAGCTATGAATGCATTTTTTTTTTTAAAGCATCCCTATTTTGGCAAAAGGAACTCAAAAAATGCAGTAGGCATAATACACAGACAGTATCACTTAGCTGTTATTTGTCAAAACAGATTTCAAAGTGCTTTGAAAGGAAAGTAGGAAAGGGAAGTCTCAAGTGTCATTATTCATACAGAGTGCAGAAATTGAGGTATACAGACATAAGGTGACAGCTTCCAAGAAAAAAATAAATGTAAATGATGCTGCAAATTCTAGCTCAAATCCCTATACAATGAACTAATGTCTGCCTCTTTCCTTGATTTATATTGTCTTCTTGTAACAAACATATGCATAAAGCATGCATAAAAACCTTAGACTATGTTCCCCCTTTGCCCATGCTTGTCTTCCCTGAGTTTATTAGTGTGGCTTACAGGATAAATCACCAGAACAGTTCAAGACCTCCAAGAAGTTTTGTAAAACCTAACTCGAATTCACAGCACCTGAAAAAAAAGACAAAGCAAGGAAGAGAAAAAGAGGAGGGAGACAGAGAGAGAAATATTAAAAAAAAAAAAAAAAAAAAAAAGAAAAAAAAGAAAAAAAAAAAAGAATTTTTTTGGACTTCTTCCATTTCCAATTTTCACACCTTATACCAACCTCTAGTTAATATAAGTTGTTGTTCCTGTTTATCTCTACAGGATATCTTTAGTGAAATCCTTAAAACATTGTAGCTGTTTAGGGACTCCAAGTGCCTCAGTCCTGGAGAAAATAATTTGAAAATCCATTAAAGAAAATGGAATTTTAAAGCACTACACTCATTGCATTTCTGACTTTTTCATGTTCATGGTTTGCACTTCTCGTTAGAGTTAAGGTCAGAGACGTGGTGGTACCTAAGTTCTACAGTGGCATGTCACTAGGATATATATATATATATAAATAAATAATAATTCTGTACTTAAACTGTACTTATCATGTCACACTGTAGAGTTGCCTAGGAGGTACATAGAGCAAATGACCCTATTTGTAATATATTCAACATAAACACTTGCAGTCAGACTGTTTCCAGCATCCTCATATTTACCAACCTTAGTGGAGCACTTTCTTTGCCAATTGAGCCGATATCACCTAATTAACACAAAGATTTACAAACCAGACTATTGAACATAAACATAGATACAAAAATACATATTCCAACTAAGTTCCTATTCCGAATTTTGTATATTTGCTCGTAATAAAATGCCATTTGGCATTTGCAAATTGCACAATATTTCTCCATAAGTCCTGTGGTGTTTTTGCTGTTTAATTAGATGGTTCTTATAAATAAATTGTTCATCAGAAATAGTTGCTCACATTACTCTCATTTTTAGATAGATAGATAGATAGATAGATAGATAGATAGATAGATAGATAGATAGATCGACAGATAAAATGAGAGATAATAAGTATATTCCCTTTGTCAAATCACCTCAGCATTATGGCAGGGATAAAAAACATTAAATTAATTCAAAGCTTATGGAACTGGGAAAAGGCTCCACATTCTATACTCTAGCTCTCTTTCTTGGGAGGAAGCACTGTCACGTCAGGAAAAAAAAAATATTCTGCAGAGTCTGGAGTTGCATACGCTCCAGTAAAAAGCACAGCAGAGAAACCTTTTTTTTTTTTTTTTTTTTTAAATAAAATAATGCCAGAGAAAGAACTTTTCAGTGTTAGTATTGATGCTGAAGAAAGGTTTAAAGCTTAATAAGTACATATATAAATTTGTCCTTGCAATACCTCTTGAAAGAAAGAGGTTGAGCTACTGAGCTGTGGATTCACAGATCCAGTGAGACAGTCATAAAAACTACTCCCATGGGAATACATAGAAGAAGAAAGCTCATGTGGAATATTCCCATTGGGAAAGTTTGGTTCCAGTAAATTGGGTTTTTTCATGTAGGAAAGTGTGAAATACTAGGACAGGCAAGGTGAAGGAGGACAATTATTTTCTCCTTAGCCATTTTTGATACATATTTTTTCCACCAATACAGCTTCAAAATGACTACAAAATGTTTTCTCTATTCTATGAGAAGTTTTCATCTACAATCAACCATTTGTTATTTTCCTAAACTTCAGGGCAGAAAAAAAAACAGAAAATGTAGTTTCCATAGGACATATTCCTTGTTCTAGAGGACTTATTCAAATACATTTCTGCAGATGAAAGAATGTTTTCAGAAAAAAAAACACGCTCTCATGATGCACTCTCCATCCATTTAAAAGTTTGCTTTAAAAAATCTTGAAATCAAGAAAAAGAGAGGTACTCTTTGAAACTATCATTTTGCGTAGGGATGAAACCGCATAGCAGAGTACATCTAGATTTTACCACATGACTTTGAATTCTTACAGGTTACAGCATGATGACAGTAATCTGAGAGCTTTCCTCACCCAGTGCTGTTGTACAACTGTTTGACAAAATTTTCCATTTAGAAGGATGGACATGTTAGTGTAAGAGGTTATGAATTGTGAACACTGTCCTACCAGCATTATTCTAGTTGTTGAAAAAAAAGCTTTTTTTCTCAAAATTAATCTTTCCAATACCCCACTTTTAAATGCTCACAGAGGAAGCACACTCATGATCAGTGGATTTTACTGTCCAGATGGGATTTTTACAATTCTCTATTTAAAATTATTCAGAATGCTGTCAACAAATTCTAGCTCATTTGGAATGCAACTTATCAGATATTCACCCAGACTAAAAGAACAGGACTCACATCATTCAACTTAGCTGCAATATAGTGGCTTCCCATTTGACAGCATATTGATTTTTATTTCTTATTAACTGTCTATTATTGTTTATTAGGTAATGTTCCATCATAGCCTTCTTGGCTGATAAATACGTGCTCTCCTGTCTGTTTGTAATGATCCAGTTAAGTTGACCAGCTGCTGTCAATAGAATATTAGCATTTTATGGATTAAAATGCTAAGATTATTGATGGAAATGAAAATTCCCAGTTGTACCAGTTTCAAAAAGCATAGAGAACAGCCTATGACCCATTTTGTGGTTAAGCATTAAAGCAGTCTGTTCTAGGAAGTATTCTAGACCGCATATTTCTTAAACATTCAGTAGCTTGTGTGGTCTTGTTCCAATAAATACAGAAAACTTGGAAAAATATGCTTCTTGTCAAGCACTTCTATTTCCTCTTAGATTTTATCTACCGAGGTTACTGAAACATGTATTGTCCTTTTTTTTTTTTTTTCTGGCACTATAATGTGCAGGAGTAGAAATCACTGTGTGACAGCCCAACCCTATGAGCACAAATGGCTTTTTGGTCAATAATTACAGTTATAGTGCTATTTATCTGGCATTCTAGTTCTAATATGACCTGGTATTAACCTTTATTTAGAAAACTGTTTGGCCAGTGATTTTTTATCAAATGTCAGATATAGTTTACAATGAAAGTACTTAGGCACTTTGCTGGAAGCTGAAAGGGAAGTATATGGTAGCATTTCATCCTTAACCTTATAGATGAAACAGTAACACATTATAAAACAAAATTTACTGGTGCATGGATTCCTACAGACAACTATGCTAGAATTCTTCTCAGTGGCGTTAAAGATTTGTGTGACTTTTACACTAAGTAAAGATTTCTAGTCTCTTACTATGTATTCTGGAAATGTATGCAATAAAATCCCAGGGGATCAGAATTTATCAATGAAAAATTTGGCAATGTTGCTGAAGTTAGACTATCTCTTATCTCTCTTTGGAGAGCTATGCTCATTTTTTAAATATTTGCTTGGTCTTTTCAGAGATTTATCTTGTACTAATTAAATACATTTTAATTATTCTACCTTTGTCTTTTGCTGGAGAATGAGAGCCTCTTTCCGGAACAAAACTAAGGGAATGCATCAAGACTAGATTTTGGAGAGGGTGATATTAGAAAATAAAAAAAAAAAAAAAAGTTATAAGCCTATTTTAATGTGTTTCAACATCATTCATGTAAATTTCTCAGAAAGTTTAAGAAATATATTTATTAATAAACCTCCACTAGGCAAAGAGAATATGAAGAGACTAGTGAGGCAAAAGATCCAAACAATGCATAAAGCAGCATAATTTTTTCTGAATCAGTCAAGGATTCACACTAGCTAGATTACAAAAATATAGTGAATTGTTTATTGAATGGTAAGAACAGAGATAGAAGATAACTTTTATTCTTCTGTTATTCTGTTCCACTATTCTACATCTCACTGGTGGAAAAACAGCAACCCCTTATTTTCCTGTATTGGAGGATTTTACATATACTCTTTTACACCCTGCAAGAGACACCTGCAATTGGACTTGAAAAATAAGGAGGGACACTTATAAAATCCAGATAGTTGTAGTATGCAAATGCCTGATGACATCATGTCTTAGGAAAAAGAGGTTGAAAATTTGGAAGTATAGTGTCCTGCACCTGGGGAGGAATAACCAGAGGCACCAGTAACTGCTGGAAAGCCGCTCTGTGGAGAAGTGAAGACTGTCCAGCAAAGTTTTATAAAGATTAAGAGATTGGAACATATCTCTTATGAAGAAAGGCTGAGAGAGTTGGGTCTGTTGACCTTCTAGATGAGACATCTGAGTGGGAATCTCATCAATGTCTCTAAATATCTGAAGGGAGGGTGTCAAGAGGATGGAGTCAGGGTCTCCTCTGTGATGCCCAGCAACTGGACAAAGGGCCTTGGGAGCAAACTGAAACACTGAATTTCAATGTGAGGGAAAACTTCTTTACATTGAGAGTGACTAAGAACTGTAACAGGCTGCCCAGAGAAGTTGTAGAGTCTCTTTACCTGGAGGTGCCTGTCCAGAACCTACTTTAGCAGAGGGGTTGGAAAGAGTGGGGTCCAGAGTATTCCCACCTTCCAACCCCCACCATTCTGTGATTCTATGAAATGCAGAAATATAAACACTGAATTTAGGTGATACGAGACAGCACACTTGAACCTCAGTAGAAAGATTTCTCATCAAAAGTCAATGGCCTCTCTCTAGAGATAAAGTACCATCCTTTGTGGAGAATAATCTGAAGAACTATATAAGAAACGAAAAAAAGTTGCTTCAAAGTAACATCACTCATGATTTCTCAGCATATCATGCAGTAAGTTGCAGATTTACTGACACCCAAGACATTTTTTAACTTTGACACAACACAGTATGATGTGTTACTGCTTTACTGTGCCATTCCCTCCTCTGCTTGCAAACTGAATCTTTGTATGTCCATACAATGAGAAGCCAAGGCTTTTAGAGTATGCATGCTATCCATATTTTCCTGGGAAAAGGAAATATTATTTTATATCACATAAATATCATTAATATGTTTTCTATAACAAGCTGATTGTCCTTCTACTTCCACTTTCCAAAAGATAAATTAAAAACGTTTAGAAAGCTTTATATTATCTGCAGATCTGAACTAAAATGTGGATACAAATACAGTTTTCTTCTTATAGGAAAGTCTGTTAGATGGAAAGCTGATATGCTGGGGTTAGTTTCTGTTAGGAAAGTGACTTTGGGTGCAATGTTTTCAGTATTTTAAATACAGTGCACAACAGCTTTGTCAGGGAAGGTGGATCATAACTACTCCTAAAGTACTTATCAACAGATATTTTTCTAACAATTCTCACCTTAACACTTGAAGAGGAATAGACTGCTGTATTATTTTCTTACTGAGTGTGACTATGCAGGTGTTGCAGACTTACAATAATTTGGTTTCACTGGGATATGTAAACCTAAATATTCATGAATGTGTAAAAATAAACTCTCCATAGATGCGGGTGCATGCAGACAAGTAATAATTTTTAAAAATGTTACAGGGCAATGTCATCTCAAAAATTCTTTTGGTTTTCCCTTTTATTTCCACAAATTGTTGTATGGGTACTATTCCTGATTTCTCTAGTAATACTTTTGAGACACTGAAATAATACAACAATGCATTTTAAATTTTACTTTGTCTATCTGAAAGGACACATCAATGTATTAAACATTAATTCCTTATTTTCATAATAGATCAATCTAGATATTTGGCAATTCCAGTCAATTTGACAGATGTCACAGCATCTCTGAAGAACTTACCAATTTTGCAAACTGGTTTTTAAAACATCTGTATCAGAGGTGATAGCTGTGGTCTCTAAACACTTAAACCGAGATAGAAAATTGTATCCTTTTAAACTTATTTTCTTCACAGAGATTTCACTAAATTCAACTACTTACAATACCTGAAACAAAATTATTCTATCAGATCAGAGGCAGATTTTTGAAGTTTTTTAAATGTAGAGCCACTTTCTCCTTGCCATAAGCAACTCTTAGTGACGTTTCACTCACTAGCCAGAAAACACCATGGACAAGTCTTCACCATCTCTGCCTTTGAAGTGTGTGACCTTTCTTAAGCAATGAGAAATTGAAGTTCAAGGGACAAAGTTTCTAATAGAGCACACAGTCTGTTAGATTTTTAGTACTCTTCTGAACCTTTTGAGGTTTGCCCATCTCTACTAATTATTTTCCTTTCTTACTCTTTTATAGCTAATTTTTCAGTTGTAAAATATTTCAATTGAAATATTAATTTTAGTTTCCTTCGAGGCTAAGAAAAAAATAATGTTCTGAGCTAAAGATGGTTATGGATGTGAAAGTAAGACAATAAAGTGCTTAGGTTCAAATAAAAGTGCCATACAAATTTCACTGCCTAAGAACTAATTTTAAGCAAATGTCTAGCAGATAATTAACAAGAAAACAATTATTTGACAAATTTAGACCCTTCTTATACCTACAAAAGACTCATAGGTAGCTCAGGATTTCCAGTAATGTACTGACTCAGTGAATCCATTCTGGAAGTAACTTTCAGAATGGGTTTGTTCCAGGTAAATGATAAGTAAATTGCTGTGTTTGAGATAAGTCATGTGATACTGTCTTTGGCTTCCTAATGAATGAAATAGGATTTCCCCTTGAAATCCTATTTTACCTGACTCAGACACATGCACGTGTACAGTTAAAACCTATCAATGGAATAATTCTTGAAGGCAAAAATCATAGATGAATAAATGATTGCCTGACAAAAAACATTTAAAAATTTAAGTTAGTATTTAAAGATAATATTTTCTATTATCTATACAGTTCAAGTTGCTGGTTTTGTCACTCCCTTTGAAAAATTATTAACTAAAGCATCATTCCCTGATGTTATGACTGGGAGCCATTAAACTATTGTCCTTTAACAAAGGGGCCTTGGTGGGAACTTGCCTGTAGGGTTTTCTTCTCCATGTTTATGACCTGATTAGAGGAAGCTTATTTTGGCTTTTTGATATCTGCCTATATTTCATTCCTACATTATTGTTTGGCTTTTGGTTCAAGGGCCTTATGTCCTCTGCATATGACTGTTTCTGGCAAATAAGTGCCTCGGTGTCTTAGAATTATTGCCTAAAACTTAGGAAAGGCTGTAATGGATTAAACAAGTACATTCATCTTAGCAGGTCAGATCTGTTGGTCTCATATTAATATTGCTGAAAGGAGTGGGTGTTCAGAATTCAAACATGTCTGAATTCAAATCTGCCATGACTGATGTTTTGATTAATAAAAGAAAATAAAAAGGTCAAAATAAAGAGCTTTACACTCTTTTCTTTCAGCCTCAAGATTAACCATTTACAACATTTCTCTCAAGTTGAAGCAGAGAGGCTGCATAGAATATGCATTCATTTTTATGAGGGTTACTTCTTTATTATTTGTTCTGGTAATGAGGTTCAAGGCACAAGTGTAGACACATCTTCAAGGAGCACTAGAGCATCCAGGGAACAGCTAAAAGAAGATATGCACTTATTTGTTACATTTAACAAAAGAACAAAAGAAGAGAAATGCAAAATTACAGGCAAACAATCTTGGAACATTGTGTTCCTTGTAAATTTAAGAAAATAGCTTTGGTTTCCTTTTTTTCTAATTCTTCTTTTAATACTATCTTTTTTTTTTTAATCCAGAAGAGGTGGGATAGTGCCTATCTAAATTAACAGCTGATATGTTTGGCATCAAAACAAACAAAAAGCTGGGGAAAAAATAAACCCAAAAAACAAACAGCACCAAATGTGTTGCACATTGTACTGAAACACTCCGTAGTCATGACTGTTGACTTATGGCCAAAACCTTATCATTGAAAACAGTCCAATGTAACATGATACAGCATATTCTCTCTTTTTTTTTTTTTTTTCCTGGTTGCCAAACTAACTGTTGAATACCAAAAGACATTTATCAGTAATTAACAGATGACGCTTCTAGTTAAATTTGCTACAGAGTTTGTTGTGCATTTTATTCCTGCATAATCAGTGGATGTTTGGACTACAGGCCTTCACACCCAGTGCACCCCTGCTCTTTGATGAATTATGCTATTTTTAGGAAATTCTTTTCAAAGTTGTGGTGGCTTATCATCCTTTTTGGAGGAAAAAGATTCACTGGAAGCAAAGATAATTCAAAGTTTATTTCACAGTTGGGAAACAAACGGCACCCTGCCTCTGTCGGTCTCCCCATATCTCTGTTTTGCACACACCTGATCTGTTTACATTTAAAACATGACAAACAAGCCATGATAGTCTAATAAAGTGCCATCCTATTCCTACTGAAGCAGTGAAGAGACTTCCCCTTGCATCAATACAAATTGAGCTGGATCCCCAGAAATCTCCTCTTCCATTCATTCAGACTCAGCAAGCAATGAAGATGGGTATCTGCAATTTAGATGCTATAGAAC
>CM019215.1:67003615-67072594 GCA_009741485.1 Malurus cyaneus samueli | reverse complement strand
CATATATTTGAAGTCATAATAGATATCTGATAAAGGTTTCCGTTTTAAAGGTCTCTGAGTTTCAGCCTTTTATTTTTTATTTTTTTTTAATTATTTCTCCTTATATTTCTTCTCTTATGAACAGAATCCTGAAAATGGGATGTAGATCACTGATCTAATCAGTTTAGTCATCTGTACCTTATATTTGTAATTTTATCAGAGAGTAACTACAGTATCAAGTAAGCAGGGGTAGAGCCAGCCATGTGTACAGTAGCAGATACTTACTCTCATAAGTGAGACCTTCTTACTTAGTTTATTTAGTTCTCTTTTTCTGAGTTAATAATTAAGAAGAAAGTACTTTTTCTGATAAATTACACAAACTCATATTTAAGTTCAGTGTGGCTTCCTACTGTTAGCATTGCATTACTATTACCAGTTTGACCTAGCTGATTCTGTTTCTACTGTTTTTACAGAGGTCTTGATGTATATCCAGAGAATTGGGGTGTGCTGGTTTATCTGCAGGAACTGTGTATATGTCGGAAAGCCAAAGACATTTGTTCTGATATATTTTACATCACTCTGCAAAGTGCAAGATAAATTTGTTTTTATTCTGAGATTTCTGAAAATGATGTGCACTGTTCTGGAGACTTTCTTCTCCCATTGTCTCCTGTGAGAGCTAGAAGGCCTTCAGGGTGTCTTAGAACAAAAGTAGAGTGCATGAGAAAACATTTCAAAGTTGTTTGCCTTTCCCCTTAGAGCAAAATAAGGATAAATGTTTATCTATTCCTTTACATTGTTCACTCTTCTTCTCGCTTCTTGCCCCTTACCCTTTCCACCATATTTCTATAATTTCTCACATTTATTCCTGAAGAGTTTGCTTTATATACCCCCTCCCACCTCCTTTCAGAAAATACCCGAAAAAGACTGTAGGTTCCTGTTTGTTTCCATGTCCTAACCAATAATTTCAGCAAAATATATCCTGCAGCCTGACTCTTCCACACAGCTTACAACATATTTTTTAAATTTTTTTTTTTTCAAAGTACATACCTCATGAGATATATTAGTCACACAGAGCTGTATCTGTGGAACACCTTTAACAATTTGTCAAACTATTTATCAAGGTGAAATCAACCAGCCCAACATTTCATACTGACACCAACTTAATAGCTGAACTTGAAAGTTAAGATCCATTTTTTTATTTGCAAACACATTGGATATAAAACATGGATTGAACAAAAAGTATATAACACAAAATATATCTAAGGTTAATGAAGCCATTGACTGATGGCCACATGCTCCAGGACATGGGCCCTCTGGGTTTGATGGTGGCAAAGGACACAAAAACGCCAACACCTACGTCACAGACTTTCTTTCTTCAAATGCAAAATGTATTCAAATACAATGTATTGCAAACAAGTGCAGCATTTTACTTTTGCTCTCATCTACATAGTCCCTTTTTGGAGGATAGGTGCTAAAGACATGCAAATCTTCAACTCCTTCTACTCAGTTGTCCTAACCACTAATTAAATATGGAAGGATTACAATACATGCATAAACACTAAATATGTAAATTACCCTAGGTTTTCTTCATTGTAATGGGGAATTGGGAACACAGTGATTCAGATTCATTTACAGATATAACATCAAAAATATTTCTTCCTTTGATGGTAGCAACAATATACCACTTCAGGCCTTGATTAGAGTTCATATTATTAAATGTAGTACAGAACACATGAAACATCTATTGAAAGGATCTACTAGTTTATAAACTAAATAACACATCCTTGAGGAAGAAAACATTTGCTTCCACTGAAACAGATGTGACTCATGAATGCTACAATTTTCTCAAATTACAATGAATTTTTTATTAATATGTGTGTGCAGCAACAAAGTTTAAGCTAATTTTCTGAGAGCTTATTTTAACCATTTTTCTACTAAAGTACAAGGAGGCAAGTTTTCAATCCATGCCAGGCATTTCAGTAGTAGGCTGACACTGCCTGTGAATATTGCAGTAGCAACATCTGTAGGATGGTGATTCCTTGCTGATTTCTTCCCCAGACTGACTGATGCTTATTATTTCAATCCCATCACATCAGTTATTAACATTTCAAAAGAACCATGATTTAGCTATATGATAGATTGAAGGAAAAATAGAGGTATTATCACTCTACGACGTCACACAGCAGAAGTTTTCAAGGGAAGTAATCCACTACTGATCTAAGAAAACTTCCTCTTTTTGAGGAACATTTTATTTTATCACAAATAATGGAGGTAGATAGAACTTCTCCGTCAATGTGTCATCCACTTTCTTAGGATAGTCATTAGCTTCTGTGTTATTAGATTGGATAAGAGGATTTTTAGTTTAGTGAACCTTGAATGACAATGCTTGTGTTTATGATTGTTTGCTTGTTCAATTTAATGTATTTGAAACAGACTATGACATAACATTACATCCATATATATATATACACACATTGAACTTTGCAGAATGTGTGAATGCTCATTTTTTCCCATATTGACATTCTGCTATACCAAATAAGATCCATATTCAGCTTTAAGGAAATAACTGCATTACAAAAATCAGTTTGGAGAGCTGCTCTTGTTAAATTACAAGTCTTATTGTATTTATATACATTTAGCAGAGAACATTTTGCATCCATTTACCTATACAAATGGGTACCTCCAATTTTGCTAAAACTTCTGACTGAAGTTTGAAAGGCAGAACAGGCTCAGTATCATTGGTTTTCCTCACTATTTTACTAATTGTAGTAATCTAACTTGAATGGATGAAGTGAAAAAAATAATAAATATGGAGTAATGTCTACATAAAGAAAGGAACAAAACTGAAGCATAATTGTCATCTGATCCTTATAGTAAAATATCATCTCACAAGAAACCTACCAGAATCAGCAAGAATTTTATTTTCTGCAGTTCTCTATATCAACATTTCAAAAAATTGTACAGAAGAACACTGTTGCTCTAAAAAAAAATTGGGGTATAAACCTGGAATTTTTCTGATTTAAAAAGATTCCAAAATCTTTTGATGGCTGGCTAATACATGTATTGTATTTTATCTTTTCAGGGGCTTGTGCTCTTAAGTTACCCATCACAACAATGTAGCTCATACTGGCTTTTCACAAAAGCCTCCAGATACGATTGTTTCATGGACTACACCTACAGCAAATGAGTGCATGATGCAACTGCATGCAAAATTAATCATTCATGCATCAGATTTAAATAAAAGCCTTAATAAAAGACTTTAAAAAGAATACAGAGGTTATTCCTTTTCAATATGCTCAGAAATAAATTTTAAAAAACAGTGCTTTTTGGCAGACCAGACTTGTTTGTAACAATACAAAAGATTCTGGCATATGACTTCTTCAAAAGACCTTGAACAATCTCTTGTGAAATCACACCCACTCCAACAATAAGGAAAGTTCAAATAGCAAGTCCACTGTTTTTCAGATGCAAATGGTGCTATTCCTATGGTGAATTTTCTAATGAACATACTTTTCTCATCTATTTATGTATTATATTTACAGTTTCAAAATCCCATTTTTCCTGCATCTACTCTAGCTTCAACACTAGGGGAACAGCCTTCAACAGGACCAACTCTTTGCATAACAGTTCCAGATTATCTATGTGTATCTATCTCATTTTCATTTGACTCAGAAATTGTTCACTTTTGTTTTAACTAATCAGTACACTTTACCGAAATATTTAAAGTTTAAGTTAAATCGGATTTTGTATCTAAAATACAATTTTTTTAAAAGTAGACTAAGGAAAACAGTTCTTATCAGTAAAATATTAAACGGCAAATCTTTGATTCAAAAGAAGCAAAATAGATAGTGCTTGACAAAAAAACTGGAAATAGAACTTTTGAAAGCTGTCTATTTCATCTGTTCAGGTGTTTTTTTCAGGGTGCCTAGGCTTTCCCAGCTTTCCTGCACACAGATTCTGTCTTAGACTGCAGAATTCATTAATGGCACTTGTAATCCTCTGCCTGCCTTTCTGAAAACACTGCATTTGCAAGAAGCTTCACTGCTCACTACCTACCTCTGGGCACCTTTAGGCTCCATTTCAGCTCAGGTCAGAAGTACACTCCTAATGTTTAGCTCCCAAATGTCCCCAGTTGGCACACCTCAGCTGGCATTTCAGTTCACATGCTGGATGTATTTCCGGTGAAACTAAATCTGGATTTTCTCCATGAGCACAGCTGATGGGCTACAGCCACTAAAACCACTGGACTGCAGGAGCAGACTAAAATTAATTCAAAGTACACCCTCTAGAGGTGCCTAGTATTGGTATTCCATTTTACATATCTGCATCTGCTGAACTGCAGTTCTGGCCCTGAAGAATTTTTTTAGGCCCTGCTGTGTCATTTTGAAGTTAGAGGGAGAAAAGCCCAAAGTATGATCAGTTTTCTCTCCACTGGATCTACATATTATTAAAGTGAAGTTGACGTCCTGCCCATCCAGCCCGTCTTCCTAATCACATTAACATGAATTAAACAATGTAAAGACACTTTATTCTTCTGCTTCTATTTCTTACTACTTTCTTTCTTCTTATTCTTTTCAATTTCTTACTTACCAACTGCAGTGATGACCAGTTCCCCTAAGCAACCTTTCAACTGCCTGAGCTGATGATTGATGATGTATTCAGCTCAAACACAGACGAGAACATGCTTGAAAATGAATTAATTGATAGATACAAAAAAAAAACTTGTGGCAAACAGATGAAAGGATTATAATCCCTCTAAGAAAAAAAATATTTTGTCAGTTGATACAAATAACACAATATAAAATATATGAAGCTTTTTTGTTTTTAAATTTCTCAAAAAAAAAAAAATCAGTTTCTCTATTCATCTCTCATATTTTTTTACCCACCCAGGTATGCTGATCTATTTTAATTCATAAGTTGTTTTGCTACAGCAATAGTAATTCATTAATTATCTTAATTCACAGAAAACTTTTGAAGACTTTTTTCAATTTCACTCATTTTAACACTGAGGTGTCAGTAACATTGACAAGATTGTAATAAGTAATAGTGAAGAGAGTGACAATCCCAAATTAAAAATATTTAGATCAATTTAAACAAGACAGATATGAACAAAATTTTCCTTATATTTGGAACTACTTGCATGCAGTGGAAAACATTTTAATATGTGGTCTGGATGGTCCCTTCCAGCCCTGCCTTTCTCTGCTTCTGACAGTTTTTGGTTTTTCTTCCCTGGTATCATCTCCTTTTATTGTTCATCTGTGCTCTGAGCCGGCTTTCAAAGAGCATTATTTACTGAGGTGAGCTCAACTAAAAGTTTGAATGGCATTTCAAAGGGATTCAAAGCAGTTGCTCTTGAATGGCTCCAGGTGAATAGTTTCACCTAGTGAATAGTTTTAGGAATAGTCTGTTTCTTTTCTCTAACCTTTTATTTCTTCTCTCTCTTTCTCTGACTGACTTCCACTCACCACAGAAATATAAAGAGACAACCAGTCTGAAATGAGCACAGTAGGGAAAAGGAAAGGGTGAGGAGACAGGAAAAAAGAAGGAATTTGTAAGTGGAAAGGTAATAATTAAATAATGAGGCAACAAGGTCCTTATAGATAACATCTACCAAGAAAACACAGAATTTCAATATGTACTAACTTCTATGTTACTTTAGAAGTGTTACTCTCTAGCCTTGGAGTAAAATGAATAATTCTTATGTGGCTAGAGTTTGCCTCAGAAAGTTTCTCCTTGCTTATATTTTCCCAGCTTTGTAACTGAGTCTAAAACAGTATTAGGTCACAGCAAATGATCAAATGTAGCCAGAGTAATTTTGAAGAGCATGAATCAATGAAGAAGATGATGATATGAGCTTGAACTTTCACTGACATTTCAAATTTGTAATGTACTCATTTAATAGTTGCTTACACATGCGATGAATCAGCATTAGCAGACACAATGGGTTTCTTACATCTGTTCCTATGCATCATTGAACCATTAATGATTAGCATTGGTGTTCAGGTTATAGCTGGTTAAAAAACAGATATCAATGTCCTCAGTTGGATTTCCAAAATACTTTGGAATTTAGTTGTCCATTTCCTTTTGAAAGTATGTCTTATTTCTTCTCTTATGATTAATATTTCAGAGTCAACTATTCATTTACAAAAGACCTTTCAAAGTTTCAGTCTTCCTTACTGTTCTTTCACAAAACAATCATTCATTCAGGCCTGGTTTTAAGTCTGTATATCTTCTGAGGATAAGAGATACTAAAACATGACCATGACAATATAGTAAATTTTTAACAGTTCTAGAAAATACACAGAGAATTTTTTTTGCTTATAAAATGCGGTTGCTCTTCATTTGTTTGATTTTTTCCCCCTAAATCACAAGGCTGCAAACTACTGAATAACAGTACATACAGAAATGTTACTATTATATTGCCATTCAATCGGGAAGAATAGCTAGAACATAATAGTAAGGCATAATATTACTGCTTCTCAATAGCTAATAACAGGGTTTACACATGAAAAGCAGTCTGCACCACTTCTCCCAAAATCTTATAATACCTCAATGTATTCTCAACACAGACTATTGACAATTCTTTTCTGGAGCATTCTTAGCTGTAGATAATGAAGAAGGAAATCCGACTTTGAAAAGGAAAACTACTATATCTGCCAAACTGTAGTCTCCAAAGTTTTCCTCCTTCATTCAAAGCCCTTTTGAAGGGTCCAACCAATCCCCACACTCAGAACTGTTGCAACCATTCTTGAGAAGCCTGATCATAACTTGTATTTTACACTCTGGGCTCATTTCAGAGTAGTCCAAATGCTGGCTGGTATAAAAGTCTTCCTGCATGGGATGTGTACATGACATTTCATAAGGTTGAGGTTGTGAACTGAGTGGCAGGTGGGAGGCAAGGGGGATTAGGGGTTAACAGGGTTTTAACACTAAGAATATGGGTTGTAGCATAATAACACAGAAACAGAATAAGAGCACATGACATTTGCTACTATTTTCAACCATCTATTGATATAGTTCAGGGGAGTCTTTTAAATACCAGGATATAGGAGCAGTACCCTGGCCTGTGACATTACTTACTAATCACTATGTTTTTCTACAGAGCTCTTGGTAAACGTCGCTGAAGAAGGACCCTGCATAAAAAAATACTGTGTTCACTGCAGTATTTGAAGCTGTTTCTTTCCACCAGCTTGTATTCAATTGCCTGGATTAGCAGAGGAGGGTTCAGGAGGAAAATGTGTTTTGTAATTTTGGAATGAACTTGAAGTTTAATGAAAAAAATTAATAACATATTTGTTTTATTAATGAAAGACAAAGTAATTTGTAAAGTGAAATTTGCACACCAAACATTTTTAAAAATGCAGCACTTGACCTACTGCAATGTTGTTTAGGGAAATCACTGTTTCTTTACATCCTGGAAATTATATAATGAGAGTTAAAATGCTTTGTTAAACAGTTTTCTTTCCTAAAGATTTTTCCTGTTTATCAAATATTGTGTTGTTTGACATCCTCTATATATTCATTATTTTCTCATTGTTTTTCTTAACAGCTTTTAAATGTTTATTTTAGGACTGTTGTTTTACTGACAGAAGTTCTTGAAACAGAATTGTTTTTCAATGCACTGCAAAAGGATGTTCATTCAAGGGGAACAACAGCTTGGATATCTTGCCTTCTGGACTGATTGACAATAATGCTGAAGAAAGGATTTGCTTTTGAGCTTACTGTTTCACAGTCAAAAAGCTTGCCAGATCCAATAAATCTGCATTTACTTCTAACTGTTCCTTGCATCTTTGCTCTCTGTGCTAGAGAAGAAATTTAGGAAAGCAAACTTGAGTTAAAAGCTCCAACAAGCTAGTCTATAGACCATTATTTTTTAAGTCTCCTTGTTACACTTCAGATTTAAAATAATTTGCACACCATCCACAATGATCCTTTGTCCTGCTTTCTAAGATTATGTCTGTCCAACCAATATGACCTGCTTTTTCATGTGTGATTTGTGAACAAATAACATAAATCAAAAATGCCACACTAGTGAGGGAGAGAAGGACCCAAAGACAATTTTACCTTTCTCAGAATGAAACTCTCTTTTGTATAGCTGTACTGGTGAGTTAAAATCCAGTTCTTTCCTATCCTCTCAGCTTTCAAAGTGTGAACAAAGCAAGGAAATCTAGAGAAAAGTTCAAAGCCCATCGTATTATTGAGATTGTAACCATTGTCTTTGGTGTGCTTTGGAGCAGACCTGGAAGTGCTGGTCCAAGAGCTCAGCAATCCACCACAGTCTAAGGTGGAGAGCTCACCTGGGATGAGGCTGTGATTCAGTCCCTTGGGTTCCTATCAAAATCCACTATTCTCCAATTAGGGAAAGCCACCGTGGGAAATATTCTGTAATTTCCAGTGAAACCCTTTGGAGTTCATGCCTATGAAGTGCAGAATTATTTTAAAGGTAATGTTATATCTTGGCTCAGACAACAACAGTGACTTCACCTAGACAAGAAGTCATATATTTCTTTGCATCAGGACATGTAATATGCCAGCCACATGGCAGAATTGCATAGCCACAATCCCTCATGAACAAACAAGCATTCAGCATAAAAGAGGAGCAAGACAAAAGCTTGAGATTTTGTTCAAAGATATAAGGGTTAGAGCAACTAGCCCACTCCTCATAGACTAATTTCATCCCAATTCTATACCATTTTTTATTGCAGAAGATCGGAAAGACCTATTGTTCTAGGTATTGCACAAATTCTTCAAACAGCATCAACTGGATGTCCTCAAAGATCTTGCAGTCAAACTTGCAAAGGTTTAAGACAGTAAGAGGGCATAAAGCTGGGCACAGAAATCCAAATAACATTCCCAAACTACCACAGAATATAAGGGAATTTAGGAGCCACCCACCAACTCTCCTTTCTCTCTGCCTGCGGAGAGCCTTTTACCTTTACATTCTCTTTCCTATTCACTGGTATCAATTTTTGCAAGGTCACTTGGACCATTGAAGGGAAGTGACAGATGGAGATAATTTTATCAGGTTTTATGACCTACCAAAATAGCGAGATCTCAGTGCTGTTCTCATAATCAAATCCATAAAATAACACATCCAGTTCCATTCTGAGAGAATTAGAAAACTTCTGTGTCTTGGTATTTATTTTTTCATTAAATAATTCCTGGCCTTTGGGCCTGGATTTAGAAAATTTTTCAGTCTGAAGTTTTTAGAGGTATTTTGAGCAGGTATTTGGAACCTGCAAGTCGTACAACTGTCATTAGTCACAAAACACTTCAGGTTATTTTTCCCTCTCTCCACTTTGTGTTACTTAAAAATATTTCTGTCTTGAGCTAATCCATTGAGCATTCACTGCACACACAGCAGTGTGGTCATGTTGTAGGGATACCATCGTTCCTCATTTTCCTCTGTGTCAGTTTGGCTGTACCTCAGAGAATCACATTTTCTTCAGGAATAGAAGCACTGCAGTTGATTTTAAGAAACTCAAATGTAGCTGTGCACTACCTAGGCTAAAATGTTGTAGGTAGAAAGCTGGAATTGAATAAAGGCGATATCACTAGAGAGAGGTTCTGATTTTGTAGACAATTTGACTTTCAATTTGCTCTTGGTTTCGGGCAATTTTTTCCCCTCAAGCAACTTAAGGCTTGAGGTAACAAGAAAAAAAGGTTGATTTGATGGACACACGTAGACTAGATTGCATTGGCTATATTTATATTTTAATGCAGAATGTTGTCTGATTATTTTATTTTTAAGTACAGATGTTTTATTCTTAAAACTGCATTTTAAACCCATTTTCCTGCCTCCAATTCACCAATATACCTCCTGTTATATCAAATTCCAACTAGAAGGCAAAAATACCAAAGAGGTAACATTATGTCATTTAAATATATTTACTATATATATTTTTAAATTTAACCTTATTTTAATTTACACAAACAAGTGACATTTTCAACTGGACTCACATAATATTACCCTGTACATTTATCATTAGAACTGAAGAAATGCATTTTTGAATAAACATGTTAGTAGCTTAAAAACCAGTCATTTAGTTTAAACAATAACTAAAACCTACACCTTCCTGCAAGATGTTTTAATTCCAGATTTGCTGTTAACACTGTTAAAAAACCCAGGAATTTTTAAAATAATCCCTTATTAATTTTAGCCTATTGATTTTTCCCTGCTTAACATTTTAAAAGGAATAATGCAGAGTTGTTAATCTAAAACCAGAATAGTCTTTGCTTGTTTGGGTATCTGCTCTAGTAGAAGGCTATCTACATGGAATCTAGAATGGAAGAGTATGTGTACTGTCTATAAGTGATTGGCTTGTACTAGCTGGATGATATAGCCAAAATTAAAGCCTTTTTTCCCTGTAATTTTCATGAGTGCTTTAGGCATTGCCTTTGGAGAGGCGTTGTTTTTGGCTAGTTGCTTTTTTCTTGCTTTTTTGTTTTTTTTCATTTTTATCTTTTTTTTTTTTGTTTGTTTGTTTGTTTTGTTTTGTTTTGTTTTGTTTTGTTTTCTCCCCCAAATGACAGAAGAATGTCTGTTTCTTTCACTGAGTTTGTAACAACTCTTGCAAGTTCTGGAAAGTGGAGGACTTCTGGAAAATGTCTCAGAAAGTGCTCTACTGAATTGAAGCATGGGGGAAAAATATTTACCATGCTCAAGAAACATTATTTGCTAGTATCTCTAGCAAGGAAGTCCCATAGTTCTAGGTATGAACATTTAACATTGCAATTATACTAGCAATAATTGAACTACAAAATTATAATCATGTAATAAAATCATATAGAGTCATTAAGACAAATTACATTTTATAGTTATTTATTGCTAGGAATGTTGCAGATAGATGTAAAATTATCTTCAGTGCTGTTTCTAGCGACGCAGACAAGTGGCACAACACAGTCATGACATTTTAAATTAATTTTTGTACTTTTTTATCTTCTGTGAGATTTAATAATTTTAGGAACTCCAGAGATGCAAACTATGTCTTTCTTATAACCAGACTTTGAAATGTATTTGACTGGCATCTTGGTAATTAGATAACTAATTTTCTTATTATTTCAAAAAGAGTTGTGTCCCATAAACTGAGGGAGACAGGATTCCTTACGATGAGGTACACATCTTAACATGTAAGTAAGAAATAATGGGAAAGTATTATAGCAACCTTACTTTTTAAAATAATGATTAAAATTAAAAAGTACCATGACATACACAAATTTTATTCTATAATTATGAACTATCGAAGAGAGGAAGCAATTCTTAGCAAGCTAGTCTTGATTTGTTTACTGAACATCCTTCTTCCTCCTCAAACACGTGCTGAGAATTGCACAGCATTCCATGTGAGCTGCCTGAAATGCAACCCTAAACAGGAATTTCACAAGGAGCTGATAGCTACAACTAAGAAGTCATTTCACAATACGTTACAGATATCATATGTGTTCTATTATAAGAGTTGCATGGACCTTTCCAAAAGACAGAAATAAGATTTGTGAAATGGACTGCTGAAGATAAGACACATAAATTCATCGCATCAAATTTAGCTTTCAATGTCATTATTCCTTCCAGACATATGCTTTTAAAAAAGCAATTTCTTCAGAAAAGCTGTTTTATTTATAAAGTATCATGAATTCAGTTTTGCAGTACTGAAATCAATGACAAGCTTCTGGGTTTTTTTCCAAGCATAAATACTTTTGGACAATCTGATTAGGAGCTTTTATATCAAGCTATTCAGTTAATTTTCCAAGAACTCCCCTATATTCCCATGTCCACAGAGACTAAGCAGAAAATGCCAAATGAACTGCATGAATCACACTCTATGATATTTTGACTGAAGGAATTAAAAGGAATTTGGAGCGAGTTATTGTTTGCAGTAACAAATGCATGTATCTTTCAAAGCACTGTAAAAAAAATAGCAGTTTGCTTTTCCTGCTGGATAATTGATATTATTCTGCCAAAGTTGAATACAGTATGTAATTCAAATGGGAATTTGCGTGTTAGCATTTTATTAAGTATATTCAGAAAAAGGAGACATCAAGACAAATATCAATAAAATGTTTAAATTATTTTAAATATCAAAGGTATATGACACAAACAGGATAACCAGTGGATCAGATCCAGCCACTGTGTGTTTATGAAATGCAGACCCTTTTGACTAACCCGATCTCCTTCCATCTAAATTAATCTGCTGTGGAAATGTTGAAATGGCTTTCAGTAAAGCCTCTGATACTGTTTCCACAGCATTTCTGGGGGGAAATTATCTGCTCATGGATTGAGCAGATGTGTGTCCTGCTCACTGGGCAGACAGCTGGCTGGATGGGCAGGTCTAGAGAAGGGCAATGAAGCTGTTGAAGGGTCCAGGACACAAATCCTATGAGAAGCAGCTGCGGGGGCTGGGAGTGTTTAGCCTGGAGAAAGGGAGGCTCAGAGGGAACCTTATCACTCTCTACAGTTGCCTGAGAGGAGGGTGTAGCCAGGTGGGGATTGGCCTCTTCTCTCAAAGTGACAGGATGAGAGGAAATGTCTTCATGTTGCACCAGTGGAAGTTTAGGTTGAATATTAGGAAAAAAATTCTTCATGAAAGGTATTATCAACATTGCCACAGACTGCCCAGGGAACGGGTTGAGTCACCCTCCCTGGAAATGTTTAAAAGATGTGTATATTTGGCACAGAGTGATGTGTTTTACTGATGGACTTGGCAATGTTGAGTTCATGGTTAGACTTGTTGATCTTAAAGATCTTTTCTGACATAAATTAAACTATGAATTTATGAGTACATGGTATTTCCTTAAACATGATACCGAGGGTGGCATGAGCTATCACTTCCTTTTACCCTGGCACATTGTGCTCTCGTGCCATGGCTGTTGAAGTCATTACCATCTCCTCTTTGAAAGAATTGGGGCTGAAGCCTCTTCCATCCTTTATGTACAATACTTGGTTAAATACAGAAATGCAAGGCAGGGAAGGTAAACACAGTGGGAGTAAATAAAGAGAATGAGTTTTGGATTAAGGGTTATCTCATTTCTGCAGGTTTTCCAGAGAATGAAAAAAAAAGAGAAGAAAATTGGAATCTCATTTTGCCAGAAGCAAATTTGATAATTAAATGTCCCCTTGCTTTTCTTTCCTTTTTTTTCCCCTTTAATTTGGAATTTACTTTTTTTTTTTTTTTTTACTTCAGTAAAATGTTCTTCCAGGTCAAGTCGAGGTTCAGAACATACAGCTTTAATAGAATGCCCCTGGCTCTTACTGTGGTAAAATTTATGTAGGATTAGCCTGTTTACTTCTCCCACTGGACTACAAGCAAATAGAAAGAATGTCACCATGTTGAAGTTGCAGTACTGGAATGAAACAGAAAAGAATGGCATCATTAAAATGGAGTCACTATATATATATATTAATTAGAACAGTAAAATGGTGCATTCCTGAGACACCTATTTAATGTCCTGCTCTTAGCCACTCACAATTGCAGCCTTTCTCTCTCCTGCTTGAACATGCAGGTGCCTGGAGAGATTAGTCTCTTAACTTAGGCATCTTGAATTATATCCCTGCATTTGAGAAGTACAAGTTTACCCTGCACTACAAACATATTTCTTCTTTTTTTAGGCATAAATAAAGAATAATTTGCCTGACATCGAGAGCCCCAAAAATGTAATGTCAGTATAAAAGAATACTGTGCTTTGTTTCTTTCTTTAGTATTGCACTGAATACTTGCTTTTAATGACTCCTTGGTCTGCTCCCATTGTGTTGCTTATTGATAAGCTGCAAATATTTATTTAATGTCAAAATCTTTGTCCCTGTAAGGATAATATTTCTTATGATGCCCAATACAAAACTCCAGATGAATGGTATCAAGCTATCATGGAAACATGGTCAGTAACAAAAAAAGTAAAATGAATGTGAACCAGATAATATTTCCTGTCTATTTTAATAAGTTATCTGATTATTTCCTCTGCAGCTTTGTCTGGAAAGCAGAACTATGAGGACATTTCTCAGGCCTGAATTATCAACTGCATATCAGTAGTTCTTAGTTCATATAGAGTAACAGAGGAGAAAAAAATTATATTAAACAATTAATCACCCTAGATTTAGAAGACTCCTCAGTGATTACAGAAGATCCTGAGGGCTGTAGTAGAAACAACTAGCCTATGAAGTTAGAACAGAAGTAGGAATAACAGGAGAAAAACTAAAAGCAACCAAACATAACACAGTAAAAGATTTGTCAAAATGTGATGCAAAATCATTTTCTCAATAAAAGGCTTATGCAGTCTCAATTGTTTTTGATCTTACACTAGAATTTTCAAGAGAGAACACTTTAATTGCTGGGGGAAAGCAATGCTATGCATTTATAGGAGTGTTATCATGGGCACATAAAAGTAACTTGAGGACTTCCACTCCTCAAGATGTAATGTGTGTGACTACTAAGTTGCAAGGAATATTGTGACATCTTTTTTTTCTGTTTTTTTCTTTTTTTGTTTTTTTCGGGGGTTTTTTTTTTTTTTTTTTGGGTTTGCTTTTTTTTGGTTTTGTTTTTTTTAAAGAAGGAAGTTATAAATTTTGCATACCTGTGTGGGATGTTGTTTTGCTCTCTATATGAACAGAAATTTAATTGTAACAAAGTTTCCTGAGAACTAATCTCAGTATATCATAGATACCCTGTTAAGATATCTTCACTCATAACCTAACAGAGCACTTAATTCTACTTCAACCAAAGCAATTATCTTGAAATACGACCGAAAAAATAATGCACAGAAGGCTGTTGTCTGTACTTGACTTGCCTGTATTTTTTTTGCCCCTATTTATTTTCCTTATGCTTCTGTACTGATGATGAAGTTTGAAATTTAGATTTCCAAGCCACCATGGTCTAAATACCCAGAAGGAACCCCATACCTTTAGAGGGGAAAGAAGGCTTGTTGGCTGTGTGCTCCATAATAATTCCTTTCACATTTCCTGACATTATTCTTATTTAAAAATATGATCACTTTAATACTTAGTTGGAGTGTGATTTTCTGCAGCCTGGCTTTTGACATGATTACTGAAACTAGTTTCATTGGTCAGTTCACCACTTCACTTCTCCATGTCCCCATCACACTTTACAGGAGAGATAACCTGTCCCTTGAAGACCAATGACACTGTGCCTTTGCCAGCACAAACTGGCTTTGGCATAACTGCTGCTTCTCCAGAGTCACAGAGTGAAATACTTTTGTCTTCTTATTTTACTGCCATATTCCTCTCATTTATCCTCTTAATGTGCAAGCTTTTGGTCTCTAAGACTATACTTATGCTTTCTTGCAATTCCTACTACAACCAAAAGACCTTAAAACATTGTCTGGCCATAACATAGAGACAGCAATGAAGAAGAGTTTAATAAATGCACAGTTGATTTCAGACAGGGTATTTCCTATTTTGAAAACCTGGATTTGAAGGAATGATAAGGTGTTGGTCCCGTTGTATTTTATTTTTGTGGGATGAGATGTTAAATCTTTCTAGATGAATATGAAAAGAGAGCTGTTTCAATAGGAATGAAAAAGTCATATTAAAGATGAGGTACAAAAAGGTTTTCAAAAGTGAAAGTGAATGCTTTATATGTAGTATTTATGTGTAGTATTTCATAACTCTACTTCCATAATAAAGCCTTTTTCCACTGGTATCAAGACACCCTTGGTTACTTACTTTGAGCTGTTTTATGCAAAATAAAGGTCATGAAGTTTACAAAACAATGCCCTTAAAACCAATGCTCAGGGCATCTTTTCTTTACCTGCTTAGAACTCCTTGGATCAAGTTCTACCTGGATAGCAAGCCAGAGGTCATGCTGCAGTTGATGGAGGTCACAGCTTTCTTTATTTGGCAACTCCAGTATCTGGGAAAGCAGATGATTGAAACCTCCTTTTACTCTTTAAATATTTTGCTTCATCTCTTAAAGACAAAGGAGAGGTGCTTCTCTTTTCCACATCACTTACCTCAATGATCACTTAAGCATAAAATTAGAGAAAAGAGAAGAAAATCGAGATTGCTGTCAATTCCTAAGCACTATGCTAATGAAATCACCACCTTCTGCAAATGCTTTTTGCATAAAATTGTCTCCAAGTCTTAAAATAGCTTTTCCAACACAGTTCTTGTGACATTATTCTTTCATTAAATCATTGCCTGGTTAATTGTATCCTATTGATGATAGCAATCCATTGATGCTGTATTTTCTTTTTATCAAGTAAAAGGTCACATCAGCTGAAACCTGCTATTAGGCAAATAGCAAAGACATTGAAAGCAGTAATAATAGTCTCTGCTGCATACACAAGGTTGATGATAAAATGAAGGTGGAAATATACATTTGAAATTAACCCACGTGAAAACATTTCAATATCTGAAGAAAATATTGTATTATAAAATGCTCTGTTTATACATAAAAAGAAGCAGAGCTGATTTATAGCAATAATGAAAACTATATACAATGTAATTCAGGAAAAATTTATAGTATTGCTGTTTATCATATTTGTATTTTGGTATCTGTTGATAAACTAACTTAGGAATTCAGTTACACTTATAAATAATTTATCTTATAATTGTCTTAAATTGAGTGGTCCTTGGAGAATTTGGCTTAGAGCAAGAATACAATATTGCTAACTCTCATGAAAAGGGGGAACATTTTACTCTTAATTTCTTAATAATCTTAATTATCTGTCTTTAACCGTTGTATGCCATTGTCATAAGTACATACACTTGAAAACACAGAAAATAATAGAGCTTTAGAGGAACAAGTTACACAGCAAAAGTGTCAGGCAATGTCAGCCACTGAATAGGATTCGCTATACATTATATATTTTGTTTCTCCAGCAGTTCTCAAAAAAACAAATAGGTTTTGGTTTTTGGTTTTGTTTTTTTTGTTTGTTGTTTTTTTTTCAGATGAACTGAAACAATTACCTTTCTTGGAAAATATGGAAATTTGAGGAGCTGGGGAGAAAAGCAGCTTTGTTTCAAATGAAGAAAACTGTGTGTTACCCTTTGTTTTGGTTTAAACAGGACTGAAACTTTCAGAGGATAAAAGACTACTTCTCAACTTTATGGTAAACTAGACATTCTAACTGGAAATATCAAAATGAAAAATTTTATTTTCCCTACATTGCATTTTTCCAAAACACAAACATTTAAATGACTGGAAATTGATTCAGAAAGTATTTCAGCATCACCAAAGATGTATGTATTTATTTTTATAATATGCAAAAATGGCAGACAAATAATTTCATCCAGTTTTTATCTAGATACCTAATACATTGTGCAGCTTCTATTATTATCTGTGCAAATCACAATCTTGAATATATTTATACTTATAATAACTCTCTACAATAGGAAAATAGTACTGGTACATACAAAGGGACATCTCAAAGAGGGGTCATATCCCAGGGATATTCATTACTGAGGGAAATTTCCATGGTTGAATTAAGCATCTATCATCTCTGTATTTTAAAAGGCAAGAATTACATGCCAAGAAAAATATCTACAGCCTCCAGCGTGCTGAAGAGGCAACCAGCAAAGGCAGACAATTATTAATACTGAAAATGTGAACAAAATTATCTCTAACACAATTAAATATCTATCAGTGATTCTGTCACTGTGGGTCTCACCAAAAATATGATCCCTCCAGCCAGCAGAAGTTCTGAGGCAGAAAATCTCTCAAATTTCAAGGTGAAAAGAGACAATTGGACAGAAAACCTAGATTCCTATCTTTGTTACAGCCCATGTAAAATAAATAGATCAGGGAACCAGGACTGCCACTAGAAATTCTATTCCTTCCCACTGTCCTCATACAAATTTACCTTCTGAGGTGCAGTTTGATCTCAATGATGATATGGGGCTTCCAAAATTCAGATAGCAAATTCACACAGGAATTGAACACCTGTGCAGAAATGCCAGCCCCCAACTTCCAGCTCATGCTTCTCTGCTCTGTCAACATTAAAAAAAGAAAAAAAAAATCAAACTTAAGAAAGTTTGTGATCAATATTTATGATTAATATTTATTAAACATAATGAATTTTTAAGTGGCACCATATCCTAAACTCCAGATATTGAACAGATATGCCATTAGATGCAGGCCTATACTCTAATGAAAAATGAATAGGAAGAATGTTCCTTTCCCTAAAATCTTCTGAAGAATTGCCATTCTTCAGGGAATTAAATAATCTGTGAGAGCAGTAGCTTGAAATAAATTGTTAAAAAACTAATTGTCTAAATTCAATACCGATCACTATAGGTTTGGGTTTCAGCTCTTGAAGAACAGAGCATGAGGTAGAATTCAAGCACAGCCTGACTGGATCAGCTCAACTGTGCCTCAATCTTCATTTCCAGAAGCCCGGTGGCAGATTCTTAAGCATGTTTCAGTCTTTTTTTATTCTTCATGAAAGGTAGTATTTTCCTGGCATGAGTCCTAAGAATGCATTTTTTTCCTACAATTTACAGAGCCAACAACTTTTCCCTCAGATACTCAGGATGCTTTTTGATCTATTCCTCAACTCTTCAGCTGCATCCTATACTGAGACTGAAATATTTCTTTCTCGATGATGTCACCGACTGCTGCTGCTCACAGGCTGCAGTGTCTGAGCAGCAATTGAATGACTGGTAGGGCTGTATGATCACACTCTTGATCCTACTAGTTTTAACAATTCTTAGCTCATTCCTTTTCTTTTATTTTGGCAGACCTTTAAGAAGCGGAGGCAACCAAACACATCCAAAGAGGTGACAAGCTTGTTTTACAAAGTACAACTACTGCCTCAAATACACATGGCAGAGGGTGCTGCTTACCTTGATAATAATGGTTAACTAGTACATGAAACTCATTACACATAATTATTTTGCAGTCTATTTATCATGAGAACAAGACTGATGGAACAGATGTGATTATAAGGGATGAGTTCATATTTTCAATAGGTTCCAATTATTAATTTACCAGTCAATCCACTTGTACAGCTTTTTGGCATGTTGACAAACAACTGATATTAGAGAATCAAATTTGCTAAGGGATGATCACAGAGAATAGGGCACAGAGGAAAAGAAGGTAAAATAAGATGGCAATGGAAAAAGAAAAACATCAAATAACATATTCATGTCAAAACTTGAGAATTAGTGAGCATGAGCCTCCTGAGTACCATATACACACGAAAAAAATTTATAATAAAGTTATTGAAAACTAAAACAGGCAGATTTTAAATAGTAAGGTTATGTTAAGATGCCCCATATTGGCCTTCGGGATCTGTAAAAAAACTAACCACAGGACTTTCATTTTTGAAATGACATATGATTCTCTATGACTGCCAAAAAAAGCTGAGAAAGGCACAGAATATGTTAATAGGAACCACCAACAGGCCTGCTATTAGTCTGGCCATTATAACAGGTGGCTGTAGTTAGCAAGGGATATTAACACAGGGTTTTTCCTGTGCTTCACCATATGGTTCCCATTAATTTAATACACACAAAAAAAGGGAAGATATTTGTCAGCAAGCAAATCTTCCTCTTTAAGCACCTCGTTCAAACCCCAGATACCCATGAGATAATTTTGCTGAATAAAACATTATGGCCCACATGCTTTTCCATGTAATAATCCGTAATGGATATTTAAACAAATCTATGGCAGCCTCCTCAGGTTGAGGAGTGATGTATGTCCCTAATGAGAAAGAACTTCTCAGTGCAGTAGATGGCAGCAATAGTTATACAATATCAAACCCAATAGCACATTTCAGAGCCACAGCTCTGGGAGTTTGCAGGACACAAAAATAGAGTCCAGCATGAAATGAAATGAAAATTCATTATATTCTCTCCTAACCTACCTAATAAAATTCTGCATTCCTAACCAGCAGGTAGTGATCTGTTTCCATGCTGTTCTATTGTGTCCAAACAAAACCATTTGAGCTAAAGGAGATGCTCTCTGATTTTGTTATAGCAAATATAACTGTACTAGCCTGTCTGGAAAAGGAAGATTGAGGGAAAAGAAGATTAAAAGCTATAAAATTGCAGACTGCATAAAGAAGATGAAGAGAAGTTAAGCTTTAATCACTGTCCACACAATGAAGAAAGAAGGGGACCTCACAGGACATGGTGAGGCAGCAGGTTACAAATAAGAGGAGTATTTTTTCCTACTGTGCTTAAGTGCTTCATGTAAACTCATTGTCAAATGGAATTGTAGACTCCAAACATTTAGATCAATTTAAATAGCAGGAAGATAATTTCAGGAAAAAAAAGATACCATTAAGGTTTCTTATGAACATGTTCTTAAAATGATTTCTACTGGTGTGAGGAATCAGAAGAATTATCACTATTTTTCCTCTCTTTTGCTAGTCACTCACTTTTCTCACTTTTGCTGGTAGGCTATTTTTGGCAGCACTGTCCCATCCCTAATGGTGTTTCCTACCCACAAGAGTGTGCAAATAAATACACATATAAATCGGTTCCTTGCAGTATGCATCAGACACCTAGCTTGCACAATTTAGGTTTTTGTAGTGGCTTCCTTGTAAGAAGGTTGTGGTTTTGTTGGCAATATTGTTAAGGAAATGCAGAAACTAAACTCCTTTTGGATCAGCTCCACCAAGACCGATTAAAAGTAAGCTTCAGATATTGCATTAAGGAAAAGCTCTTTTAGGAGGCAATACACAGAGTGAATACACTGGAATTTGGTTTGGGCTTAGATTATTTATTACCATAAATAATGTGATAGAAATCACTGCCATCATCAATTTTCAAGTTTGAGAGACTTGCTGTAGTAACATCGAGTTTACTGCACTCTGACTTTGGCACACTTAGGTTTTTCCAATAAAGATATAAACTCTAAACCTATTCATTAAAAAGTGTTATCATATATACATGTTACATGAAAAAAAATCACTACCACTTCAACAGCAGCCTATGTTAGAGCCTTTGAAGGATTTTATCTTTGCTGAGGTCTTTGCCAAGCCTTAATGTGGCATTATCAGCTATAGGCATTCACCTGGATGAAAACAAAAGATGAACTGATTTGGAAGTATTTCTTCTGAATCTAAATTCCTTTATTTCAAAAGACTAATGCAAAGAAGTAAGCCATTTTTATTAAAAACCCAGTTATTTCAATGGCAGCAATAGGTCATGGAATTCACTTATTTGCTGTGAAACAAAATACACCAAGGTTATAAATTCAAACAGAGTTTTGATGTTGCAGACATGAGAAGAGAACACCTCAATGAAGTCAGGTTTTAGAGAAAACTAATCTCATCAAGGCCAAAATTTGTATTATTTCTATGTCATGAATATGTTGCATATTAGCAAACTTAGTTTTTCAACACTTCTATTTTAGATCTCAATATCTTCCCTATACTTAACAGTGAAAAGAGTTTGAACAATTTTCTGGATGTAGGTCAGAGTGCCTATTTCAGTTTGATGTATTTTGATGGTTCATGGTGTAGGAGAGTTATCAGCCAATGACAGACTTTGATGACAACCAGGGGCCTGTTCTGCTATTCTGTAAAAGATTCAGCATGCCAGTCAATATAAGATGATAAATGGTCACTTAAAATTGATCATAATTCATTAAACGTTGATCATGATGCTGAACTCCACTAATGGGTTGCAGTTGATGCCAAGTATTTTTGGCTATACTTTCACATGCTATTATTTTGAGTGTCCTGAGAACATTCATCAGAATGACAGCTGTTTCTGTGTTAATATATAGAATAATAGATGAGATACAACAAAATAATTCTCTTGAAGGGATGTGATGACATCATATTCCCCAAAAAATCCCAGAGCTCATGTGATTTATTACATTGAGACTATCCAGATGGAGACATTTTCAAGTTTTATTGAAGCCCATTCATTTATTTAAATAATATATTGTGACTTTGAGACTTTCACAGAAACATGGCAGAACTCTACCTGGTCTCAACATGCAGCTAATTATGGATGTGAGCAAGATTCAGAGAGGTATGAGGAGGATTTTTGTAAAGGCTCCAGCATTATTTGTTGGCATTGCCAGTAGTAGTACATTTTATGACTGGACAGTATTTTTCCCCCCAGTATTGCCTGATAATATACAACTCAAATCACTTTCCTCCCTGTAATGCATTTGTCTAATGTGATTTTGCTGGAGTTTTTAACATGTTTGCCATGCAGCGTGCTGTCTATTTTTTTCCTGACCTTAATAAATGAGACAATGAATAATGGGCTGAAGGCCTGTTTGCAATGTGGCTCCATTTTCATAACTCCCACGGTATTTAGAGGGAATGTCCTTATGAAACAAATACAGCTGTTTCCTTCATCTTGTCCCCCATCTTGTCCTCCATTTTTCCTGGCCCGTGGACTTTTCAGTAGAAAAAAAAAATGTTGTCTTTATATAACTTGCTTCATCTCAGAATTCTTCCAATGTGGTTTTTTTTTTCCCTTCTTCACACACACAGGTTAATTTAAGAGAATAAACTCAAAGAGAAAGTAAAGTTAAGAAAAGAGCTTTAAGATCTTAAAGAACAGAAAGTCTTTCTCCCACATCATATACGTGAGGTCAAATTTCTCCCTGCTAATTTGAAAAAAAATTACACTAGTGTTTAAAGATGATGTTAGAAGACCATGTGAAAATCACAGTGTTCCGTAGATGCCTACATTTTATTTCATGAGAGCATATTTACCTAAATGAGGCAGAGAAAACTGCAGAAACTGCATGTTTGTGCCTCCCACTCTTAGCATAATGTCCCCAGAACCAATTGTGCATGCATTCTGATGCATTCCATTCTCACAAAGATATTGAGATACTTCACTGCCAAAAGTTCCACTCAATTCTCCTAGAAAAATCACTGCACCTTGGGTATCCTTCACCATATATATTACCTGTGGGTTTGTTTTTCACTGAGTGTCCCCATTTGAAAGACAGGTGTTTGCCAATGAAGGCAGGGACCCCCCTTGGAGTGGTGGATATGACCCCCCTTCCCTCCGAGTTATTATAGCTTTGAAAAATCACGGGCTTTCAGGCAAGAATATGGGTAAAAGGGAATAACAGTTTTTACTAATATGTATAACAAGGTGAAACAAGTAACAATAGCAACACACAGCCCAGTCCCAAACCCAGTGACAGCCTTACAGAGACACAGTCTCCCCTTTGGTGCAATTACAGTTGCGTTGGCAGAGACACTGTTGGCTCTTGGCGGGGCAGGGCGGGTGCGACGATTCTCTGGAGGCTGCAGGGCCCGATTCTCCAGTGGCAGCGTAGGTCCCGGCTGGCTCAGATCTCCCGCGGCGCCAATGATTGACACAAAATGGCAGAGGCGGATGGAGAAAAGTTTCTCTGCAAAACTCACAGCGGAAAACGCCGATCTCGGTGCTCCTCTGAACAGCAAGAAACCCAGGACGGCAAAGAGAAGAGCACAATCCTGGCTGCAAACGGATGGCAGAGCTCACCCCTGAAGCTGGAATCCAGGAGGTCCCGGCAAGGCACAGGAGAAGAAACCGTGCAAAAGCAGGAACTCAATGAATAGAGATGCTGGTCTCCACAGAAAAAGGGCAGGCCAGCTTTCTCCGGAGCAGCCAGCGGGCAGACTTCCTTCTCTCAGCGAAGCAGCCAACAAGTAAAATCACCCCCCCCCCCCACCACCACACAAAAACACTCTCTCCTAGCACTTGGACAGACCTTAGGGTGGGGCAAAGGTATCATTGTCTTCGTTAATCACCCAGCCATCAAGAGGATGACCGAGCAATTAGTGTATCCCAGCAACAAATGGGAAAGAAAAAAAAATCCCAAAGAAAGGGAACAAAAGGGGGAAATCTTAATCCACAACACTGAGTTTAGGAGAAATCACCGTTGTGGGTCTGTGCCTAATCTCATTTTCATAAAGGAATTTGGGTATGTGCGAGCTTGCTGGCTTAATGAGCAGCTGGATTTTCAAATACATTACATTCACATAGCAATACATATGGCTACATTGGTGTTTTCTCTGTAATTCCTGAAGATGTTATGGAGGGTGTATGCCTATCTCATAACTATATTTTTGAAAATCCTTCTTTATCTGTAACCAGATAGACTTTTTACTTAAAGTAACCCTTGAACAATTATAAAATTCATCAAATTCTGTCAAATGAAGTTTGCTGAAACAGGCAGCCCAGGCATAGGCTGCAAGACCTGCAACAATAACTCACATCAATAATCATCTTTACTAATTTACAACATCATGAGTCTAGCAAAAAATGTTAGATTAGACAAATGTTAGATTAGAGATTTATCTTAAATTTGAAAACAAGTACAAGCACATTAAAAAAATCACAGGACTGGAACAACATGTGTGAGAGCTTAAGCCATACATCATGAATCCGGACAAGCTTACATAATATGATGCCAAAGTTCTTTTAAAGCCAAATATATTTTTCTTCAATGGAACAATAATCCTTTTCTAATGAATTAATTAATAATTTACATTAAAAGAAAATATTCATAAGTGATGAGGGAGAGAAAATTGAAAAAGCATTAACATGTCATTACGAATCTTGAAATACATTTACCTTAATTTCTATTAATGGACATAAAAATTAAGTTCTAATTTATTACTACACAAATAAAGAAAATTTACCCAACAATATTTTCAATTAAGATATCATTCTTTGTTTTATAATGAAATAAAAGTTAGGCTAGTGTTACTTTAGGAGGCATAAGTAACCGAACTATATTTTCTCTCTTACATCATATTAAAGCAATCTTAGTTCTCGGAATTTTTCTTCACGCTGCTCTCAAACAAATCAAGGTAAAGGTGAAAATTTCACAGGAGAACTAAAACCAAATAAAGAGCTGATAAACATGCTATTCTAATCAGATAAAACAGGCTCTACTCTACAAGATAAATAGTGCCAGCCCATCTAATTAAATCGAGGTACAACTTGTCTCTTTTGAAGTTTTGTCACCCACTTCAGCACCACCAGGATTTCATGAGCGCTCTATAAACAGCAGTGTATGTCCTCTTTTTGAAGTCATCAAAAAGAAAAGTCTCTGTAAGTCTGAGAAAGCAATCTCTTTAGGCTGCCAATCTAAACTAGTTAAATTTAACAACTGACCAGAAGGATCTGTCATCCCATTTCAACCCACTGTATTTTAGCTAATTTTGTTCCATTTCCGTGATAAGCTTAAAAAATTCCCAAATTTCATTTGATAAGGGTAAATTATAACATCAGGTAAAGTTTTAATCTAAGACATGGTTGTTCTATTGTGGAAATGGGAACACAAACATTGGGTAAAATATTATTCATTTCCAAAGGAAAAAGCATTTTAGAAAAAAGCATTGGCTGATCTATAAGAAGATGTTTTTGTGAAACCTGAGAACATCTCACACAGTATTTAAAAAAAAAAAAAAAAAAAAAAAGGAAAAAAAAACAGAAGAATATGATATACCAGCCTTCTGCAGGATGAGCTCTGGGATGACAAACCTTTATGCTGAGCATCTCCCAAGACATTAGAAATGCACATCATACAAGCAAAGGAGGATTTTTGCTATTTGGGTCTCTAGTTGTAACTCTGACCTCTCTTGTACTTCTCTGCTACAGCTCTTTCCTATAAGTTATCAGGTCAACTATTTAATCTAACATTTCTTGCTCGTGTTATAGCCCAAGGACTTCTACTTATACACTAATTGAGCCTGGGGTTACCTCTCTGCTCTGAAGGCATGGTCTGCAAGGATCATCAATCCCTTCTTCCCATGCTGATGGGTCCCACTGCTCCTCTCCCTCTTGTACAGCAAGCCAGCCCACACAGTGACATCTCAACGACTTCTCTGCTATTTACATTTATAAAGGAGGAGAGGAAAGGTTTCATATCTGCTGTTGAGTTTGCCTATGCTTCTAGTCACTTGATTGTTTAACTGCAAAAATTTAATCCTCTTGATCCCGTCCTTTGTAAAGGCCCAGGAGGAAGAACATTTTTCTGATTACAGAGGGCAATCACTGAAAGTGAAATCCCTGGCCTTGTTGAAATCAACGGCAAAATTCCATCAACTGACTTGTTCATCCTCTTAATCCTCTTTTAATCCTCTGTAGGACCACATCAAATGAAATCCTTTAAATTGTACCCAGAAAAAAAGGGAAAGTTGGTGCAAATATTGGAGCATTTTGAAATGCATTCCCTCTCACTCCTTCTACCTGAGAGATGAACAGCCACTGCCTTTTGCCTTTGAGCGTTTTGTAGATGCAGCTTCTGACTTCTCTTTGTGTTGCCCTCTCCAAAGTGCATTGCAATATTCTGAATCCCAAGCCAGATAGTCTTACTCATTGTCAGAATATCCTGAAAAGATAAAAAATTGCATTTTATTAGACATTTCATGAGAAAAATAAATTTAAACAAAGCAAAGAACAGCTTACTTTGCCACTTGAAGCTCCAACTCCATATGAAGCCTACTGAAAATTAAATTCTCTGGCTTGGAGGACAAAGAAATCATTTTAAATATGGGACAAAAATGTCTGTTTACAGACTTCTCTGGTGTCACTAGCTTAACTTCTCTCTTGTTTTTCAATTAATCACCCTTCAGTTAAGCCGTCTAGGCTTTGGTTTGTCACTGAGGAAAAAACTTAAGGTGAATTGACTCAGCTGAAATATGGATTAAAAACTTGGTTTCACCTGACCATCTATTTTTTTTACAACCCAAGCCACACATCTGAACCTCTTGAGACTACTCATAAAATTAAGAAGCAAGGGAAGATCAAGTTTTACAGGAAACTTGTTACCAACTGAAATACAATACAAATCTACTTTGAATTGTATAGATGCTATTTAGGCTGCACACAATCTGATGTAACTCTTTTTCTGTAGTTTGGCTAAATGTGCGCCATAGCAGGATGCTAATACTATGAAAAATTAAATACACCTTTCCTATCTACCTTGCAATATCTGATACACTTCTGAGGTAGCCACAACTGACTTAATTTTACATTTAAATCATAGTACAATAACTGTGATTTGTAGCATTACCTCAGCATAAGTGACACCATGATTTAATGCTATGGGCTGATTCTAAAAATGCTATAGTTCCATTGATTTCTAGGGCTTTCTCTTCAGTATTAAAAAAAAAAAATAGTTCATATTTAACTAATAAGTGTCATTAGTCCCTTCCCATAGCCTGGAAACCATAAGCTATACTGTTTAGCCAATGATGCTTTTCTGAAAGAGAAGAGTACAGCAAACAAGGTGTTTTCAATAGTTTTCTCCCATCCCCCCAGAGCAGAAAGTCATTTAAAATGTGCTTGTTTCTTTACTTCATCTTTATTCTGGCTGTATTATAAATATTTCATTTGTTAGCTAGTGTTTTCTTGTGCCAATATTTGGGGTTGGAGCAATATTTAGAAAATCACCTCTCATTATACCTGGACTGTGGTTGGCTCTTCAGTCTCTGACTATTGGAGACCAGGAGCAGAATTCACCAAGAGGTAAGGTGAAAAGTCATGAGGAAACCTCCTGCACCTCACTGTTCAAACTTTAATCAACTCTCAGAGAAATAAATAATAAGGGAAGGGTTGGCTGAGATTTGAATTTGACAAGGGAGATTTGAATGACAAGGTTCTGCAACTTGAATGCCACGGGGTTGGGAAAATGTCAGATTCCACCCTGATATCGCTCCATCAAACAGCCATCTGTCCTTTCCAGTTCAAGCCTTTCAAATTAAAATAGATCTGAACTGAAATCTCACAAAGGTTAAGGCTAACCAAATTGGAGTTCCTTTCCTCCACACAAAGATATTAAATGCTTGGTTTCCTGTCGAATGAGTGTTGCCTCAGTTGACAAAGACAAGTGCACTGATTTCAGAAGAGTTTGCTTTACCTGACTTTTGTTAGCACTCTTTCTGAGTCACACTGGTATACACTACTATTCATTTTCAGCTTTTTGAAACATTGAAATTGCAACTTTTGATATTTCAGAACAACCAGGGAAATATGAAAATTTATTTTGTCTTTTTGTAAGAGAATCAATTTCTCTACATAGGACACCACCAATTTTTCAACAATCAAGGAAACAAAAAGTTTTAAATATTAAGTAAAGATCTAGATTTTTGTTTCTTCTGTTCAGGTTCAAAATTTGCTCAGAGCAGAATAGGTGTTCTAAGTTTCTTCTTTTCCTTAAAATGCTTTAAAGGACACTTTTGCATTTCAAAAATGTTAATAAAATGAAACACTGAGGGAAGCTGTATGCCTTTAAAGGACTGGTTTACAATGAGCTCTCACCTCACCTCATTAGGATTAGTGCGTGTTTTGCCACTTTCATACTGACTTCAGACTTTTTCTATTTTAGCCATGTGCATGCAAGGTAGAGGAGAGCCAAGACTTTGCCTTACAAAATACTCTACTGAACTCTCTACTCTCATTCCTTTCAAGTGCAAGTAACCAATAAAAATCAGTGGAGTTATGTGTCTATGAAACCAATAAAAGGGTGAAGAAATCTGACCCTATGTGTTGTGATCCCAGTGTAACGGGAACAGACAGTTCAATTCTTACTTAGACCACCTCTTCACTGAATGCTAACTGCACTTGCTTTTCAAAACTTTTCAGACTTCTAAGACGAGCCTATATTGTGCATAATAAGTAGCAATCACCTCATGCTTAAAATAAAATAGTTCCTGAACTTGGGGATTAGCAAAACTCAGAGATACTGATTTAAAATGGAACTCATGCTTTTTTTCCTTTCTCTCTCTCTTATCAGCAGACATCAGTGGGGGGTTGGAAACTCATTTCAGGGGCCACAGGAGGTGAAAGAGTGAAGAAGAGGTGAACAGGGCATGCTGGCTCAGTGTGAAGTAATGCGGGTTTATGATGAAAGTATTGCTTTGGGCTCTGGATGCACACAAGGTTGTTGCCTTGGGTTCAAGTGCAAAATTTAAGCTTGACTGCAAAATACTAAAGTTACATCCAAAAGACGGGGCCTTAGAACTCTTTCCAATGGCAAGTTCAGATGCTCATATGACCTATCTGCTGGACATAGACTAAGACAGACTGCCTCATCCCCTCTGCGTCCTGGCATGTGGAGGAGGGAAGCCTGGATGCAGAAGGGAGCTGCACTATGCACTCATGTAAAATCCTATCAAGAAGAAGAGTTACCAGGATCTCAGGATATGCCCAAAAGTGCCCCTCACCCTTCCTTTCCCCCTTCCCTGTGCAGGACTAAATATTGTTGGGCAGAACTAACTCTTCTCTTTCCAATTGCAAATAAATAATAGTCCCATTAGATGGCTCTGCAACTAGTAGACAATAGGTGTATTTTAACCACGCTAATCAGCAGAAAACTTGGATAGTCATGAAAAAAAACATTAACCTGCAGAAGTATAGCACAACTTTTTATGAAGTTTTTTGGGTGATGTTTTGATTTTCTGTTCCTGTTCCCATATAACAGCCAAGAAAACTCTAAGAGTGATGCTGCTGGAGGTGTAGTGCTCCTGGCTCATAGACTGTCTTGACAAGTGATCATCCTTTTCTATGGTTCTAGGTTACATGAAGATGACTGTAAGAACAGTTTTATAGAAGTTTTACCTTTTGTTAAGATGTTACTCCAAATCTGTTGATGTTTTTATTAGTGCCTTTACATTTGGAAATGAACTTCTATAAATTTCAGTTTACATGTGTTTTTTCTCCACAATGTTTTACTATGTGATCGGAAAATAATTTGAAAAACCAAGGGGCTTAGTAAAGAAAAATATTTTGCTATTGTTTTTAAGGTGAAATAATAGACTACAATAACCTTATTTGATAAGGAAATTATTATATATTAGAATAACAGTATTATGATGCAGAAATAATCCAAATGGGTTACAGTATTAGTAATAATATAATGTGGAGAAGTCTTCAACTTAACAACAGCCTTTGTGAAATCTCTCTCTCCTCCCCTCTTCCTTTCTCAGGAAGAGTTCTGGCTTAACTGAATTATACAAGGGGAAAGTTGCTGTCAAGAAGACTAATTCCCTCCTCTCTGCCAGAACAGCCACATGAAGCAACTTTGACTTTTTCATAGGCATCTGGCACTGTAAGAACCCCAGCCTAGCTCCACAGGCTCTCTTTGGGGGCCAGTGAATCATAGCCCTACTTCAAACCTCTAAGAAACCCAACATGAGCTGCTTCATCTTCATTCAGAACCGCTCCCCAGGCTGATTAATCGCCTTCAGGATACAAGCACTTCAGATATATCCATAATTTCAGTGCTTCTACATTCATCCTTATAACACTGAAGTCATGCAAATTTTTCAGCCCACAACAATATTGTTACATATTTTTTACAGTCAACTGACTTCTCCCTGATTTCCAAAGAAAAGTGCTCATTGTTTCCAATATGACAGGTGGTTTAAAATGGACAAGTAATTCAAACAAGAAGATTAGCTTTGTAGGTGTTAAATCCCTGTAACTGGAAGGTAACCATTTGAAGCACAGTCCAGAGAATATCATGCCAGTTCTTACTTGTGATATAGAAAGGGACTGGAGGCATTCGTTTTCTCACTTGTGGATTTCTTGGATGCATTTTTTCACTGGATTAACAGGGCAGTAGCCAAATACATTAGAAGAAAAAAAAAAAAAAAAAAAAAAAAAAAAAAAAAAAAAAAAAAAAAAAAACAATGAAGTCTCACAGAAGTGAGGTAAACTGATATTTGGCAATTCACATAATTTACAGACAACAACAGTGATCTGATTAATTAAAAGCATTTTAACCTCTGAGGCACTAGTGTGTTTCCAGTGGAATTACTCTGTGTTCACAGCAATACAAATGAGATGAGAGGCTTTCTATGAAGCATGAAAGAAGTAATTTACCTGCTGACATTCTTAAACCAGTTTCAGACTGAAGAAACATCATTGTCTAAACAGACACAGAGGCAGAGGGTTTGGGATTCCCCAGTTCTTATCGCTGACTCTTTGTTACCCTTCTTGCAGAAAGGACACAAGAATTAAATCTTTCAGTCAGAAAAGGTTGCCTTACTCACTTGCACCACCCAGAGATCTCAGGAAACAAATGTCTTTTAGGAACTTTCCATTTTGCCAGGGAGTGATCAGGGAATGACTTCCTCCTTTATCTCGAAGAACAAGGCTCCTCATTCTACCACAGAGACATGAGGAAACTATATTTTAGTGAGCAAGACTAACTTTGAGTCAGACTTGAGTAAGCATTTTGTCATTTTGACAACTCTTAAATTTCATAGGAGGAAACCCTTAGGAAATCTTCTGTAGAAAGGATTTTGAGTCTTTGATCTTCAACCAAAAATGCTAGATAAACAGATAATCATTATGGCTTAAATGCTTTGGTTTCTTTGAACAGCAACTATGCTTTTTATTCCCCTCTGTTAATAGCCAATTATTAAAATTGTTAGATGCCTCTGTCTGAATTAAGGTGCAAACGATGCCAAAGTCAATAGTATGGATTTTACTTAAAATAATATGTAAGTATATATAAGGGAGAGAGAGAGAGAGAGAGAGATATCAGTAATATCAGTAAATATAAGGGAGAGAGAGAAAGAAATTAAAAAAAAAAAAAAAAAAAAGAAAAAAAGCAAGCATCAGAGAGAAAGAGAGTGTCAGAGAGACAGATTGATTAGAAAATATCATGACTCCATGGATCCCAATGGTGTCTATTGATCCTCTTGTTATGGCCTTCTTGCTGGTGAGCATTCCACAAAAGACAGGGTTGAATGGATTTAGATATATTTGGGCTGTGTGTGGATGCACAGGTACCTCCCCTGGGAGGGGACAAGCTTGACACCATCTCCTGCAGCTGACTCTGCATCGGTGGCATCGCTCTGCATCACGTGCAGTCCTCTGGTGTAAGGCTCAGCAGAGTCTGGGGCGAACTTTGGGTCTTTGATGGTTTAGGGCACCTTCTCAGCTGCCCCTCACATGAATTCTCCATGGACGTAGCCTCCAGGGGTTGGATGTTTTACAGCTGACCCAGTTTGCATAACAGAGGACGGGTGTTCTCTTCCTCTGACCAGAGGTTAAGCCACACACCCAAAACTCTCTTCCCCCCTTTGCTGGGGTGAGAGTGTGTGCAAACCCAGACTCAGCAGATGGGTCTGAGGATCATGGCCTCCCCCTCCTCAAACCCAGCCAGAACTGATTTTCAGGACAGCTGCTGGGTTTGGCTTTCTTGTGGATACATTCTTCTCCTTCAGCCCTGTTTACTTCCCCTAGAACTGAGATAATTGGAAAACACTGTCACCTCTAACTTATCTCAAGTTCCCTTAGTCCAAAGTTCCAGTCAGGACATACATTGAGGGAAGAGTGGGCTTCAGGGGTGGCAGCTTCTTCATATAGTTTTGCCAAAATGGGCAAAAAATCCTTCATAACAATTTTTAAGCCATTAACCATAACATTTCAGTGTCTCACACTCTGTCATAAATATCTGTATTATATCTGAAAGAAAGTCCAGTTTTTAAATTTCAGGAATCTGTAGCATTTACATTGCTTAAATGAGATTGTCTGTCACACCACTTTTCAAAGCAAGAATATATCAATTGACACCACATTTTTATGCATCCTTTGGAGGTCATGGTCATTTTGTGTACTGTGTAAACTGAAAACATTTGCATGTGAAATTATAATATGATCAAATAAATTCTGATTTATTTGGGTTGAGTGCATATAGTGTCCTTCATGCAATTCTCCTTAGATTGCAAAGATTATAACTCAAACTATTACAGCTGAAGAAATCTCAGTGTTATTTTTGAAACATGTCAGTAGTTTGGTAACTCCTTTTTTTCAACCATGGAAATATGCTGTTTATTAGGTCTAAAAAAAAATAAATTTCTAGGCCAATTTAAAAATACATATAAGCTCCAAACTGAATGTATTTGTTGATCCAGATTCATTCAGAATATGATTCTGCATAATAGAAACTTTCCTGAAATATCGTTTCACTGATGAGTTACCACAAATACCAAGCTGTTAGTCAGCTTAAAAAATCATCAGTAGATAGGAAATCATATCTGAAATACAGCCTGGGCAATGTTAGAGCACACTGGTGACCCTTTTCCTCTCTGTAAGATACTAAAGAACAATCAACAATAGTTAAATAGGACGGAATAGTTAATAGGACTAAAAAGAACATTGAAAGAAAAAGAAAATCAGTTTCATGCACCAAAAAAAAAAATAAAAATAAAAAAAAAAGAGCTTTATGCATCTGCATCTTCTGAGACTGAAATGCTGCTGAGTAGTACTGTCCCCCATTAAAAGTTCACATGGGGTAGAAATGCTTCAATATTCCTCAACAAGCAAATACAAAGACTGAAAAACATTAGTAGTTTACTTCTCAACAGACTAATTATCAATCCTAGATGTTTGCACTGTCACCTTGCCATTCTCAGTCTGTGATGGACTGACCTTGGCTTTGGGAGAATTGGAGAGACACGCCGATGTCGAGCAAGCGCTGCACAACAGCAGCCAAAGCACCATTCCAGTTCCAAATACAAACACAGCTCTACGAGGGCTGCTAAATGGGAAAGCTAAATCCATCCCAGCCAGACTGGAACACAGTCCCACAAAAAAAAAAAAAAAAAAAAAATTGTTGAACTACTCGCAAAAAAAATGAGACAAAGCCAGTAATAGCATTTTGGGTGAAAGCAAGCTTTTGCACTTATTTTACACTCTGTGGAAACATAAATGTAATTTTGATCTCTGTCACCACAATAATTTTTAGTCCTATATATTTATTACATACACACACAAGAAGCCAAAGAAACCATAGGTCCAGAGTTTGAGAGGCCAGGTTTTGGTAGCAGGGGGCTACAGGGTTGTTTTCTGAGGGAAGCTGCCAGAAGCTTCCCCCATGTCTGATAGAGAAAACCCCTGGTGGCTCCAAGACAGACTGGGCTGATCAGAGATGGTAACACCTCTGTGATAACAGATTTAAGAGGGGAAAAGTTACTGCAGAATTGTAATTGCAGCCAGGGAAGAGCAGGGTGAGAACCTGTGAGAGAGAGAATTCTCCAGACATCAAGGTCAGTGCAGAAGGAGGGGCAGGAGATGCTTCAGGTACCAGAGCCAAGATTCCCCTGCAGCCCATGGTGCAGACCATGGTAAGGCAGCTGTGCCCCTGCAGCTCATGGAGATCCATGGGAATTCAGAGATCCACCTGCAGCCTGGGGAGGATGTCACACCAGAGCAGGTGGATGCCTGAGCAGAGGCTGTGACCCTGTGGGAGTCCCGTGCTGGGCAGGTCCTGGCAGGGAACTGCAGACCCACGGGGAGAGCAGCCCACACTGGAGCAGCTTTCCTGGTAGGACTTGTGACCCTGTGGAGGTCCCACGCTGGAGCAGGGTGCACCTGGACGACTGTACCCCATGGGAGAGTGATCCAAGCTATAACAGTTCATGGAGAACTGCTGCCTGGGAGATGGACTCACATTGGAGAAGCTCATGGAGAGCTCTCTCCCGTGGGAGGAACCCCACACTGGAGCAGGGGAAGGACACTCCTCTCCCTGAGCAGCGGCTGGAACAACCTGTGAGGAGCTGACCATAACCCCCATTCCCTGTCTGCCTGTGCTGCTGTGGGGAGGAGGTGGAGTTAAAAAGGAGAAAGATGTGGCAGAAAAAGTTTGGAGGTCTTTTTTTTTTTTACTTCTAGCTATACTGCTTTGATTTTGTTGGTAATAAATTCTATTAATATCCTCAAGCTGAATCTGTTTTGCCCTCACTGGCATTTGCTGAGTGATCTCTCCCAGTCCTTCTCTCAACCCATGAATCCTTTCCGTTTTCTCTCTGCTCTTCAGCTGCAGAAGGAAGTGAGAGAGTGGCTTGGGTGGGTGCCTGGCATCCAGCCATCCTCAACCCTCTATACCAATAAAAAGAAATTTCTGTTTTTGTGGTCAAGACTTGCAGTTATGATGTACAGATGATCCAAGCTCCATTTGATTCTGTTCATTCTTACTAGGGCATATTTCAGTGTAAAACAAACATTATTGTCACTGAGCTCATGTCCAAAAAGTAGGACCAAATTTATAGGCCCTGCTCTCACACCAGACTTTTTCCATTTAGTCCTTGTTTACTCCTCATGTCTTGCTTCCATCTTCCTCATCCTCACGAAAGTCTTCTCTTACCACTACCATCTCAAAATTTTCCACACTTACTTAAATTGTGATTTTTCTCCTTTTTTTTTCCTCCAAATTACCTAGTGTGCTATTGAAAAACATTATAATTTTCAAACTGGTGAACTTTTTTGATTGTCATATTTTCAAAGACAGTCTCATGCAAAAACTTTGCAATGAACATTTCAATTAAAACAGCTAACTTCTGATAAAATTATCAGCAATTAAAAATGGAACCTTTCAATGGGGACTAAGAGACAGAAGATTCACCTTTTATTAGCTTTGACTAAAAACTTGGCGGTTTAAATAAACTGCAGGGTTTTTTCTTCAGTTTCTTCCTTCTTTTTCCCTTTCCTACACAGAAAGAAACAATTAGTGTTAACTGGAAAATTTCTACTTCTCTGAAGTTTTTTCAACATTATGTAATTTTGCATAAAATCCTTCTTTTTTCACTGTAGAATATTAAGCATATGGTAAAAAAAATGCAATAGACAGGATAGAACTTTGTATTCAGCTCTACAGGTTGGTACAAGTAATTTCTGTAGGATATTATAGGCTTAAGTCGTGTTAAATCCTTTAGGGCTTTTCTGTCAGAGATATTTCAGTTGTTTCACTCAGCAATTTGACTTTAGAAAGGTTTCCTCTTAGGAGGCAATTGCTTCAGTATTTTCCTGTTAGCCAGCTGTCCACACCTAATGCTGAGCTGAATGTAAATTTATACAGCCCATAAGACATTGATGGAGTGGTTCCAAATGCAGTATATTTTGGCCATCAGATGGCCCAGTAAATTAAATGAAACTCCTATTGTCTTGTATCAAGCTGAATACTTAATTAATCAAAGAAATCACTTGATAATCAAGGTAAAAACATTGTTAAAATTAACCTTTGGGATCACAAACAAACAAAACTTTCAATTTTCACCAAAATCAGGTACAATTCCTTAAGTACTTTCAACATATTCCATTTGGTCAATCCTGTCCTCCTCAACTCCTAATAACTTTGCTATAAGAAATCACAAGCTTTTCCCTGAAAACAGGAAAAAGTTTGAAACACTCCTCTCAATCTAGATGATTGGTGATCTCTACTTCAGCCCAGTCATGCCATGGAGAGCAGTCAGCTCTTGCAGCAGGCGCAGGCAATTTCTGCTTGCCTTCATCTCTGTTTGCCCAGCTGGTCACACAGGAAAGAGGACATGCTGCTGTTAGGGGCTACAGTTTGCAGCAGCAGCAGAAGTTCATGTTGATGGCACCAATAGTTACATTGCCACTCCCTCTGAGGAGCTAAATTTCAGCCTGAGAGAGAGAGAGGGAGAGAGAAAACTCCTGAGTCTGGATTCCAGTCTAATCCCAAGGCTGGATAAAATAATCTTAAACCTAAGAGGATATGGGAATCTCCAGCAGTTCTCCCACACGTTGGCAGGTCTCTACCTCCTGAAACTCCATCCACATAATCACAGCAATAAAGTGGTCACCCTGCCTACAGAGCATCACAATTTAGTGGCTGCTAAGATCAGCATAAATAGTGCACACTCTTTAATCAGTCGTGGTATACTCAGGAATTCCACAGCACCAACAGATATTTAAAATTAACAGTACTCGTTCGTTTTTATCTATATTCCTTCCTTACCAACTACAAATCAAGTACTTAACCTGGGTGAATGGAAATGTCTTGTAAATTACAGAATAGCTGAAGGTAATTATGTTTTCTACTGCTTCTTACACAAGGTGGTGGAAAGAGACAAGAAGGGCAGGAAAAATATCCTGTGCAACTGTTATACTAATTGATTCTCACATGCATAATCCTTTAGGGAAAACAGAACCATATTTGCAGCTTAAATGATCCATGCCATGTAAAAGAGAGATGCTGAAGCAAAATGTCTGGGTGGCATTTGGCTTTTTAGAAAAAGCAAGGCTGTAAATATGTAAAATTCGCAATTATTAATAACTATTTGAATTTTCCTAAGTGTTCCACAGCCAGAAATCTCACCACAGCTTTAAATCAGGCNTTAAGTCTTCTTTCTCTCTCTTTGAATCAAAACTTATGATTTTAATCATTTATCTAGATTATACTTAGAATCTATTAGTAATGCTTAGCGGGCAAAGCAAACTGCTGGTAAAATGGAGGTCGAATGAGCTCTTGTGAACCTTCATTCTGCCTGTGTGATGTCTCTTTATTGCAGCCATTTGTCATTTTTTACCTCTCAGACAGTATTAGAGGATAATTATATGGTAGTTAAATTGCCAGAAATTAATACATTTCTCCTTCCAAGAAAGGTTCTTTTCTATTTTGAATCTACTATACTCTGTAAAACACAAGCTACTATGTGACAAATTGGATGCTGTGGAGTAGTATATGCAATAACAATGATTAACACCATGAACACAAGCTGTCTTCATTTTCAGACAGATGTAGAAACATCTCATATATTCGATGTTAAATACTGTAGGATTCTCATATTGATTAATTTGAACGATTTTTTCTTCAGTTTCTTCCTTGTTTTTCCTTACAGAGTTTTACTTGGTATTCCAAATTTTAGTAATTAAAATATTCGTGGAATAGTCTTCCTTAATATTAATTGAGCATTTCTCATGACACAACAAGAAAAATGATGACTGCTGCTGAGTTTCTATTTAAATTCTTCAGTTCCAGCACTCTTTAACATAAAGATCTCTGTGCAGCAGACAAAGTGCACAACTGTTTCTAAGCCACAGATTTCTGTTAATGTACCAGAAGGAAGAAAAAAGAATGGCAATGAATTTTGATCTTACTTTCACTAGCTAAATTCTAAGTCAGTAACTAGCATTGAATTGACTGTTAATTCTGATTTTTAAATACTTCCTCTTACACAATATTCCAGCATTGGCATAATATAACACAAACAATGTTCTTTAGCTTGAAGGCAAATTATCTCATTTGCAACTCTAATCACATTGGTAAGGAGTTTTGATTCCTGACCCTGAAGATAAAGTTAGTTTCCACTTCTTTTGAGGAAAATCTATGCATTTTATAAGACCAGTTTCTAAGAGAACTTCAATGCAAAGACAATGTATTTTCAGGGCCTTTTGGTGTGATACCTAAGGAATGGAATCTCAATGATGTTATATAGAAACTATTAATAGGACACTTTGATGCTGAAAAACTATGACGATTTAAAGAAAGTAATTCAGAGGAAGGAAGGTTTGAGTGTGTCATGGTTGCTCACTGTAGTATGAATTTGACATTTCAGCATCCACATCATGCATGGATTGGACAGGAAGAACTAGAAAATCTTTTCACCAATATGCAGAAAAATGAGTGAAATTGTTTCCACTCAAACAGAAAAGATCAAAATGCAATCTTAATGTATTAGTAGGTTGTAGGTAAATGTAGGGAAGTGTAATGAATATCAGTGCTAGTCTTGATTCTCTCTTTTAGATTTTATAGCCCCAGGCATGAATAATTCCAGCTTTTGTTACTAATTTATCTAATATATCGACTAAAATATTTTAAGAATTATATTGAAAACAAAAACCACAAATGCATTATAAAAATAATTAAAGGTAAATCCAGTGGCATCAACTTTCTACTTCTAAGAGTAAACTTACTAAGAAAAATCCATCAATGGTCATACAGAAGATGCAAGAGCTTCAATCTTTTCTAGAAAATCTTATGAAGTTGGGTTTTCTTTCATTCTTACATTTCAATACCAGTTAGTGAAATAGTAGTAGGGTAGAGGGCAAGGCTGTGAAAATGCCTAGCAATTTGGAAGATTTATCTACAAATGGAATCAATAAACTAGGCTCTGAAGTAAACCCTTAAAGAACAATGAAAAAGTTACTAAGGCTGCTAGCAGGACTTATGATTTCTTAAAATACATTTTGGAGGAGAATTCCACTTGTTTCTGCAAGGAAAAATTCCACAGAATTACAAAGCACTCTGTCAGAAAAATTGGCACTGTCCATTGCTATGCACAAAAAGGAGATGTGAAATATGAAGTAACAAAGGGACAGATTCGACTTCCCAGCTGAAAATTGGCACCTATTAAAGTAACATTCCAGATTGTCAGAATCAACTGGGAAAACAGAAGGCTGACAAAGCCCCATAATTCATTCTTTGTTTTCTGGTAATACAATGAAATGCTTCACTAAACACATATATTAATCTTCGTACATTTGCTAAAGATTTTTTTTTAGAATGTTTACTGGAATGAAGAATATCAGATTAAAGAAATGCTGATTTCCAGAAAGCTGTTTATGAGTAAGCCCTAAATAAATGGATATTTTTTAACTCTTTTAAAAAAATATTGATATTTCAAAGTTGAAGACCTCATTATGCAGTGGTATAGTTATATGGATGCAGTTATGATTGCATACACAGAATCATGCTTAGCTGGCTTATACATTGTTCTTGACTTGTGTACAATTTTCTTCCTTTTTTTCAGTTATAAATGGACCATGGAGGATTAGTTAAGGTAACCTTTAGAAAGAATTCAGTAGATTTTTTTTCTGCTTCACTTCTACATCTGAATTCTTGTGATGAGGAAAAAAGTCCATTTTTATGAGATCTTGCTTACTTTATTATAAGCAGTTTGCTAACCTTGCAGCAAAAGTTCATTTTTCTCTATGTAGGTGAAGGTAGTAGCTATTACTTTGTTTTTCAAATTAGTAGAAAGTCCTATGGTCAATTCCTGTGTTTGAGATTTGAGAATATTCTTTTGTACTCCAGTTCATGATGGAATTTTTTGTGCTATGCACTTCCATTTCGCAGCTTACTCCACAAAGAATATAAGAATTTTTGTTTCTGCAAAGAGAATTGTTTTGCTTACTCTGGATTTTGTAGTGGTAAAACCCCCAAATTAATTAAGTAATCTTATTTTCTCTTTCTCTTGTTACTAAAAGAAATAAATCAAAAAACAAACACACCACATCTTTTTTATCTTACCCTAGAAATAACCTACAAAGGAGCTATTTCTCAAGCAAAAGGCTGTAATTTTCGTCTGTGTCCAAACTTTGTTTCTTTTATCTCAACAAAACCATAAACATAAAGGACATTTCGACTCAATAGGTTTTGGAAAGATAAGCCTTTTCAATTGCTAGCAATGCCCCCTTTTGACATAGATCAATTCTCCCCTCTACTTCTAAAGGTGAAGGTATTGCAGCGCTGCAGCAATTCTCCCTAAAGCCAGTTTGTCATGGCTTCACATGGCAGAACCCTTCCATTTTCACAGAGCAAAGTAGAGTAACTGGAAACTTCCCCTTGCCCAAAATGCTCCATCTCTAACTCCTCCTGTTGGAGCAGCCCAAGCTCTGACTCAGTCCCAAACTGTTTGGGAAGCTGAAGTACCAGACTGTGAACAGAAATATCTAAGCAGAAAGAGCTGGGAATTATTTTGCAAAATTCAAACTAAATTACTTACCCAAACCTGCTAATATTTTTTGGCTGCTTTAACCACAGTTAAAGTGGTACTGACCAGGTTAAGCTTGCCTCTCTTTCTAAAATGTGCACATACCTTGCTATGTGAAAATATAAAGGCAGCAATTGATAATGTAGGCAAAGGATATTAGGAAAGCATTTCGTACTGTGGGGGTGCTGAAATGATGGAACAGGTTGCCCCTGCTAAGTTGTTGTCCCTGCTAATGGTGGGGGAGTTGGAAAAAGAGGATCTGCAAGATCCCTTCCAACACAAACCATTCTGTGATTCTATGAGAATAGAAAGGTCAGAACTTGCAAAGAGGCTACCAGATTAAGTAATTAATTCAAAGTTCTCCGGGGCTTTATTCTGGTTACAACCAACATTCAATTCCAACTGAATTAAGCAATCATGGAAATCTAAAATCTTACAGGAACATAATTATTTACCAATGAGACAATTAACATTGTACTGGAGCTGGACATTTCATTACGCTGCTCACTTCTGTTTAGTCCCACTATGAATGACTTTATATATATACATACTTTTCTTTTTTCATAGTAGCTCTCTGGCACCTTTTGTCCTGATGATATAAAGAAAATTAATCAGGAAAGTTTTGGGTTTTTTTTTGCTATTTATGTAATATTTTGCCCCAAGAAATCTTTCATAAGGTCATCTGGGGTTTTCCATCCTCTCCTTCAAAATGTAGATTGTAAATCTTGGCCATGACTGAATTGCAGTCAAACTATAAGTTTCTCTTCACATTTTATCATTGGATTGGATATTCCTGTTTTATTCAGAGTAACTTACATCAGGCATTTCTGTCAGATTCTTGCAGCTTAGTTAAAATTTAATCCTATAAATTACACAAATATATCATCTCTGTGCCTTTGTTCATCTACAGTGATAGGATGTCTTGAAATATTTTATAGATTATTAGGGTGTGTATAGATTATTACGTGCTAACCTTTGTCCTCTTAGGGGCTGGTTTTAGTGCAAAGAAAAATTATAAAGAGTGTTCTAAATGACACTGCGCTTTTTTTTTTTTGTTTTTTTTTTGGTTTTTTTTTTTTGTCTTAAGGATAAACCCATTCATTCATGTTGATAAATTGCATTTTTTGTCTGCTTTCCTAAAAAACAGAGACTTCAACTTACACTTAAATGTGAATTTCTAGGGGAAAAAATCTAATCCTTGAAGTGACAATATCTGCTTTTGTCTACAGATGGGTAATTGTACTCTCCCATGCTCCCACAACTACCTGGGCACAACCATTTTAAGTAGCTAAAGATTATAGTTATTAAATTTGTAGGACAGGTTATTAACTCTTATCTCATTGCTGTAATGTAACATCATTAGGTCAGTCATTGAATATCTAAGTTACTTTAAAAAATGTATCTTTCTCTTTTTTTCAGCTTGTCTTCTTTTGCTGTGGAGAATACAGAAAGGTGCGGTTTGCTTGCTTTTTAGATAAGATATTCAAAGTTGCATTAAATTAAGCTAAAGAACATGCACCACTCTTTTAAATTAAAAAACAAACAAACAAACAAACAAACAACCCCAAAAACATGAAACAGAATCGAGAAGCAAAAAGTAAGAGCAGAAAAAGGTGAAATAATATATTGGTAGACACTAAATACTTTTAACATTAGGAAATTGTGTAGACGGTTTTGCTTGATGTCTCCGCTGTATTTGCAATGTAGAACAATACATGTTATCTTCAGGTGACAGAAATTTTATGCTACCTTTGTAAATTAGTCAATCAATTAAAAATTTCAAATCTCACTTCTCTTCATGAGGTCTTTTTACAGAAATCAGAATTTTTTCTTGCTGATTTAAATTAACTTTTGTTTCCAATCAAGAGAGACAAATTTTAATGTAATTTAAAAGAAACATTTTACTAGAAAGTCACGTTATCTACTTTGATTTGATTTCAACATGCGGGTGAGACATTTTATGACAAAAAAAAATGTCACTCATATATGAGATAAAAATGGCCAAACATTTAACTTCAAATTTCTGTTGAGAAACACAAGCTGATTAACATTTTTTCTCAAATTAAAAATTAAAGCCATTTTAAATTGTTGCAATACCCCATATCATGCTTTTGGGTTTTTTCCATGCTTCCAATCTTTTTTTTTTCTGTTGTGCTGAATCTATTCTTAAAATGCAGTTTTTTAACACGTTCTTGTTTGTAAGATATCCCCAACTGAGCTATGGATTGAGGTCTGTTCAGACTTTCACAAACAAAGGAGTAACTACAGCTCAGTGGGTCACTCCTTTGTGAGAGAGCCTTCTTTTCCATTTGTGCCAAATATTCCATTGCCATGGCAAGCAAGAACAGAAATGTGTTAACAGAGACTGCAGTGGAAGGTTTTAGGATGTTATAAGGGCTCTTGATTTTAAAGGTCTTTTTAAATGTGTGAGTGATGAGTGTATTTATAGATTCAGTGGAGCTCCTAAAGCCACCATGGCTTGTAATATCTAGGAAGGGAAGCATAAGATAAAAACATTCTAATGGAAATATAATCAGGTGTTGGAAAATATTCAGTGGACATGTAAATGCAGTGTTATCTGTGTCCTGTAAAAGATGAAATGCGACATGGCCCTCCCTTTCAGAAAAGGTAAAACCATCAACATTTAATGAGAGAATATGCAGGAAACCAAACAGCATCTTGCCTCAGAAAAAAAATCACTTTTTTAAAAAAAGAAGTAATTGTAATGGTAGTTCAGGTTTCATACTGTTAGAAACTGGAACAAATACTGTGTGACTTTTGGTTAGACAGAAATTATCCGTAGTGTAATTTTATTTTAAATGACATTACTTTCACCAGGCAAACAATTTAAACTAGAAGGTTAAGTATTGTTTTCCAAATAAGTTAGCAATTGTCACAGTATCACAAACTTGTTTTAAGGTAACAATGGATGAAGACAGTAGGCATAGTATCACTTTCCTTTATCTACCTGTATATCTGACATCTTTTACCCAAAACACATATTCTTTAAAAAGAAGTAAATCTCAGTAAAATATAATGATTTTTGCTTTTGCTATTTAACACTTGTGTTTCTCACTCTATTAGGTGGCTTCTACTAAAAAACAATCCAAATATAAACCACAGCATTATTACATGCTTTTGTTAGCTAACTAAATAAAGTTATCAAATATCACTTATCATTCACAGTACAACACAAACTAATTGGAATTCACAACCTACTCACCAGAAAATTCACTAGAAGTAAAGGAAAATAGTTTAAAAATAATAAATGCTATCTTAGTAGTGTTGAGCACAATTCATTCACAGCACTACTTATTAAAATTCCAGTTCCATATAAAATAGAACTGCTTTCCTAGTAAGAAAATCTCTTATAGTTTTTTATCTGGGCAGAGGGAGTTGCTGGTTTTGTTTGGCTTTGGGAGGGATGTGAGAGAGAGTATGGAGTCAGATTCAGTGCAAAAGTTGCAACAGTGAAGTTTTCATGGGTAACAGAAGGAAAGTAGGAGGTAAAGTTTTGCAGTGAATAATCACAGTTGCCTTTCACCTCTGGGAACCTATACTCAAGAAAGGTCAAATAGAAAATTAGTTTTGTGATCTCTTCACAGTCCCAACCTACAGCTAGAAAAAGCCATGACCGAAATAGTAATGCTCAGTTAAACACTGAGCGGCGAGCACAAGGTTTTCACTTGCATGCTTCAGCCTCCAGCATCCTATGAGTCCTCACCACAGTGCTTAATGTGAAGTTATTTACCTGTGTAAGATCTTTAAAGAATTTATGTCTTGGCCTGCACAGGTCTTATCAGGAATGGTCTTTGTCTTCCCTTGTTTTCAGAAGGGTTAATGAAAAATACAGTCAATTGTTTGCCTCAGCCTACGATTATGAAGAAACTACCTAACTTTGATTGCACACTCTTAAATGAGAGGAAGCTATAGTACTTAAGAAATTACAAGGCACAGTTTTACATCATTCATGAAAGATTTGCAATGGGTTTGGTGAAAAAATTGGTAGAAATTAGGGTGATGTGCATTAACAAAATTAAAGAAAATTTTGTGTCTAAGTGATATTTGGGTCGGATTTTATGACCTCTCTTTGGACCTAACAAAAGACAGTCAGAGATCAGAGCATGCTGCCTTTATTTAGTTTCTTATCACCACCTACAATATAATCATATGGTCAGAAAAAAAAAGAGATTAGATATTAAATTATTGAATCATATTATAGTTCTGCACACACTTTTAATTTCTTACATTTTTGTGCTTCTATAGCTACAACAATATTACTTTTAGAACACAATTCAAATGCATTTCCTATTCTCCCATTTTCTGCAATATTTATTGCCTGGAGTAATTAATAATAATTTCAATGTAGATTTCAGATTTTAAGGCCTCTGTTTACTGGCCACATTTAAAAAATGGTGAATGTGCAAAATAAAAAGCTGTGTGCAAAATTAAGCAACAAAAAAGTTTCAGTGTAACTTGCCACTACAGTCTCCTGCCTATATAATTCTTCATTGAAGTTTAGTTCCATTGTAATTGAGCAACATTTCCAGCATTTTAAAACAGAAAAAAAGATGTATTATCATCTCTTGATCGGGTGGAGGTGGAATATGGGTGTGTTGTGTGGGTGGATCTGTTCCATGTGTGAGAAATAATTACAGGGGAGAAAAGAAATAATTTTAGTTTTAGTTTTTATAATTATGTTATTTCTGATCACTTCTGGTGTTAAAGCTTCTGCAAACAGTATTTCCAACACCTGTATGACCCCCAGTATTAATTAAGAGAATTGCTTAGAAATAGGGGGCTTTTTTTAAACTATGTTTTTTCAAAATCTTATCTCATAAATGATTTAGCTTTTCACATCACCAAGTAACAAGCCACACACAATAATGTTCCTTACCAACTTTTGGAAATAATGTGTTGAAATATTTAGTATATTCTGCTGTAAATAATGCTATTCATAAAACAAATATTGTTTCCTTACTGGAAGGCCTAGCATTTGTTACTGCAACTTTTACATATTAAAAGTTCTCCATCATGGTAGGAAAAAAATCAGTAGTCATTATTGATCTAGTATTTTTCTTACCTTTTTTTTTTAATTGTTTAATTTTAATTGTCTGTATAACAAAGTTATGACAATTTACTTGAATTGTCCAGTAGAAAATCTACAGTTGAGGGCACCAGCACAGCTTTTTCAATGGTCCTTCTAACCCTGTGTCCTCTTTTCAAGAACAATTAAGAGTTCATGCCTAGGGAAAAAGTAAAAAATAGTAATGCTTCACTCATTCTTAGCTTTTAGCAGGATTTATCCTGAACACAGTTGTAGTTTTGGAACCCTCAAGATATTTTTTAGGAGTTAATTGAACTTAAGAGCTACTCTCTATACCTTATCTTGTTGACTATATGCTACTGAATAGTGAGCAGCATGTAAGCTTGACAGTTTGCTCTCCTATGAGATTAAATGTCAGTGTGTGTCAAAGGCTTTTTGACTCCTCCAGTGATGTTGAATTTTAGTCTCTGGGTTTTGTTTAATACTTACAACCTTTCCAGTTAAAATGTCAACCAGACTTAATAAAATACTCAAAAGTAAACCAGAGGTTGTTTTTCCTTTATGTTTAAAAAAAATATCAAAACCATATTCAATGTATCCAAATATGACAAAAAGGATGTTTTCATCACAAAAGTGTTTCATTTGAAATTTGAACCTATTATTTTTAGGTTTGACTCAGTGCCTTCTTCAATTTTACTTGAATCTAAAAGATGGCTTTGGTTAAATTCAAATTATCATCTGACCAGAAAATAACAAATTATAATATAAATTTTGAAAAAAAATATCCTTTTTACATGCTTTGTCTTTCAAGGCCTAAGATATGGAGTACAATGTATTTTTTTGAAATGTGAATGAAGGAGATTTTTTGCTGCACTCTGTCACTCAAAAGTTAAGAAGGAACACAAAACCCATTTCTTCTTCTCCTTAAATGTGGGGTAACAAATGAATATCCTGAAAATTCTCAGCAAGTTCAATGGCAATTCTGCATGACAACAAACAGCATTTTGCCTGAATAATTTGTGAACCATAAGAGGGGTCTGCTTCCCTATGAGCTTGTATTGTATTGCATGAGAGCTCTTAATACCCAGTTTCTCTGTGAAAACAGGAAACGGCAAACACGCAAAACTTTCTGCCAGTTGCTCTCTCCCTGGGAAAAATAAACAATGCCCTGTTGTCTTAGTTTCAGCCAGGGGTAGCATCAATTTTTCACAGTAGCTGTGAGAGGGCTGAACCTGGAGCCATGTGGACACGGCCAAGACATTGTGTTGTTTCTCACCATCTTATGTCATGACCATCAAAGAAGGGGTCTGGTTTCCTTGGTCATGGGAAAAACGTGGTGGATGTGGAGTCCACCTGTTCATTGTTCATTGTCTCAGCCTGGTGAGCATTTTGGTGTGAATCACCCTCTCTTTTGTATGCTGTTGTTATTACCATTATTTCTGTTACTGTTCATTTTCTCATGGCATTGCTGTTTCCAGTAAATTGTTCTTATCTCAACCTGTAATCTTTGTTTTTTATGTCTCCCAGTGGAGTGGGGAGATAAGCAAGCAGGTGGTGTCTGGTTTGGGAGAGTCTTGGCGGGGTGAGGCACTAAATTGGGAAATGCTCTTTCCAAACTACAACACCACTGGTAAGAGCCAGAGGGGAGCTTGCCAGTAAAGAGCTGTAAAGGGTACTTGTATAAGTAACACTATTTCTTTTTTTTAATTCCCTCTGATAAATTTTCCATGGACGAGAGGTTTAGGATCAAGAAACCACAATTAACAGCTGTTACCCATATAACCGCACTTGTAGTGAGATTTCCTTCTGTACTAAGGAAGGATTCATTAGTGTTCACAGAGACTGACAGTTCTGAGCCATTCACATCTGTTACCTTTCCTGAGCCAGGCTTTGAAGACACCACTAAAAGTTTGAAATGCCCACTCTGCAAGCCTTTTTTCCCTATCACTTGGTTTTTAAGGCAATTTGGCATTTTCACAATTATCTGTTTATTAATAAGGTTTATTTTGGTCTCTGTAGATAAATACTAAAAACATTGCATCCTCTGAATTCACCATAAAGCCTCTACTGAAGTAATTAAAACAGATAATTTTTCCATTTTGTTTCATTGTTTATTTGCTTGGTTTTTTTTTTCATAATTTGCCCCATAAAAAGACATAATTTACTTTTAAAAGAATCATGAAATAGGCAGTGGCAACTAATAAGAATGAACCATGTGTTGGAAAGGAGTGAAATAATAATCACTTGAAAGGGAAGAACAATATGTCTAAATTAAAATGCTGGTCAACAGAACACAAAGCTGACATTTACAAAGGTTATGTTTGACTGTAATAAAATAAATGGCAACTCTTTGTGTACACAGTTGTCAATTAGCATTGCATATGTGTCTCTTGGATACATTTATTTTTGCCAATGATTCCTTATTCAAGATGCAAATATCTATTATTAATGTTCAGTAAGTACTCCTGACTGAGAGAAATAACTAAGAATAATAGTTGCCTCTTTTTATTAGCATTTTCTTTTCAGGGGAATGTCACTAAAATGAAAAAAAAAATAATGTATCTAAAATCAACAGAAGTGTTTGGAAACAGAAGAATTAAATACAGTAGAAATGGAAGAGTTTAAGAAAATTAATCTTACTTTAGAGTCAAGTGAGACAAGAACTACTCTTTTTAAGGTTAAATTAAAGCAAGTAAATCTGTTACTTATGTACTTTAAACTTGTCATCTATAATAAGGCTCCTAATGCAGACATGATTTATCTTGAATAAATTTTTTAGTAACTGAAAGCAAAAAGAAATTGCAAAAACATTCTTATTTACTGTAATGCAACTGTGGTGGATCCCTAAATGCCCAAACTTTGTGAGTGATTTATCTATAATGAAAACTTTTTTTTTTTTTATTTTTTTATTTTTTATTTTTTTCCCCTTTATTGAGAAAAGAAGCTCTCCAGCTGATACTCAGAAAAGTTAGAGTATATTCCTCTGGCACTGGCATGGAGTGCCACTCTGCCTCAAGTGGAAATGCAAAGGAAGCTGGCTGCTTTACTCATTATGTCCGAGCTTTGCTGGATGCCACACCAACCCCTGGGTGGCACACAAAGGGGCTCATGCCAGAATCACATCTCAGTGTCAATTTAAGTCAGATTCTTTTAATGATTTTGCAGCAAGCAGTAAAATCCTTACTTTCTCTCCTAAGGAAGAATCTGTATAAAAATACACCGAGGAATTTTCTCAAGACAGAGAATTATTCCATAGTTTGATGTCCGTGACGCCACACAGGGCAGCTAAGGGTATCCTGGCTCTCATCCTTACTCAGAATAAATTGTAAATTTTACATTTGGACAGTCATTGAACAAAATGAACAAGCAATCCTGGCACAATGGATTTGAAACTAGGTGTGGTGGGTTGACTCCTGCCAACAGCTAAACCCCTACCCAGCATCTTGCTCACTCACTTCCCTCATGGGATGAAGTAAAAATAGAAGGAAGGCAAGAATTCTTCAAGTCAGAATAACGACAGCTTAATAAGGAAATCAAAAGCTGCTTGCATAAGGAAAACATTCCCCAGTGGCAGGTGGATGTGCAATCTCTTCCTGGAAAAACAGACAATGGCTGAGTAATAGTTGGTTGTGTCATAATCAAAAACATCACCTGCTTCCTCCTCCTTTCCTCAAACATTTACTGATAAACATGACAACATATGGGATGGAATATCCCTTTGGTCAATTCCAGTGGGGAATAGCCTTGGTGCTGTGCAAATGCTGTTCAGTGACAGCCAAAACACTGGTGTCTTATCAACACTCCAATTATATGTCTACCGTGAGAAATATCTGTTTCTCAGACAGTTCCATTATGAAATGTAAAAGGTGATTATTCTGAACACTTTGAAGTGAAGGGTTTCAGTCCCCACCCATGGGAAAATTTTTGGTTCCTGCATATAAACAGATACTGAACCAAAAAAAAAAAAAAAAAAAAAAAAAAAGTTATGACTTCAGACCCATTCTACATATCCATGTTTCCTGCCAGCAAGCCCAAGTCAGCTTTTGTGGTGGACACTGACCTATGGAGAACACTGTCAAATGAGATTATCTCTTCAGGACTTAACATTAATTCTACTGAAATCGGTGGCAGCTTTTCCTTTTATACCATCATGGTTTTCTCTGCCTATTGTCTTTCACATATTAATATTTATGTCTTGTTGAAAAATTTGTGCAGCCAAAAAAAAAAATCCATAGATGTTTTCTACAAGTCAGTTTCAGTCACAAGATTTTCTTGAGAAAATATTCTTAATATTCTGCCCGTCAGTAGAACCAATCCACAAGCCAAAAGGGGATTTAAAGGTGCTCTATTATTTTCCTAAGTCCTGTTTTGAAATTCTCTACAGTTATTTATATGAAGTACTTTATCTAAGCAAATATATGTTTCATTTTAATATGTTGAAAATGAGGCAGTTTATATGATAATGATTTAAGCCTTTGGAATCTCCTATATTTAATGAATATTTCATTTGAACGTATTTATATCTAGACCACTAACAAAATGTTTAAATTTATTTCCAGATGAACTTGCTGACAATTTAAATGTAATAACATCTATAACAAACAAATATACCAGTACCAAGAAACAATTCATCAAAAAGGGTTCAATAATAACCTGATAAAGATCAAAGGCTTCACTCATCTCAGTAAGAGGAGAGTTCAGGATTTATCCATGAAAAAAATGCAGAAAATTGTATCTTTTTATTTTTTTAGTAAATGATCATGTAATGCTGTGTTCATGTAATATTTATCTGAGATATCCTACTTATGACTACAGCAGAGCATTCCAGTGTGCATTTTTACCTCCAATTTAAACCATGATAAATCAAATCATTCAACAGAATCCATATAGAAGCCCTTGATGAGTAACTGTATGTTCCCAAAATGTGTTATATAAATAGAAATATTTCCTACAGTCATGCAAATCTTTTAAAGGCAATATTTTAGAGAAGTGAATGCACAGTCAGACCAGAGATACATCAACAGAGGTTTCGTATCATTAGTGGTACCTCAGCAGGAACTGTCAATATGCAGTCGTTCCTGTCAAGATTTAACACCCTTAACATTTCACTCAGAAACTAGTTTGGAAAGTAGCTCAAGAACTTAAAAATTATTTAAGTATAGATACCATCTCCCTAACTCGTATAATCACCACTGTATCCCTCAGTAGCAAGGTGTTCTCCCTCAAATTGCTTCTTTTTCTGCTTTGAAGCTGCATTCTTGCGATGCTGTGTCTGACTTACAAGTAGCCAGGGAACTCTGTGACTGACCACTGGTGCACAGCTTGACCATACAGAACTACCACTGAAAAAAGATTCTTTACAGTTTCTTCCAGCACTTCCACTTATACCCACCAGTGAGAGATCAGGAACACCTGAGCTCATGCAGAATTCTTCACACCCATGAAAATATGCTGTGGTCCACATCCAGGCCTCACAACATGCTCTCACTCTGAGGAGTGAATGTGTAATACTTCTCAGCTGATGTGATACATGTAAGCCAATTACTTTGCATACCTTCTCCAGAAAGGTAATTTACTATTGGCAGAGTAAATATTAAAAAGGAGACAACCCTGCAAGCTTGAAACTAACCAGATGATAGATTTCATATTTGCTATCATTCCCATGTACTCCATCACTTAAATATTTCTATTATTCCTGTCATTAGTTTTAGCAACTCCGAGTGAGGGTTTCAAAGTGGGTCTTGCAAGTCAATTGGCTCCATAGTTAGCAATATCAAAAAAAAAAAATCTGAAAGCAGCACAACAGGACACATTCCACTGAGATAATCTCTGCTCTTTCCATGTATAAAATCCATGTCAAACCATGAACTCAATATCGCACATCCCTTCCTTGCACGCAGAATAATTAGGAAAGAACTTGATCTTCTGTGATATCTTTACCATCATTTACCATCATTTGAAGAAGAATCTATTGGCCAGATATACTTTCATTTAGCACTAGTTTTCACTTTTTAGGGTGAAAGATTGTTTTGAGAGCAAGAGCTCTTTGGGATATTTTCTCGGCTGAAAGAATTGTCCTTTATTATTCTTGAATTTTTTCCCACCTGTTTTTTTTTTTTTTACACACAGTGTATTTGTTGAATCCATGCTTTTTCTGAAATACTATGAACTCTCTAGTGCTTACCTTTCTTCCCTGGACCCTCTGAACTTTTTTCCAGTACTTCCAGAGGACTGTAGTTTATCCGGAGGTAATTTTTTAAAGCTAAGAAACACCTTATTCTATCATGTCACTGTTATGAAAACAATGACTTCAGTGACACTGATTAAAGGAACCTACGGATGATGAATCTCCGCTCGAAATCTCCCTGGGGCAGTGGAGTGAGGGGTAGGATGAAACAAAAAATTTCTTGCCATTCAGAATTTACTTGCCAAGATAAAATTGAACTTAAGAAGAAATAAAAGGTACCTAGAAAATATAAGAATTAGTTATTATATAAAAAAAGAAAGCCTATTTTTTCTGTTTCACAGGTTGATGGCAATTTAGCCCAATAATATCAATTCCCAGGATATGACCAATTAGCTAACTCATTCCAAAATATAATACATAAATCAGAAATTTAAACTGCATTCTATTTCCTTTGTTTATATAACATGTCTTCATCTAGATAACATATGGAAAAATCAAAGGCCATGTCATTATTACTCAAGCAAATTCCCTATGTAAAATAGTAGCCAATGCTGAAATATTCTCTGTTACTTTCAATCCTAAATTCATGGAACAGGGGAAAATAAAGATAACAAGGAAAAAACAAAAGTCATGAGTATCTAGCCATAAGGTATTATGTTAGTGAAAAAAAAAAAAAAAAAACAAAACAGTTTGTCTCCCAAATATATATTAGGTCATGGGTCCTCTGGAATTTTCACACTTTAAACTGCAAACAAACCCATGTTATTTTATTCCTTACTCTTATCCTTTGCAATCCTTTTATTAATTCCAGCCAGTTTTCTTTATCTTGTCTCCCAAGGAAATGAGCTGTAGGACCTTCATATATCTGTCAAATCTCCACGATCAATCAAAGCTGATGAAAGAACTGAGGTATCAAAATCATTAAGTTGCTGAAACTTACATGGAAAAGGCATCTAGGTAGAAGACATTAATTCTTTCAGAAGAGCAGAATATTGCAGAATTAGCTCAGATGGATAATTAGGTACCAGGGACATGTAGAGTTGTAGGAAATCAACCATCATCGATTCTGCTTTTCACAGAGGTGTCTGTTTCAATTCCAAAATGAAAGAGGCCTTGTAGAAAAGAACATGATTTTTCTCCATGCACAGAATAAATCTGAAGTAACAATAATCTATATGTGTATCACAGTAGTATAAAACAATTCTTGGGGACATTTCATCTTAATGTTCAGTCTTCTGGGCTATTTCTCTCATATTAAAATCGATCTAAAGCATTAGATTTTCACAGTCTGCAAAGATGTTATGCTACATTTTCAAAAGCTCCCTTAATTCCTTTCAAGAGGATCTTAATTTCCTTTACTCTCATTGAGAACTGAATGCCTAATTCTCTTAGGCACTTTTGAAATTCCACTAGAAAAAGAATACAAACTGAACATACCTAGTGTACTTATTATAGTTCATCCCACATTCATAAGTGGCATTAATTATATAAAAATTAAAAGCAGACTGGAACTTGTGACATATTTTTCAGATTACAGTATAAAGGAAAAAGTTACTTTGTCTCCCTCAAAATAATACAAAGCCCCTACTTTTCTGCCAGTATCATCTCACAGATGACGTGCCAGTGACTTAGAAATGCCAGATGAAAGGCTCTTTAAGAGAAGAAAAGTACTTTCTGGGTGTGGAGAAAATAACCCATATTTTTCAGCAGAGTACAATTTTTCTGGTGCATAGGACATCTTTCCTCTGTATGTACCTTCAAACAGCATTTTAACACATGAGGAAGTATAATTTTGCCACATTTCTTCAGTATTAAAAAAATCAATAAATTATAAATAAAAGAATGCCAAAACCCCCAACTATCAGAATAATATTGAAGATTTTTTTCTTTTCATTCCTGAAATGCATTAAAGAATTTGCACACAGAGAAAACGAGGTTCAGTCCAGGGCTCACAGATTTATGTCCTGATGCCTAATTAGGCAGAGACTGTCCAGTGAAAGAAAGGACCTAAATTTCCTCCCCATCAATGGCATGAGTCAAGTGATTGGCAAAGCCATATCCTGACTTGGATGATGCTGCAACACACAACAGTCACCTGAGATTGCAGTAATTCAGCAGCTGTGTAGCAGCATGTGCCAACAGGCAAACCACAAGCTGAAAGCAGCACTGAAGAAATCTTTGTCAGCACAGAGCAACTGTATTGAATTTAGCCACCAGAAAAATTATCCATTCCTAGACACCTGATTAGATTATTTTCATATTAAGCAACTATTTGTAAATAGATGCAGATACAGATGCAAATGAATCTTTAGCAACAAAAGCTTCAAAGCGTGGTGAGGCTTCCAACCACAATTGTAAAGTCTATTATAGTGAAATAATTAAAGAAGATTTTAAAAGAAATTGCTCTTCCATGCTGCCATTGCTTAGTTTTTCAGGGAGCACTATGAATATGTATTGAACCTGAAACACTCTGAATTACAGTGCCTAGCTAAAGTTGGGAGGACCTTATTCAAAACACATTCTTACTAAAACACCATCTCATCACTCCATTTTAGAAACCGATCTTTAGCTTTTACTGGAAAAAGTTTGTTATTCTTTCCTTGGTAGGAAAACAACTTATTCTGTGAGCAACATCAGTAAACAAGCACATTTCTCAGTTTTCTTTCCAATGTGGGTTCTCTGATGGATAATAAGGATTACATCTTTTCGCTCAGAGGAAACATTAATTTACCTGAGCATCTGTTGTAATGTGTAATGACATTAATGGGAAAAAAAAGTACTGGCCATTTCCACCCCAGGTCAAACTGGTAATCAGGTTCTACAATCATTAAAAAGGAGAGAAAGAGTGAAGATAGCCATAGTCACAGAGCAGACTGAGAATGAGAAGCTGGGGGCACAGGACAAATGCACAAAAACACTCACCCCAATTAGATTCTATGAAGCTAATCAATATTAAAAGTTTTTCTTTTCTTTCTTTTTTTTTTTTTTTTTTTGTGTTGGTTTGGTTGAAGGTTTTTTTTTTTTTCTTTTTTTTTTTTGTTTTAGGCCAGAATCCCAGTGGGGACTTTTTATCTGATTATGCTTCATGTCTGTATCTGAATCAGAAAAAGGGACCTGACCTTTCCTCTCAGTCTTCCACTGAGAGTCTTCTACTCTCAGCAGAAAACTCCAGGTATAAGCAGAATTGTACAAGGTATCAGAGACTCTGGAAGGGCAAAATTGTTATAAATGCCATGAATGTGGAGAAAATATCAAATGGCATTTAGATCTTATGAATCAGTGTTGCCAAGACAAGAGTCAGAATTTAGAGAAGACAAGTCTCCCCTAGTGCTTACAGAATTGTCTGGCACAATGTTAAAACACAGCTCGAGAAACAGCAATATTGAAACACGCAGTATCCCCCTACCCCCACCGCTTCCAATCTGTCCACCATGGATGCTTGCAGACTTCTGCAGTGGCATCAGTAATCAAGTTTATAATGTAAGATTTTAAATTCTCAAGTATTAAAATTCGAACCACTCAGTTACATCAAAATAAGAGCTTTATCAACCACAAGAATAAAAGATGAAGAAACCCAATGTTAGAGATAAAACGAGTCCTTTTATCCTGACAATCATAACTGAAATGTAGTCTGCATCAGGTTATTTTCTGGTTAGAATACATTCTGCTGGCATTTTACAAGACTTAGGAAGCTATACTTTTTCCCCCCCTCTTTGCAGATGCAGAGGACTTCAAGCCTGGGCATGTTTCATGGTTGTTTGAACTTTATTTTATTTTTTTGAGCTATCTCCAATGCCAGCCTTTCAGATGGCCAAAAACTTCACTGATTCCCAGATGGCCAATTAACTTTTTCAGACACTCACTGAGATTTTCCTTAATTCAGTAACAACTAAGAAAACTCTTAGGGATATGTATGGTATCATATATCACACATCACTTTGTTCTAATTTCAGCAGCTGTTCCAGACTTGCAAAGAAAATGGACTGACTTTTTCCCTACAGCACTGGTGGGGTGACTGACATCACATTTATTATCAGGCCCATTTCAAGCTGAGCCAATTTTGTAATAAGCTTACAGCTGACATGCTGGGTATTAAAGTGAACCTATATTATTCAGAAATATCTGATAAGTTTCAAACAAAGCAATGCTGGAAGGCCCAGTCCAGTGCAGCTATTAATTATTAATCGTGTTGTTATTATTATTGCATGCACTCCTAAGGCACTCTCCACAGTCCATCTGGTGTGCCCCTTGCATAATTTAGAATTACAACCATTCTTTACTGAAAAGAAGGAAAGCGAGACTTTCCTTCTCTTTCTTTTTTCCTGGAAAGGCTTCCTTTGCAAAAATGACAAGTCCAAATGACAAATGCACGTAGTGTTCAGGGTACAAAATCAGGAACACTCTAGCATCCAGTGGCAAGATGACAATCATAAAGGGATAAGTTTGACAAACTGCCATGAGGAATCACTCTTAGCTTAGCCTTGTTGTTTTCCTGGTACTGGAAAATTCTTACAGAGGAAGATATTCTAAACAACCAAACAAAAAAAATCATTAAAAAAAAAAAAAAAAAGAAAAAAAACTAAAACAAACAACAAAAAAAATAAATAAAATAAAATAAAAAAAAAAAAACCCAAACAATCCAAAAAGCCCCCAAGCCTAAAAATATCTCTTGCCACAGGGTCAAATTACCCCTGTTCATCAAAGCTCCCAGTCTGGATTTGGGAAAAGAAGCAAGTGATTAGTAACAGCGTCCCATGTTACTGAGAGTTAGCAGAGGAGGACCCGTGACTAATTTAGAAACCACAGAATAAAGGAAAAATATAAATCATATCTTCTGTGCTACAGGGAAGAATTTTGACTTTCCTTCAGAAATAAGGTAATTATGAAGGATAGAAAACATAAATTATTTTCCTAATTCATGCAGTGTTAGAAACTGAAAAAGAAGCATTTTTGGAGACATTTAAAATAAAACTGGAAAAAAGAAGATTCTTTGCCAATTTACTGCTAGCGCAACATTTATATTCCTCTACTTCAGTGCATACTCCTTGTGATAACACTTGCATCAACCAGAGTTTTAGGCAAAGAAAGATTAAAGTCACTGGCTGATGGAGGAAAAAGACTGTAGGGAAAGAATCAATGGATCAGAGAAGGCAAAAAGATGGATGGTACTTCAAGAAAGGGCAGGAATGGAAGTAAGTTGTCATGTGCAGGCAGACACTATGTCTTGTCATTTGTGGGCACTTGGATTTTCACAGTAAAATATTTCTTTCTTGAAATGAAGACTTTTATTTCTGTGTGGTTCTCTGACTCTTGCCTGCCCTCCACAATTCCAGTTAGTACACAGATTTTGTAGTCATAGTACATCTACACAGGAATAAACAACAATTATTGTATGTATACTAACTAACATAGTAAAGGAACTGGCATCAAAGTTATCCTACTCTTCATTTAGGAAACAAAATACAATTTATATATATATATATATATATATTATATATATATAAATATATATAATTTTTTTTTTTTTTTTTGTAAATGTTGTTGGTTTTTTCTTTCCTTTGTTACACAGTATATGAGCTTTCTTGCACTTTTTCCTCTTCTAAACTTGAGACTATGTAAATCTGTTTCAGACTCTGAAATGCAACTTAATGCAGTATAATCTTCCCTGTTATTAGATATTTTGGTTTCTGATCAACAGATCACTCTTGCCTTGTGAATCTGGACTTGAGAAAATTACTGTTGAAGATCCTCAGGCAAGTAAAAAATTTAATTACTATGTAGTACACGTTAGCATTAATGAATTGTACACTCTGGCAACATACACATGAAAGACATCATCAACACAGAGGGGTAGACATGTAACTTAGAAAAAAACAAGTTGCCTTGAAGATTGCAATACCAAAAGTTACATGAAATTAACAGAGTTGAGAAAAAAAGCAGATTTAAAACAAGAATTTCTTTTATTGCCACACTGCACAGAAAGAAGAATAAGACGCCTTAGAAGCGGGACTTGGATTAATTAATCACTTGTGGGTTGTAAGTTATCAGTGTGATGTAACCAGGAAAAAAAGACATACAATTATGAAATGAGTAAATATGGGAAGCTATTGACACCTTCAAATAAAATATTGGTTAGATCTCACTTAAAATATTAGATGCAAGTCTAGTCACACATATATGAGATTAAATAGTGAAATAGTTATTAGGAAGGGCAAAAAAAGAGTTAATCAAAGAAAAAAGGTGATGTCTAAAAACTGATGTCTAGAAGTTGGCTGAGTTATTTGAGCCTGAAAAGAGGATTCAAAGGAGATATGATTACTGACTGGAGATATATCAAACGGGTAAGTATGAGAAAATGGAGAAAACAGTTACTTATATCCAGAGAGAGTATTACTACAGGAGAAAATTTATATACCTTGCCTACAAATCAAGAGTTAGAAAGGAGTACCTAACCACCAGGAAATGCAGTTTCTTAGAACAAAGATAGTGCAGGAGCAATGGACATAAAAATTGGATCCTGATAAGTGAATGAAGGTGTTAAATAATTTTAACAGTTCAGCATTTAGTAGTTTTTTATTAGCTCAGTATGAACCCTGTTTTTCACATGGTCTTTTCCAATTTGATAGCCTGGTTTTCTGGGAAACTTCTGTTTGATGAATGATCTCTCCCAGCAAAAACTAGCTATGTCTATTTCAGTGAGAGAACACTTAAATCAACATCCCTATATTATTAGCTCTGTGCTTTCTTGTAAGAGAAAACTTATAAGACACAGGAAGAAAGCAAAACAAGAGAGTCTCACTGAGATCTCACCATGTGCATTGAACACAGATTTCCCATTTTCCATGTAGACTAAGGTATAATAATTGAGGTATGATTAATCACAATGAGATCTGTATTAAAAATGAAAAAAAAAATCAACAAGTCCAGTACTGGTCACATTCTGAGTGCATAAAAAATGCAGAGCTCTTAAACTCATAAGAATCATCCTGCTTAGGCCTTCACTGCTGAGACACCACACGTGTGGTCATTGAAAATCCATGGAATCGAATAAATCAAGTACATCTGGATCCATGAAAAAGGGTCTATGATAGTTCAAAAGACCTGAGAGAAAGACTGTGCAGCTAAAACTAACTGATATGCCTCTTGTCACTCCATCAAATTCAGCCATAACTCTCAGTCGACGTCATTAATAAAATCCCAAGGCCATCTAAACCTAACTACTTGGGCATCCCATATTCATACTGAGCTGCACCTTCATTGTCTCAGCTGTTATTAACTCTGCAGAAAGAGATTGATTGTCCTAGTCCCTCTGAAAAACAAGTCCAGTGCCATTTCAGAGTTCCAAGCTCTAAGTCAGAGGGTTTTTTTTCCAGGTTCAGACAAGTTTGTTTTTAACTGCTTGGATTTACTGTGAGTTGGTGTAATAACATCATATTGGATTGTCTCCTGACTAAATTAATGCCCCTCTTGTTTTTTTTTTTCATAGGCTCTGCCAAGATCTTTAAAAATCTGTTCTGATATTGTAATGCTACTGAATGAAAGGTCTGGTTAGCAGGTTCTTTGGAGCTGCAGTAAAATTAACACTGACTAAAATTCTACATCAAAAGCACAGGACTGTTCACCAGCAATGCTTCTCTCAAGCTACAATATTTTGCAACTTTACTGTCAAGTTCTGTAACCCTTTTTTAATGTCAGCTGACCTTAATCCAAGTAGTCTATATGATTATCTAATGAGCTTAGGCTGGGTGAAAAATAAGATGATGGTTTGAAGCTCACTTTCCTTTCTCTGTGGACCTTTGGTGGACTGTGCTTGAGGCAGATTGAGGCAACAAAGAGGGACTTGAGAAAAAGAAATTGGGAAAGGACAGCTACATAGAAGATGATGGCTGGAGGAATGCATAAAGGATAAACACTAGTCAAGATAGATAAGGATTATCTCAGAAAAAAAAAAAAGAATAAGTGTAAAAGAAAAGATCTTCAGAAAGAAAAAGGGATGATACAGGCATTTTTTGGGTTTATCTTTCTAGTAGCTACTCTTCTGCATACTAGGAACTATTTTTATTACTTTTCTGGTGTAAGTGCAGATGCAAACACCTAAATTTGCTCCCTAAAAAGAAATAACAATTTCAGCAAATAATAATCTGAATGGAGTACAAATAAAATCATAGAAGATTGTTAAGCTTTGAAAAGACCTTTAGGATCCCCAAGTCCGGCCATATATATACAGTAGGCATAGATTAAAAATAAAACTTGAGAAAGGAAAACTGCATAATCCATAAGGGAAAATGAAATCCATTTACTCAGAGAAACAAAACAAAAAAAAATTCAGCTAAGTTAAAGCAAAGTATTACTAAAACCAATTGTTCAGTTAACTGTGAGCTTACAGAGAGATGGAAATCTGACAGTGAATTTTTCATGAATTCAAGTACAGTGAAGACATACTGAATTTAAATATATTTAACCATCTATTGGGAATGAACTATTCAAAACCATGTGCTCTTCAAAATACCTGTTCAACTTCTTTAGTTTTGATGCATAGCCAAATGTTCTAGACAACATTCAAAAGAAACAGAATAAATAGGAAACTTCAATGATAAATTAATCAAAAACAAAGTAAATAAAACAAATACAAAAGGGAGTTGTTTCTGCAAAGGTTTTAGAAATACCTGCATGTAAATAAATATAATTCCCAGAGGCACAAGTATGTCTTTACAGAAAGTGAATTCATATAGTCAGGATGTAGCCTAAAGTCAGCCCATCAATTCTAACTGAAAGTATCCCAAGAACATATTTTTGATGGGTCTCTAATTGCCATAAGTGCTGTCTCATCATAAAGATATTTAATGTGTAAATAAAAGTGAATTAAGGGAAGCAAGGATTAAGAAAATAAGTTAACCACTCACAGTACCTGGGGGCAGAGATATCACCTGGAATGATATCTATAATTTTACTTCTGCTTGAATATTTGCTTAGACAAGCCAAAGTAAATTACTCTCCTTTGAAACAAACAGAAGGTGTTAATTAGATACAGGATCAAAACACCTTTTTGAAAATTTTAATTTTTGAAACCAAGTAAGTTGCCTGCAGGAAAGGAGAAGCTTAAGCGGAGAAAAAAATGTTTTTAAACTAGTGAATACTGGACATAATTAAGTAAGAATGCACATACCTGAAATAAAAAAGGGAAATAATAAGATATATTTGTCAAATTTCAGGGTTGTGATTCGTCATAGACAATCTGCCTTCTTAACTTTATGTAATCTGCCATGAGTAATGGCAAAATGTCTGCAATTATATTTTATGGTGTTAAGTAATTGCTTACAAAGGTGACCAGCAGCATGATGTTATGTTCTAATTAATTTCATTACATCAGAATTCATGAAGATATGTGCAACATCAATTCTCCAGCAACGTGTTTATGAGACAGAGCTCAGGCAACTGCTGATTCCAAATATCAGCACTTAATTAAGAAAAGGAGCTGAGTAGAACAAGCTAGAACTTATCGAATGGGCCCTGATTTGGTATGCTTACTCAGGGCCCTGATTTGCCAGATGCTTTTGATCAAATACTACATACCACCTCCATGTGTTACTGTCATCATATTTATTTCACTAAATAATAACCCTATTATATGCTCTGGAAATACACAAGCAAGTGTTTGGCCTAGAGAGCAGTTCAAATATATGCTATATTTTCACAACTGGAATTAATTTATTCCTGATTCTTACTATAAAGAGATACATTTCAACAATGCATATATAAATCCTGTACCTGTTAAATCCTTAATCTGTGATACTCTAATCAACCTAACCTACTTTTACTGTAGGCCAGCTTGAAAATGAATCAATAATTCTCACTTAGAAAAAGCCATTGGGGATAGGGAGACAAAAGAAAAAAAAAAAAGACATCATGTAACATATTGTTCAGACCTTAAGAGCACTATGTAAACCCATTAAGACTCTACTTTTGGTGTGAATTTCTTCCTGCGACTGGAGGGCAACTATGGTTGGGATCAGAACAAAAACAGCTATAAAATCCTAAAGTAGCTGAGCATTTCCAACCTTACACAGCTTGTAGATGGCAGTTTCACTGAATACAAAACACTTACCAAGTGCTAAGTAGACACACACTCATAAAAATGTGCTAATATCTCCTGAACCCAAAATTATGAAAATAGCTTACTTGATTACCAATTCCCTCAGAGAAGTGTAATTTAGGAAACACATAAAAATAAGTGCAGTCTCTTGGCTCTACCTTTGAGGTGTTGAACACCAAAATTTATTTTTTTTTTATCATGTTATTTTTTGAATAGAATGTCTCTTCAAACAATCTATCAGCATCTCGCCTCAGGAAGCAGCACAGTGTGACACAGTGAGTAACCACAGATATGCAGTGTGTTTTTCACAACCCAAGGCTGTCCAAAACTCAAGATCTGACCAAGGAACAACAGGAGATCCACATTCATCTGGTGAGTTGGATGAAATCTGAGCAGCTATTGAAACAGCTAAAATGGCACTAGATATTCACTATAAGGATCTGAATCATTCCTTCAGAATCTGACATCCTAGCAACTCAAGCAAAATAAATTGAATAACAGCTGCCTCTGACATTATCTTCCTCCCTGATCAGAGTTACCGATATGACACCAATATTTCATTACAAAATTGATCCAATGATACAGAACTGGTAAATTTAACAGAAACAGGTGAAGACACTTCAGAGGAACTATTTTATATTAAACATACACATCCCGCAAAGATTTTCTTGCTACTTGGATTCCCTACATCTGTTAGAAAAATGGTCTTAAACAATTAAAAATAAAAACAAACAACTGGCAAATCATTAAACAACCCTTAAACTAATATTTCATTTTTTCTTGTATTTGAAAAGAGGAAATGAGAAGACCTTGAACACAGTGACTAAACAGGACTAGTTCAGTTAAACTGTCACCTAGACAATTCAGTACCTGACCCATTTCTAATCTTCATAATGCCTCTAATACAATTTAACATATTCAAAATTATTTGGCTGAATGGAAGGGACCTTGTTGACAGTTGAGAAACCAAAGATGAAACTAGTAGTGTTACATCTGAAATAACCTGTTCAAATCACTGCTAAGGGCCATATACACAGGATATACAATACCTGTTTCTCAGATCTGATTATTCCCTTGGCTCAAAAAAGTTACCTCCTTTCTTCTCTTTCTTTTGATCGCCGAAAGTTAGCAACCTCTGACTCGTAATGAGTTTTGACTTTTTTGTGTTGTTTTTCAAGATGCAGAAGCACAGCAGGGAGCCACATAAAACACTTTACATTTCTGAAAAAAAAAATGCTTTAAGAATCACTTAGGAGTTCACAAGTATTAGCAGAAGTGAGAGAGCTTAATTCAATCAAGAGAAGTGGGCTCCTAAATTAAGTGCAAGATTCAATTTCTTCTCTTTCCCTTCATCTTGGAAATTAATGGGAGTCTGTTCATGTACATCAACAGGTTTGAAACAACTGCCTGGAATCCAAACCTGGGGAGAGCCAACCAAATACAACATAGTCGTCTTGAATTACACTATCTTCATGAAGAAGACATTCTTAAAAAAACTTCCAGTGCATACATGGCCTCTTCATTTTCTGATGCACAGATTTTTGCTGAAAAGCACAATTTCGCTGAAGAAACACCACACAGGATAATGAGATTTTAGTTACATTTTCAGTGGAAAATTTAAACTGTTTTTTCTCAGACATGACAAATGTTTCATTTATGTTAGCTGCAGTTGTTTTATCACATTTTCTATAATTTTCATATTAAGATGATTAATGCTGCAAACAAAATAAAATTAGCAGAACCATGAATTATTTTTACTTTAGCCTCAATGTAATGCTATGTTATATAATTTTGTATATTTTTTATTTTTATTTCTCAAAATTATCTGGTACAAATTTTCAATTTTTCACATATCTACCTCTCTAAATAATGTAAGAAGGAAGAGACAGAAAGGAAGGACTTCTCTACATACTATATATACTATATCCAAACTGTTGTATCAGTTGAACCAACAGTGTCAACATTTCCAACAGGAACGGATCCCTAACTGGAGACAGCTGATCTAATGAACCCTAAGTAAAGGGGTAAAAGAAGATTGAGGAGAATAGATATGGAACACTGCAAGAAGAAGAGAGTAGCTCTGTCCAGGTGTTGCCCACAATGAAACCTGAGAAAAGTCCCTACTTTCAGTGAAGATTTCAAGCTCTCTCTTCCATAGGAATATTGACTAATAAATCTGCTTATTTTTGTGGAAGTACATTTAAGTTGGTATTTAGAAATGGAGAGGAATATTTAAAGGTACAAATAAGCAATACCAGCTGCTGTGTGAACCCTATCAAAATGTTTTTAATCCCTGCAATTTAAGTTTAAAACCTGTTCATAAAGTCAGATTCTTGTCAATAACTTCACATGAGGAAAAATTCTGTTTCAAAATTCTCTCTCTGATTATGATTTTCAAATTAATTTTGTTCTGTACTTGCACAGCAATTTCAATATGTCTCTAATATAGGTTAATAAATTCATTCTATTATTAATCTAACCATGAAGGATGACAATAGCAACAACAACAACAAAAAAAAAAAAAGGTGGCAATGCAAGATCTACTATTTTACTCCAAACCCACTGAGGATGCAACATGGCCATTTTGGCCCCAAATCCCAAGATGTTTTATTTATTGTTTCTGCATTCTGTTAGTTGTATTATAGGCATCAAGGAAACCCTTCCATGTGCCATTCTTTCCACTTTCTACCTAAACAATATCTAACAGTTTTGCTTTGATACTGCTCAAGTCAGAGCATGTATACTTGATGTATTTCAGTAGAGAGCAGAAAGACAAACAAGGCAAAACAAGGAACAAGGAAAAATGTTTGGATGTGAACTGTCCCGAAAAAGAGGTCTTCAGAGAGTGGAGTAGCCTTTATATCCTTTGAGTATTCGAGAGAGCCAGGCAAGCTGAAGACTCCTCTGTGCAATCCCAGAGCAGAATAGCCAAGTCTTATTGGAAAATGACCACCACCTTCGGCCCCTCTGGCAGAAAATGAATAGTCTACATTGTGCACCAAGGCAGTGGCAAAAGCAACAGCAGGACTGAGCAAGTCCAGTCACCCAGCTGAGAAACAGGCTGCATACAGTGGACTGACTTACCATAATGCCTCCAAACCATTTTGCTGCCTTATGCAAAATCTGAATGCCCAATCACAAGATTATTCTGCCTCCCATTTACTCATCTGTAAAGAACCACAAGGAAATAGTTCACTCTGTTCTCTTCACACAAAATGCCTATTTTTTTGTTTGCAATGACCACTAGGAACTAACTAGATACATTTATTTCCTCCTGACATATACACACAATCTCTTTTTTTTCTTGCTTCTTTTTCTTAAATAAAAGCTCTGGAATTCTAAAGAATTCAACCCTGTCAAATGTGCAATTTCATCATAGTTCAGCACATATAAAATTGTGAAATTGAGTTTCTTAAAAACACTGGCAACATGCCAGAGTTCTGTGCCAGGCTCCATGGCCTTCCGGGTAACTACTAGAATCTAATAAATGGTGCTGGAACAATGGTACATCTGGTTCCCAGGAGAGATGGATAAAACTTTTTAATAAATAGAAAATTAATCAAGAAGTTCAGCTTTGGGAGGACTAAGCCTATTTGTGGATTCAGCTTTAAAATACAGAGACTAAGGTTTTGAAGATAAAGAAATATTTTATTCCGTCAGTGGACAAAAACAAAATATATATTTCTTTATATTTCTATATAAGCTTCTTTCAAACATCACTACAGAAATAGAGCCAAGCTTCCCTAAATATAATTTAAAATAGCAAAAGACTTTTGTTTAAGGGAAAACCACTCTACCTTTCTTATCTCAATTTAAAATAATTCCCTTTAGGAATTTCCTGAGCCTTAATATGTTACTGACTGGTATCTGACTACCAAACTAAAAAGGAACTACGCAAGGAACTTTCAGGATTTTGTGAGCTATGTTGCAAGCTGGACACTGTTCCACAATTAAAAACAAAATTAAAATATTAAAAACTCCACGGCACTCACTGAAAAGAAGGTTAATACTGAAGAAAAAAAAAAATTCAAAACTCCTCTCCAATCAATGAAGGAAAGGTTAATACTGAGGATAAAATATTCAAGCCATAAATTAAAGAAAAACCTGGACTATTGGATAATAAAACTAAATTTTCAAGAGAAATAGGTAAGTGCACCAAGATCACCACTTTTGAACCTTTTTTCACACTCCAATGTATCTTTATAAAGTATGCTATCTTCTGCAGTGGCAAAAGGCATACCTGGTACAAAAACAGTAGCTAGCATATGCCAGGTTCAAACTCAACCAGGCTGAGTTGTTTTTCTCTAAATACTTGCAAAATGCATTAATTGACTTGAACCAAACCCATCTTACCTTAGACTGAACCTTCATTTTTCACCTCTAGAGTCCATTACTTTTGAGGTCACAAATGAACATGTGTGCCCAGTGTGACCCTCCCACCTGGAAAGGCCAGAGAGCTCCAAACAGCTGGTGGAAGATCCAGAATTCAATTTGCAGCTGTCATTCTGAGGAAGTAGAGAAGTGTTTTTGACATACTTCCCATTGGCAGCATTTTTAAATAAATCTCCACTGTCTAAAGCAGTGTCATGTAATAAGATCTCAATCTGGTCCTGGGAGCAGGCCAGCTGCATAGGCTGCCAGGGATGGATGTGTTCTGCCTCTCTGAACCAGAAAATTCTGTCCTGTCAGCAGTGTTGCCCACACCACCCCCAGCTGTTGGGATGCACAGCTGTTCATATGGTGTTCAAAACACACATGTTAAAAAGTAAATCTTTTTCTTGAATTACTTCTAAGAATTACTTACTGAATTCTGCTCGTTTCTCCCAATGAAACTTTTTGTGCCGAGATTAAAACAGAAACTTGACTTGGAAGGAAAATAAAACACCTAGCATGAAAATAAGAAAAAAAAATCCCTCTGTCTGATTAACTAGATAATTATATTACTTATTTTTTAAGAATGGTCCTTGTGCCGTATAAGTACATAATCTTCCAGGTACTTGAAAAGCAATTTGAAGAAAAGTAAGCACAATGAGAGGACTAAAAATTTCCTTTCCTGTAGAGAGACTGTAATCCCTTTTGAGAGTGAAGCTCTTACAGAGAACTCAGAGGAAACTAAATCTTATGCTTGCTATAAATACTGATAGCTGCATTGAAGTCAGTGGTACTAAACCCAAGCTTTGGGCTCTCAGTGGATTGTACCTGGTTCAAAAAGGTGTCACAACAGTACTTCATGTTTGTTTAGCTAATAAAATATAAAAGGCACCACTGGTTCTCAGTGCTTCCAAACTGATAAATTCTACTGACACTAAAAGTCTGCTCACCTAAACTCAGAAAAGTACGTATATTCCTAAACTGTAAAGATGTTTATTATAACTTGGATATTGATCTACAAAATTCAATACTGCCTGTCAAGTTTGTCACTTAAGGTGAAGCTTTTTCTTTTGTTTTGGAAAGACTGCAGAAATACTATCCACTGGAATTTTTGAGCACACCAACTTCCTACATGTCTTGTTTTCATAGAGGCAATAACTATAAAATAAATAGTGGAAATGCTCTGTCTTTCATATTGCAAGAAAAGTTCTCTGTTTAGTTTCAATACCTCTGGGCTTGTAGCATAAGAATTATGTGTTTTCATGTATGCACATCTCCATACACATGAAATCAGGAGCATTCAAAAATGGAATCAGCCCTCCCCTGCAGCAAGCTAAATAATCAGATTTGTGTTTTTTCTTTTTCTCCTTTTTTGAAGACTATAAGAAAATTGCTACCCTACTCTAAAACTTATAAGAGCAGGCAGATACTGGTGAGACAATTCTTCAGAGACATTAGGGAATTTTCCAAATTGAAAGTAAATTGGCCCAAAATATACAAAAGCAAACATGAAGTTTAAGAGACATTCCAAACTCCCACTGTAAGTGCACAAGTGCCTGCAATGCTACAGATCATGGCATTCTGGAAGAATAATTTGCTTCTCTGAATATAATTGCTTAAAAGAAGGTTCCGAGAGATTGCATTGTAGACAACCAATAATTGGAGGAATCTTTAAAGAAAGAAAAATCAGTTTACTGTATTAGTCTTTTATAAACAAACAGGTGATGAGAGAATTACTGACTAGGTAGGAGAAGTTAACCTTCCCAGGCTTTAAAATAATATAGGAAAAAAATAGCACGAACAAGGATTTAAATATCAAGTTCAGGAAATGAAATGTTCACTGCACATTTGCTGACAAGATTAACAGTGAAAAACCAAACCTGCCATCTTGTGCACAAAGAAACAGAGCTGGCTATACCAAAAAAACTGCTATGTGTTACCCTCTTTTCAGGCATTGATGCTGCACTTTTGCAAGATGACATGATCTGTTTTTTTTCTGTAAGAGAAATGGCTTATGGAAGCAGTCTGTCATTTTAAGAGCACACCTTTCTTCTGTATTTGTGAGACCATGGACTAGTGAAATGTGCTGTATGAAATGCTGTAAATGGACTAAGCCAAAAATATGACTTCAGCTTTAGCTCAAAACATAGAAATAAAAGTTATAGGCAACAAATTCTTAGCAATTCTGTATAATACTTCATTTTACAGTAAGAGTTCCTCTTGCTCTTAACAATAATTAAGTTAATAGTGAATATAATTCCAAGCCTCTATGTGAAGTAAAATGAGATTCTAATCTGCTTTAAAACACAACCACTCTAAATTATTAGCATGCAGATTTGATTTATATATCTCATAATAATTTAGATACTACCATGACAAATGATCTTGTTAAACAGAATCTCACGAAATATTAAAAGGTCAGGTGCTCATCTTGTATAGGTCAAAATAAATATTGGTGTGAAATCTACAGCATTGATTGAAGTAGTAAGAATGTATAATTATGCTGCAACCAGACAACTTTTTAATTTTTGTATTTTAAATCAAAACAATCTTACTTTCCAAAGATGTTTATACATCTTTGGAGATCTTGTTCCATTGATCCAAAGTAAAAAAAAAACAATTTATTCTTGAGATGTCTGCTGTTTAACAAGTCATCCAAACTAACAGATCTATGGGCAGGGTATTTTTTAAAAATTCAGGAGGTCTGGTTTTAAAGAGATAACTAAATAGGAGAGGAAAATTTTACTGAGGGTATACCAAAACCAAAAATTCTTCCAGAAACAGCAAACTAAAACAGGAAAACAACTGGGTGACTTTGATGTAAGATAGTGTGAAATGCGATCTATTTGCCCATACCATTATGCATTTATGCTAGCTATTTATAAAAACATTAAAGTTCACAAGTTT
>CM019215.1:66966107-67003605 GCA_009741485.1 Malurus cyaneus samueli | reverse complement strand
CTGATATAGAACAACCACCAAAACATAAAATCAGCTTTAAGACCTAAGAAAGACCCTTCGGACTATAAAATATACTAAAGAATTTAATGTGCACACAACTTCCCCTAATCTTTTTTTCCTAGGTAACATCTTGAAGATAAGTTAAAATGACTCTAAAAATGTCAGGGAGCTGCCTAAACTGCACAAAGCACCAAAGCCAGTGAAAGTAGGATATTATTTAATTGCCTTATGAGTTATAAACAAAAATATTTTGTCAAAGTGAACTACAAAGGCATTTTTAGTTAAAAAAAAGTTTAAAAAAAAAAAAAAAAGTGTTTTGGCAAAGAATTCCATTTGCTGTTTAGGTTGGAACCAGAAAGCAGGGAGCACTGTCACTTGAAACGTGTCCACTTTTTTTTCTTTTTCTTTCAGAATATCTAGATATTTTTTACATCTAGCCAAGGTCCAATTGCTGTATTGAGAGTACCAGATTCCCTCTCAGCTGCTCCCACAGCAGAGGTCAGCTACAGCTTATAGCCTGACCCCAAAAATCCATCTGCACTGTGCTTAGGTCTCACCAGTAAGACCTGGGACTATTAGCTGGAAACCACAGCGCAGTGGATTGAGCAAACCAGAAAAGGTCTCTGGTGATTCATGTCCAGCTTTCAGCTTAGTTACCAGCACAATATCAGTAAATAATTCTGCAGTAAGAGAGCACAATTTAAGAGTTACATACATGATGAAATCAAGATTTGGAAACACGACATTATGCTGCACCGTGTGCTTTGAGACGTACATGAGCTGGAATGCTCAACCAACAGCTAAAGTACAACACCCTTCAGGTACTGCTTCTTAGGATATCAAGAAACTCAAAACAGTAAATTTGCTCATTATTTCTGACTTACGGTGGAGATAAAAAAAAACTAACAATAAACAAACAAAAAAATAATGTGTGCTGTAAATGTATGCATTATTTCCCTTCCTGCATAAACAATTAGCCTCTTTTGGAAGGATGTCAGCCATCATTCACCCTCTAAAATGTCTGAAAAACCACTCACATATTAAGAACATCCAGTCAGATAACTTAACTGCTGTGTTTTTCTCACAGTACCTATCTCTGCATTTCTGATCCTCATTGCAGTCAGGAATTAAACCCATATAGAAAGTTAGCTCAGTTGGACAGCAAGCTTTGCTGCCACCCTAAATGTATTGACAATATTTATCAAGTGATAATTGGCAATTTTTTTTTTTAGCTTAATACCTTTTTCCACTCATATATTTTCTCACATTGATTTTGCTGGCTCTAATCACAAGGGTAAAATAAGTAGGATCAAGTCTGCATGCTGTGTTCCCATCTGTAAATGCTTAATCTCTTTTTTGAAAAATGAGTATCAAAAAGTATAACCCCAATATCGAAATGTTTTAGGGAAATGCAAATATGTATGGTGTCTCTGTGGCAGAAAATAAATAATTTTGTAAAAAGTATCATTTAAATGCATGTTCCAAGGATGGTGTGCTGTTTTCCTATGAACAAATCCTATTTCCACTTATTTAAACCACTAAATTAGCACATCCACAATTAAACAGTACAGAAGGTGGTTTGATGTTCATAATTTGAAAACTTTCAAATGGAAATTCTGCATCCCAACATGCATAACTTAAGTTCTCCTAAATGTAATTTAAATCTGCTATTCATTTTCATTTTATCTTTTTTTTTTTTTAAGAAGATTATAGTACAACTAAACATAAGACTCAGTGTTCTGCAGAATGAAAAATGAGTGCAACTCCCTGCTCTTAACAGCAAAGAGACTTCATTAATTGTTTATGGCAATACAGTCTCTGCCATTACCTCTCCCTATGCATAGTGGTGTGTCCCGGGTCATTATGATCCTGGAAGTGAGATGACAAGGGCCCTGCCCCGTGAGATGTGAGAATTTTCTATTTTGATGAACATCAGTTTCAGCTCAAGGTGCCAAGTAACGGCTTGTGGCACCTGGCAACTCAGAGAATCAGACCTCAGATCAGACTTCATGTATTTTTTAATGAACTCTGTTCCTGATATCAACAAGACTGTCTTCTCAGAAGCACTTCTCAGAAAACTACAAATTTTCAGAAATTCTCAGAAGGCATTTATATTTTAACCTATGTAAATGTCATCCTGTGCTGTAATTTCTCACCTCTGTAAGTTGTGGATTTGTGACTTCTCCATGGAAAGAGGTTTCTCTTTTTAATGTAAGCTGTAGAGAGACATGAAGTTTTCACAAGGTCCCTAGGTCAGATTTCTCGTGTCAGTAACAACGTGATTTTCCATAGTTACTAAAACCTGGACTGTTTGGGTACGCACTGCATATGCCAAATAACATCCACTATTGCAGTCAATTGAAACTGTGATTGCTGTTAATGTGTCTCAAGATCTTATATATGCAAATAAGAATGGTCTTATTCATGTTTTCCATATTACATCCAGACTACCAAGAGCTGCTCACTGGCATTCTGATTGTGGACATGATATATTCAAAGATTTTGTGCCACCATAAAAATATATTTTATGCAATTTTGAAAATGTCATTTCTTTTTACTGCACTCAAATGATCGCTGTTGAAAGCAACCACAACTTCTTGGTATTTCACAGTAATCACTATTTTTTTTCCTTTTTAAATCTGGACTCATAAACAAGTCTAAACTAAAGCTAAGGATCAAGGTAGACAGAAAAATCTGTAATTGGTAAAGGAGATAGGCTGTGAGTAGTCTAGAGAAGCACATCTCCTTCAGGGAGTGTAGTGGCATCTTTAATGCATCTGGAGAATGTCCTAGATCACCTAATGTACCCCACTGTCAATATTGTACAACACTGTGCAAAAGATAAGAAAGAGGAGAGATTGAAGTAATTCAAAAGCAATTGCAGAAGCAAGCAGCAAGAATGTAGATTTCTGGATAAAACCCCTCCAGGTTTTGTGTTAACAAAGCCATTCTTTAACCTGTGAAACTCGTGTCATGAAGAAATTTAAACATTTCCATCCATTCTGACCGGTTTTGTTTATTTATTTTCACATATATGTAAGAGTTTCTACATTAGCTCTCTGCTGTTTTTACTGCCAAAAAATAACTGTCTCGTATTCTTCTCACAGGGCTCTACACAGTCTAGTGCTGACACACTGCCAGACCCCATTCTGCACTGGTTTTTTGAGTAACTTTCTGAAAATGAATGAATTCTATGTCCTATAAAGATTCATACCTCCACTTTGACTTTAAATCATAGCATCCAGCCTCACTTGCAGCATGAGGTATCTCTATGAGAAGAAATTGATCTGATTTATTTATTCATGAAATGAAATTGCTCTGACTATAATGTACAGGCTTTAAAGCATCAGTTCTCTCTCATCCCATTATTTCACAGTGTCCTAATTACCTCTCTAATCACACTACCTAATATTGTAAAGTGCCTTGGAGTGTGTAGAGAAGTTGTTGCACATTAAGAATCAAATTAGCAGACTTGGAGAGGAAAGAAGTTTCTTCTTTGTATTTTTTTCCATATCCATGTGGAAAGAAGAGTCTTCTTTTCATTCTTTGCTGACACTACATCTCTGAATGTACAGGTGGCAGAATATGATCAGACCATATGCTTCAGAGAAAAGTATTTTTCAGAATATCACTTTGAACTTATAGTTCATTAAACTTTACCTTCCTACTCATGCTTTTTTAGCATCTGATTTTGGTGAACTACTGTGAAGCATACCAAAAGGGGACCTAGGAAAACAGATAACAAAGCCTGAGGCTGCAACAGAGATCTGGCCCTCAGGCAAGAATCTCATCAATTTCTCTATTTCAGAAATGTGTTCTTTAATAATTTGATTATGTTCATGCTATAATGTAAAATAATTAATTAAATAAATAAGTAAAACATAATTCAGTTCTGAAAGTCTACTGTTTCAGCTATGCTGGTTCATTCTAAGGTGTGTCTTGATTGAGACTTTTTCTCAAACTATTATTTTTGATAGAAAATTGGGTGTGTACATGCTCCCAATAGACCGATTGCCTTCCTCTAATTCTTGTGCTAAGAACTTGCTGCATACTTTAAAAGGTGCATAAGTTCTTCACTAATATTTAATCCAGCTATCCATTTGTAAAAGACCACAGAAGGCAGTATTCAGTTAGAAACTCTCAGTTCAGTCTATCAGCTCTCTTCAATTTCAATATGCTCCCGAGTTGCTTAATGCTGTGAAAATATTTCTAGTCTTGATATTGCTTCTTTCTCAAAATCTCCAACAGCATAGAAAATAAACAATAACAAAACAGAACAAAAACAAACAAAACCAAAGTCATTTTCTGTCCAACTGAAAGATTTTCCTGGAACATCGCTCATTCTTGCCTGGGTGTGTTGAAGGATTTTAATTCTGAATCCATTTTGATTTATTGCTTTTCTCAAATTCTTTCTGTAAATTCTCATTCTTAACTTTTTTTGGAAGGTTTACTGTACTACAGTATGAAGTCATCAGAGAAAGACATTTATCACCATTCTTGTGTTGTCTAAATTTCTTATCTTCCTCCAGTCAACAACATTCAAGCCAGGAAAGAGATGCACAGCAGGTTGCACATTAAATTGTTCAGTGGCTTGGTCCTTTAAATTTTATGCATCTCCACCCCAGCATTATTTTCATAGGATTCTATGAAAAATTCTACAATAAAAGAGGATGCTGTCAGGCTCCTTTTGAAAGGTGTGAAACTGCCCCAGTATGCATACTTGTCCAACTTTTATTTTATATATGTATAACTTACTAAACAAATTTTTTTACAAGGGGTTACATGGAACCTTACCCATTATAGCCACCTTTTTCAGAAGTTTGTCTTTTTAAGGAGTCTGACAAAGGTTCAACTTTTATGTACATTTTGATCTCTTTCCTTGGCAAGAAATATCACACTTAAAAGAACGATCAAATCCACCACCAGACATCTTTAATGCATGCCAACAGTCTTTTTTTGTAAAGCAGGACTAATCTGTTACCTCTCCAGTTTATTTAGATGTGGATCCCTGCCTACTTTCTTTAACCGTTTTGTTCTTTCTCTCTGTTAAGATCTACTTCAGCTTTTTTTTTTTTTTTTGTTTTTTTTTTTTTTTTTTTTTTTTTAGGTTTTCTTAAATTTTAATGGTTTTTAAACCTATAAGAATACAAATGAGGAATAAATAAAAGGCTTACATGTCTCAAATATCACTGTTCTCAGCCCTTCTGTAGCCTATGGAGGAATCCAAACAATACAGGTGGTACTACTTTGAGATCATAATATTAAGAGGGATAAGATAAATTGTACACTTAAACAATGCAGAATTCATCTTAAAGAATGCAGTTAGGATCTTCAGCAGGATATCATACAACTTAATCTGTCAAGAAACTTTGCTCTTCATAATTTCTTTCAGTCCTAGCAAAATAAGCTAAAAAACCAAAGACAAATTAAGGAGGAGGACCGAGTAAAGAAACTGCCATCAAGTAAAGATGCAAAGAACAGATGGTATGGATTAAAAATTTTCTCAAACTGTTGTCACTCACAATTGGACAGAAACCAGCACTGAACTGGTTAAAAACCAAACAGCCATAATAGTTACTGTAACAAGTCTGACTCAAAGAGCAAGAACATGGGGCTATCCTGCTCAGCCAGTGAGTCTGCAGCTCCATAGGCTTCCATCTCCTTTCAGGAGCTTCTCTGCAAGCAGCATTTTCCATACATGACTTCACACATTCGACCAGTCAGTTCTCTGCAGTTGATACTCCACAGGCCACATTTTATTTCTCACTAATCTTACCTCATTCTTCCCCTATTCTTCCCCTACATTACAACTACCGTCAGATAAAGTAAAAGTACAGCAAGGAACAAGACTATTTAAAGGTATTTTAAATATAGAGTATTGGGTGTGCCTTCAAATCCTTATAGAGAAGTCCATTATGTACTAACACATGGAGAACAAGTCCATGCCAGTTACTCTGCAAATGCAAATGTTTTCGAGTGTGATGAGATAAAGTTTCATGTTTGCTCTGTCCTTGGACACATGCCCTCATCTCCACTTGAGATGCTGCTGGAGAGCATCTCCTGAGCTATACAAACTTCTCATCTGAAACACCACACACACTCTGTTTTGTAAGTGAACAAGTCCAAAATCTACCCATATGTACCAAAAAAAATCAGGCACTACAAATTCATCTGTGAAGTTTAGACTGTGGGATGGGTTAAAATCCTTCCACGAAAGATATTTTAATTTTAACAATTAGTTATTAGTCTGTCTTCCCAGTAAAATGAGAGTGGCCTTAATATTTTTACAATGCAAGTTCAAGAGAAAATATTTGAAAACAGTCTATCAAACCACTACGGCACTTTACAATGTCACAAAAAACTTCAGCCAATAGAGACATGAAAAAAATATGTATTTACATGCACTTTTTAAGAAACAGAAGAAAGCATGCTAGGATGGAAAGGAAGAGAAACAACGAAGGAACTGCTGCTTTAACTGCTTGTGTTTCTTGTCCATGTTATGCACTCCTTACAAACATGTTTGCTCATTTCAGTTAAGAAAGATACTGCATCTCCTTTTTGGCTAACCATCCAGTGAGTAAGGTGTGATGTAGAGATGGTCTCTCTCGATTGTACTCAGCACTGTGGGCACATCTGGGCTGGAAGATCAGCCAAAGTTTCAGGATTCACAGGCTTGAACATTTAACAAATTTTTGCGCACAAGCGAGCTGCAGTAAATCCCTTTTCAACATTTAATATCACACAGACACTGCAATGAAACTATTTTACATCATAAGTAGCCAGAAGGACTACTTATCTCTCCATTAATTAGTAAAATAATACTAATAATCAGTCCATTGAGTCTGAGGAAAAAAACCCCACACACTCTTTAAGCTAAAGGACACAAAGCAAATGGGTGTAAACTACCCATGAAAGAAATAAAGCTGGATATTAGAGAAAGATTTTTAAACATCCTTGAAGTTTTAGGAAGAGCTGTCCAAGAACATCAGCAAAATAAAAAAAAAATCCCAACTAACACAATTGTTTCATAATGAAGTTTGGCTTGTTAATGAGTGTAATTATACTCTACCATTATCTGTGATATGAGGACATTGGTATCAGCTATCCAATTTACCTTATACTACTTTTTTGTTTACTGAGAAAGATGTTAGTACCCAATATGTTAACACAATTTCTGGAAAGCATTTTTTATAAGGTCACTGAGAAACTCTCCTGGTCAAAATATTTGGAACTCCTTCTCCCTGGAAACCAGACACTGGGAGCAAAAGGCAACAGACAGATTTTCCAAGTATCAACACCCAGGGGCTGAAGAGGTTGATCTAGATTGATTTTGCTGACAGCTACTGATCAGACACATCTTGAATTGGAAGTGCAGAACAGGGCTGCACTATGAGATCCTGCTGGTTCTCAGTGATTTTATGTATTCGTCACGGCAAGTTTAACATTGACCTTTGTTTCAGGCACAAAGAGTCCTCACAAAACTGGCTCGATTCAAGTTTGCTGAATCCGATTTCATTAACAGAACTACACCAACCCCAGGCAAGATTTAAGATTGCTCAATTCTGACTTCTGAGATGAGCTGTTTTGTCAGAGAAAAGTAGAGAAAGAAGTTTTATCTGTTTTCAAGCTTTACAAAATTCTCCTTTGTAAGTTATTTACAAGTTCCATAAATATTAAACAGAGATAATTTATTTAATAAGAGAAATCTCTAGTTATTGATACACTACGCATGTTTGGCTGCCTGTAGAAGTCAATAAATACCCAAACTACTAGGAGAAATTGGCTGCAGCAGAGCTGCTATTTTAAAGGTCTTAAAAAAATAGTTCAAAAGGACAAATCTCATGAGAACTGGGTACTTAGATGAAATGATCATTGCATAATGTCTTTCGCAAAAAGGCAATAGGGAATCAGCACAAAGGAACTGAAGTGCTCTATTACATTAGGAGGTGGACTCTGCTTTCATGTCAACCAAACAATAAATATCTTCCCAACCTTAGTCTATTTAAAAGAGAAAAACATTATTTTTTATTTTTTTCTCATATTCCATAGTGCCTGTATTCAGATTCTTTTTGCATCTTGCATTGTTGGTAAACTACATTTTTTCATGCAGTCTTTTAATGTATCAGATTGTCTTGAGCTCAAATTCGAGCAATGAGAACCTAGTGACTTTTTTCATTTAGCTCATATTTTTCACCAGAGAAACAGTTTTATTTGGACAGCTCTCACCGTGTATCTCATACAAATGTGGTCATAGAATCAAGGGCAAGACAGCAGACAAGACAGAGTACTGAGTTCTGCTTTAGCAGTTCCTGTGTTCCCCTGAGCCACAATTACTATCGATACTATCCAATCGGTAAAACTTTTTGTGCATCTGGAAATGCTCATGAATAATATTCTAGTGTATGATGTACTGTCCCTACCATTGCCCCATTTTGTTTTTCCAAGTAACACAGCAAAGTAAACATTTATATTGATGAATATTTTAGCAGTATTCAGCCATATGTATCTACACAGACTTTATAAACTAAATAACTGTTGTTACATTTTCTCATTTTCATTATCTTTTCAGAGAATTCAGCTTGTATTTCCCAAATGATGTCCTCTATTTTTCTCTTCTCTCAACTTCTAACTGTAAAAATAATGTTTTTTCAAATTAAATCCCTTTGGAGACAACATGACATCCACTTAATCCCCACCTGTTGGCAGCAGCAAATGAAACTTTGTTGTTTAAAACTGAATTTGCAACCATTTTAAGAAGAGCAATATCTAACTAAACAATATTGAGTAATTACCAGCTATAGGAATGTACAGCTCTTCAGGTCATTTTCCCTCGGGAATAAGTTCTTCCTTAACTCTAATTCATTGGGTTGAAAATTGGTATTAATTTGTTTGTTATTTTGCTTTCTTCAGAATATGCTCTTTAAAGACTGAAAATAAAATTGAGGAGCAGCTTAATTACCTTGCTTTTTAGAGCCCGCATTATTCACTATTTATGAGCATTCAGGTGACTGCTAGGCATTCATGGAGATATTTGTGAATCCCAAGAGTTCAATAGATTGTTGCATGAGTGATGATTCATCTGGAAGTTTGCATTCCAACTTGATTTTCCTCTACTGAAGATCCACTATTTATTACTGGCGATTCTTCATCTTAAAGATACCCATCACGGAAAATGCCGAATCAATATCATCTAATGTATGTGACCAATAATCACTTTCAGCAATGAAACACCACGTTTAAACGTCAGGTTCCAAGATAACATTTCCTTGACTTTTACAGTCTTTCAAAAAAAAACAAAAATGGGTTGCATATGCCCTAAATAAAAGGGTGCTTGTTGTTTTTTCTTGCTCAACTTCTTTCTTTCAGCAGTGCCTTTCTTTTTTTTCTTGTTTTTTGCTTTGCTTTGTTTTGTTTTGTTTTGTTTTGTTTTGTTTTGTTTTGTTTTGTTTTGCTTTGCTTTGCATGAGTTGATGTTAACTAAGGAATTTCCCTACATGTGGTAGCTGGGACAATAGCAAAGCAGTTTTGTCTTCATGACACTGTATTTTTCAATATTTTCAGGTTTTAAGTGTGTTTTTCTAGTATTTCTAAGGTCATTTGGGGTCAGGTTGAATATGGAATCAATAGACTATGAGCCTGCTTAGAAGAGTCAGCTCCAGCATGGTTCTCTGAAATTGCCAGCGCTGGGCACAATCACCAACTATCATCTTTCTGCAATGCAAAAGTACCTTTGCAGAAAATATTGCTTATATTTAAAATCAATATTTATCTGAGGCAAATGAGTTTCTCATATTCCATACTCTCTGTTCACAGACATATCTTGAAAGATAAATGTCTCCAGCCATAAAAGTAGATAAGGCTTAATCTCACATGGACAACACTGGTAAATTCCCAAAGATAGGAGTATTATTTTTTAGCATTTTGAACTAGGACGGTTAACAGCTACAGTCCCTGCTGGCAACTTCTCAGTTTGGCATTTTTATTTCAAAGCCACATATGGTTCCCAAGTACAAAATAAACATTAATTATGTCTTTCTGTGCCTTTTTATTATGTACTCTAGTCTTCTCTGGGGTCTGTGGTGTGTTAGTTTATTTTACTATAACCAGAGTATACCCTTTCCTCCTCTGCAGAAATCTGTTACTGGCTCCTGTGGTGTTGGGGTTTTATGAAGGGGTTTTTCTTTGTTTGGGGTATATTTTGTTGTTGCTGCTGTTTTGAGTGGTGTTTCACCTGCTATTTTGCTTTTTCTTGGGTTTTGGATTTTTTTAGAGAAGTAATTACAGTCTTACTTTGTTATGTATTTGTAGTTAAGTAGGATATGTACATGCATGCAATTATATAAATATAGGCATGTCTTCAGATATTCGGATTGCTTCTTTGGTGTAATTAGAATGAGAATCCTATCAAATGTATGTGCAGAACTTTATAGATTTTTAAAAGTCTGCACAACCATGTTAACTAATTAATGTTGACTAATACAGCAAGAAACCAATGCAGACACTTCTTATTATCATCTCATCCCTAGTGGCAATAACACAAGCTAGACAGTAGCTTTTATAGCTGAAGGTCTGTAGTCTGGAATTCTATTACATTTGCATTTAGACTCCTAATATGTTTTAAGCATTTTTATTTCCTTTGGACTTGGAAAGGGCTTTTGACTGTAAAGTGCATTTCAATCTTTTTAATTTTTCTGAATGCTTTTTGGTATTGTGATTAAAAAGCTAAAAATACTCTTGCAAGAATGTGCCATTATTATTCAAATGTAGTTAAGTCGAAGACATAAACAAGAACAGGATCACTAAATATGTCAATAGTCTATTTTCTTACCTATTTTTTCTCATTAGGATGTTTCTAATTTTTCTGACTAGATGAATCATGGCCTAATGAAATCAGTATAGAAAAAAAAAAAGGGAAGATGTGTGATTGTGAGGGAGAAAGTATTTTCCTGTAGAGAGAGAATATGAAATGCTAGTGAATACTGCAGTGTGGTGCCATTTTCATTTCACTCTTTTTACTGTTCAGCTTTTTAGAAAGCACAGCTGATTTATTATTTCTGTCTCACAGGAACTGGTCAAGACAAACCTGGAATATAAATATAATATGCATGGTCTAGACAGTGTTTCACAACCTTCTTAGCCCATAATTCAATTTTAGCAATTTGGAGTTTTTCTTGGCATTTTCCCACCTCTTTTATGGCTTGTAGAGCCTGGTGGGTACAAGTGCTTTACAGACTGGGCAGTTCTGCTCCAGCAAGGAGTGCCTGAGCAGACCGTCAGCAGACACTTTCCCCTAGATATATTATTTCTTACTATGCAATCTCATGCAGCTGAATCCTGTGTATTTCTGTCTCCTTTCCTCTGCAAGCCCTTTAGACCACAGCATTTTTACAACCTCGATCTTGCAGAGCAGCACCCTAATCTCTACAAAGACTAGAGCATGAAGCAAATAGTATTATCAGATACCACTGTTTTATTTGCAACTCATTCTTAAAGTCAGTTGTGGCACTCATCATTTTGCCCCGTGTTGGTCTCATGATTAGCTCATTCCAATGCTCACTGAAGATCTTTGTCACCTTTACTGAAAAGGGTCTAGAACTTCATCTGTTTACACAACAAAAAGGCATAGAGCAAGGGAGAAGAAATAAGAGCTCTTGTTAACAAAGGATCACGGATGACTGTGAAACCCTGTCCAAGTTACAGCATCAAACACAGGGGTCTTCCACACACACAGTATCTTTAAAAAAAGGGCTCTGTGCAGAGATCAGTTCCCCAGGTGAATTGGAAACATGGGTCACTATGTCAGCTTTCTAGTCTTAAAACTAACAGACATGGTTTTCACCCAAAGCCCTCAATCACTGACATATTCAGGCCAGGATTTACAGGAGAACTGATTAATTGAACAGATTAAGCACTAAACTCTTCTGTGTTAAATTTGTTTTGGAAACATCATAAACATACTGTTAGTTTTGTCACTCGCCATCTAACTTTCACTTGGTGTTATAATAGAGGCAACAACTCAACCTCCCAGGCTTCTCCAGGGGAATTTAAACCATTTCAGCAAAGTACCCCTGTGGGGACTCCCAAGATCACACGGAATGAACAAATTCAGGGATTCAAAATAACTACTTTAGGTCCAGTACTTCATTTCACTGCCACAAAAACTGCACAAAGGCACTACTGGGAAATGTAAATTATGCACCCAAAGTGCTGTTGCATAAAAGTTAAGGAGAAAAAGCAGGATTTATAAATGACATAGATGAGATTCCAGAATCAAAATTTTTTTTGTTTTCCTTTATTTATAATTCCCAACTTTGTACATTAAGCATTAACACGGACCCTGACCAGCTTAAAAACACAGTGGTTACTGCAGACTTAGATGAGTCAGTGGCATTTCTTAAAACATGAATTTATCTTTCCTTCTTTATTTCTTAATCAGAAATAGAATTAATCTGTATTCATTAAGAAATATCATGCATTGAATCCCTGTGTTGATTCATACTCTGAGATACCAAACACTTGGGGGGACTGATCACACAGGAGCAATTTCTCTACCAATTTAAGGTTGTCATTTAATGTCTTATCCTGTTGAAAACAGTGTGTCACCACTGGGTTTCATCTAGTCTCTTACAAAACATCTGCTATTTGGACACATAGGACATAATCATATCATGGGTTCTAATATAGCATTAAAAGTATGTTGTTGTTATAACATTTTCTATCTGTTTCTCTGTTACAACCTTATTTCTCACTCCTGCATTTACAAAAATTGTGTCTCCAAAGGTTTAACAAGGAATAGAAAACGACAACCAACCACGGGATGAAAAAAAGATTTGAAGGTATTAGGTAAAAAGCATACATCACTGTTAAGCATATAAATAAAGGAACAGCTTGTGAATTTCCATATTCACAGCTGGAAAGAGGATGCCAGTTACAGATGTCAGATTAAGATCACGATTTTTCACGATCTCCTCCTTCACTCAACTGCCAGACACAGAGAATGCAACACACTGCTTTGAAATTGCCATGTTTCCTTCTCCCAAAACACAGCCATCCACAAGGCAAAAGTTGAATTGTACTGTCTCCCCCAACACAGCCAATCTCCCAGAAAAGCAATGCCCATCTGTGTTTTCACCTCCCTTTAATCACTATGGATTGTTTTTATCTTAAAAAATAAACAAACAAACCCCTAAATATCCTGGCAAATATCCTTGTATGTAACTTGGAGAGATATGTTCAGTTGAGACTGAACCAGTCCAAGATCCTATCCCAAACTAAAGAGGGCAAGATAGATAAGGGGGGCGGGGGGGAGGAGTTTGCTAAAAACCAGTAAATGAGGTGTATACAATCAGGTGTGTATTCTTAAGTAAATTGTAGTAAGCTATTCCTTCAAAAAATTAATAGCAGATGTGTTAATTCAGTCCAAAAGGTTTCTTTCTGCTGTAAATCCAGACAGATTAATTCTTCAGTCTGAAGAGTGAACTGCTCCTCAGATACAGTGACAAAATTAAAATAAGGAACTTCAATTAACCATTGCATTTTAAATCTCATTGAAATGCATGACTTAGCTTTTCTTCATATGAAAGCTCATCTTTTTTTTTTTTTTTTTTTTTTTTGTTGGTGATACTGTTCTCCTCTTTCTTCATGTTCTCTCGGCTGTAGCTACAAAAATCAAATAATGAACTAACATAGCATAGACTGTCTACATTTTTAAAAGCAAAGGGGTATCCTGCAATTTTAGCTAAAACCTCTACAGCATTTACGTATACAGAATATTTGGGTCGATCTCCAGTAAAAGTGCAATTATTTTTCTGTGTGTACTAAGCAAATTTTATGTATTCCATGGTAAAACAATGGGAGATGCTTTGATAACAGCATTTGTTTGTACTTCAATCAAAGCAGACCAGTACATTACATCTGTGTGCACTCTGAAGTAATGCATATTTTTTTGATTCATTTTTAGATACGCCCACATGCACTTTATTTTCAGTGCAAAATGTACACACACACAAAAAATTGGATACAAAAAATTCGATCAATATTTTTCTCAAATTACATGTCACCAGAGGCACTTTAAGACATCATTACTCTGAAAGCTGAGGTCTTTATTTAGCCTACCTTTCCCAGTTCTGCCAACTACCATGAAAGTTTTAATGAAATGAAATGTAAAGGTTGTTCTTAGTTTCTTTCCTAGCTATATGGCTGCCTGTATATATAACTTTCCCATACTACCATGAGCACTTTCCTTCAAATCAGTCCATAGCAGGTCTCCCGAGGTGATTTGGATTCTTGTCACTTCAGGAAAACATCTAGATTTCTGTTCCCATTTAGCAAAAATATCCTTTTTTCCCCCTTTCTTTCTTCTTTCAGTTTACTGAACTTGAAATAGTTCAGTTCAGATTTGTCCTTAAACTAAGTTGTTCCATAATTATGTTGCCTTTTACCACTCAGTAAAATGAAGTATGGGATTAATGAAAAGCTGCCTCAGGATATTTACTGGTTTCCACACTTAAGAATCAATACCAGTTTGTGCTCAAGAAGCACAAATCAGTGATATCCAGTAAATAGGCAACATTATCTGTGAAACTCTGAGAAGATCAAACTTTAACGGCATGCCCCTCTATAAAAGAAAAAAGGGCTGTTTTTCTCTATTTTTATCAGTCTCCTCACAAATTCAAACAGAAGCAATTATATACATGGCAACCACAGGGAAGCTACCATGTAGGTAGAAAATTCTATAAATAGACTCTATTTTCTAAGTAATGCATGCAATCCTCTTTCTTCCTAAGACAGATGCATTCCCCTGGATTAAATATATTCTTATGAAACATTAATTTAATATGGCAAAAAAACTACAAGGCTCAGTTCTTGACTCAGTTTAAGCCAATTTGCAAAGCAAACATATATAAAACGTTAAATCAAAAACCCGTGTGGAATCTACAATGCTAAGAGGACTACTTAGAGATACAGTGGAAAAACAAAATCCTAGATTTGCCATTTAGAATGTGCTGGAGTCAGTTTTGGTCAATGAAATAAAAGAAGGTTTCTCTCTTACTGTTCTTAAAATATTAATGTAGCTATTTAAATGCCTAATGTTGACCCTATTATGCATTATATAAGACAATTCCAAAATTATATAATCTTCCATACCTTTGGGTAGTTCTATATGTATAGCTCTAAAGAGTATTAATAAAGTGACATGGTTCTATCCACATTAAATCACATGGAATTCAGACATTACTCCATTGCAATAATGCAATTATGATTACCATCTGAAATACATCAGGATCCAAAATATGGGAGAGGAGACAAAAGGAAAGCTGCAGTGTTTCCTGAACAAAAAAAAAAATGGTAATCTTTTGCAAGTTTATACAGCATACAATACCTAAATTAAAAATGAGAAGATTTCTCTTAGCCTGGAGAGGTTGAACCCTGGGTCTAAAAAAGTAGTGAGAAGGATCTACAGAACAGTCAGTATTTCAACTCTACTGGTATTTTTACTGGAGTATGTCAACACATCTGTATTTTAGAAATAAGTTCATCCTTCAAAGTTTATTTCCTGCAAAATTACATGAAAATATATCTTAAGAATAAGCTGAAGATACGTTCCAAATTTAGTTATTGATGTTGCCAGTGACTAGCTCCCTTTGTTACAGGCAGAGAGTAGATATGGCCAGAATATACAGTAATCAGTAAGTTCTGAGACAACCAAATTTACCAAGTCCTACTTTAATCTTTGTAAATTTTATTGATCATCTAAAGGAAAGCAGAATTTGGTTAACTTCTTAAGATCCAGACAGCTGTGAGGCATGGCCCACTGTTTAAATAGCCTATGAAGCTATATTGTACAATAAAATAGTTTGTGCCGTGCTCCAAGGATTTATTTAAAAGTTATGAATTAAAAATTTTCTGAAAAAATGAAAACAGCAACAGAAAAAGAGTATACAGGTGTGCATATCTCAAGCACATCATGACCAACAGGCTGCCCATTCCTGCACTGGAGTTTAAATGGGATGTTTTGGAAACCATGTACGATTCTGGAGAAAACAAGAATCACAACATAAGAATTTTAAACCTTTCTCCCTCAGGAAACAAACAAACAAAAAAGCCTTTGTAGGAAATATGTAGCTCTCGTGACTCTCGTTTTGTGATTCAGATTACACACAAATGTATTTCCCATGATATATCTTATGCTACTATAATTAGAAAAAAAATATTATGACTAGTTTGAAACTCCACCTCCTATCAGGAAAGGGCCTTAGTAGTTTCTTTTGATCACTGTCCTTTTATATCTTTCCACCTGGATGCAAAAACAAAACATTTCTCATGCTGTCTTTAATATTTACACTTGACTCATCACATTTACAGCTCTATCATCTGCAGCATGGTTTAAAACAACAGTGTGGTTTGAACTCCCTGATTCAAAGCACACAGAGACAGCTTTATAGACAGGAATTCCAATCAATTGTGCAGATCAGGCACATTTCAATTTTTTATTTTTTCTTCAAAATATCTTTCAGCAAATAGTTTTGATTGTGTCTAAGGAATAGTGTTTTCTATTCTGTATAGTGCAATGCTATCATGTCTTCAAAGGAAGATTAGAAAGGACTGACAGGAAAGCAATAAAACCCCTAAAGGAGAGATTAACACTTTGGGACAGGCAAGGATATAAAACTAATTATCATTATTTAACATCATTAACACTGTTATTTAGTTTGACATTTTCTAATCTTTTCATGTTTTAGGAAAAATTGTCCCTAACTTCTGCCACAACTTCAACAAGTCCAAAAATATTCTCAGAAAAGAGGTAGCTAATCTCAGTCGCATCTTCTTATGGCTGCCCCAACTTATGGCTGCCCCCACTTATCTAATTGGCATGAGTAGGACTGCTTGCACTCCTGACAGCCCCAAGGAGAATTTGAATTTCACAGCTTCCAGTTTCACTCTCTTTTTCTCTCCTCATACACAGGATGAAGATGTTTCCTCTGACTTGCTCAGGGAAACACTTTATTAGAAACATGATGCATGACATTAAGCAAAACACCCACAAAACAAATGTGAGATACTGGAGCACAAGGAGAGGTTTTGTTCCTATGTTTGAATTGCTCCAAGAGAAACAAAATGGGAAAAATATATATTTTTTTTCTAATTATAAAAGTTACACAGGAACCTAAGGATATTCCCACATCACTAGGTTTTCACATACACTCTGCACCAATTATCATTCAAGATTTCAATCATTTCAGATGAAGCAGACTTCAGATTTTGTGGGTAAAGGGTTAATGAAGAAAGACCTATTTATAATTAAAATATGTAATTAATCTTATAGTGCTTATAATACATGCAAAAATGTGTTCAGTTTTCCTCAAGCAAGGAGCTGCAAAAAATGTCCACAATGCTGTATCTTGAATGATAAAATAGAGAACTCATTATGGGTTACATTTATTTAGCTGATCCATTTGTGATCATTATGCAACATTTCCCAGAAGTACAAAATTATGACAATCACTGTGGAAACAAGGGGTAGTTTATGGCAATTCTGTTCAACTTCACACAAACTCTGTTTCTTCTGTGTGTGAGATGCACAAATATTAACATGTCCGAGCAAACAAGGAGCAGTGCTGCGGTTCAGACATTCTGTACCCTGCTGGCAGGGATCTGCTGCAAACCACCCTTCACGTCAGCGTGCACTGTTCCCTTTTCTACTTCTTTCATCTTAACAGTGACAGATGTTTGGGACTAGAATAGAATATTATACTGTATTTCTATTCCTCAAATGCTTCCAGGCCTGGCTCCACTTGAGGCCTTTAGGTGCTAATGAAATATAAATGATAATGCAGACACTGAGCTCTTAGTGCTTCCTAAAAGCGTAGCTGAAGAATACATTTGAAATAATACAGGATTCATTTGTCCTACAGGATTTTTTAATGTCTTGCACAGACTTCACATTTTTAGATGAGTGTGCTTTGAGGTCAGGGCAAGAATTCTTCTCGCATAAGCAACTCAGCTGAAAGTAATTTATTTGAGAGGTTTAATCAATTCTCCTTTTGAAAGCATCCAACTTTGCAGCAAAGCAGCATTTGATAGAGTGCATGTGATGAAGTACAAAAAACATACTGGAAAGGTTCCTTTCAAATTATAGCATTTTAATTTGACAGAACAAAGTTTGTCTTTTGCAGACCATGATGGGATAGCTAGAAATACATTAACTTTTGAGAGAAGGAATTTCTGTCACATCATTCTAATACGACTGTCAACCACCTGATGTCTCTACTGGGATAATACAAACTTTCCTGATTTGTCATATCTTCACTGAAATTGTTGGTTATCCTTTAGACACTAAGAATGCCCAGAGGACAAATCTTTAGCAAGAAGGATAGCAGAGTGATTATCAAGTCAGGCCCCAAGCACTTTGGACTGCACAGCAGCAGCTGATACTGGTTTATTCTTTCCATCCAACAAGTTATTTAATGCAACAGCTGGGCAATCTCTGGTTATCCTGCATTAGGTAAAATATCCCTTCCCAAACAAAGATTAGAGTTTGAATTGGTGGACCTCTCACCACCATTTTCCACATTCCACTGAAATCATTAGCATTTTGGAGACAGTGAAGATGGCAGAACTTGGTCTGCCATATGTGCCAGGGCCATTGAAAGTTCCTACTTTGGAATTAAATTCAGATTATTGCAGAAGCCAGGAATTGCCATATGTTCGGAGTAGTCAATGGCTTTTTATCTGCTAATGGCTACCCAAAGCTTTTATGTAGGTAGATGTTATTTGGGTATGGCTTTTGTCAAGCATCTATTAATACAAACCTGGATAGACAGATATAACCAGACAATAAAGCTGTCAGAGGGAAATGACTCTTAACCAATGTGATTTCCAGAGAGAAGCACCATGGAACGCAAAACAACTCCAGTATTAAAAAATATTGTATTAGAAGACACCTTCAGTTAAAGAAATTACCAGATACAAATGTACAACAGACAAGATTCAGATAGGAAATATAAAGATCATTTACTTACCTCATTGTCACAACAAAAATGAATGAATGTCATTTATTTCTGCATAGACTTCATGGACTTTTACATGGTCTTTAATAGAATTTATGGAGCAGATTCAGATAAATTCCAGGACTATTAGGGAAGGTGACAAAAAAATATTAGTACAGGTGTGATTATATGAATCATTAGGAAATTAAATTTCTATTTATTTAAGCCAATTTCATTTACCAAAAGATACTTTGTACCAGGTATGCTGGACTGGGAAAAGCAAACAAACAAAGAAAAACCCCAAACCAAAACATTCCAAACATCCAAAATCCACTCCTTAAACATTGAACACTGATGAACAAGAAATCTGAACAATGAAGGAAAAAAAACAAGGAAATTCAGTACTTCAGGTGTCTTGGAAAGGAAAGCAATGGAAGGGTTGCAACTGGCAACAAGGTTAATGTCAGAATAGCAATGAACAGATTACCTTTGTAATCCTGAATCCAGCTAGACAAAAACAAAACCTCTGGATACTAAAGTATGAATATTCAATTAAATATAAAGACAAATTCGCTATGTAGGACTTCAAACTGAGGATTTAATGAGATTCTCCAATGAGCCCTTCACAAACAGCTGTTTTAAAGAAATTTTCAGTATCTGATTGTCAGGACAAATGCTATAAGAAAAAGCAGAAATACAGCCATTTGGGAGCAGAAATAACTGATCAAAAGTTGCAATATTTGAAATGCTTATGAGCAGTAATAAGACTCACCTGTGACGAGAATATTAAATGAAGACAACTGAAGGGAAATAATCCAATTTGAAGATTTAAAATAGAGGCTTCTTAGAAAACAATTAAGATGACAGAGATGATTATAAAAGGCAGAGATAAAATGGCACAACAGTCTCAACTGCACTACAAAGTTATTTTAGAGAACTAAATGAATGAATAAACAGATCCTTCTGCTGTATTTTTAGGTAGACCTTCTGATCAGTGTTTTCAATGCAATAACAATTCCTTCCTGATCCCACAATAGATCTTGAAGGCTGCAAAGTCACCTCCAAAACATTTTTCTATTGTCTGATTGATTACATAAAAATAACTATTTTAAAATCACAATGATGCCTCCTTGAAAGTGAGAAATGAGGAAATTTAAAATATGAGAAATTTAGAGGAAAAGGACTAGGTCTTAAGGCCTACCAAAAGTAGGACATAGTAAGAGGTTTGAACATGCTGCACTTCAAGGGACATAACATAAAAAAACACAGGTGCTTTGCCATTAGGCCACACTAGATTTTCAACAGATTTACCTGTGATGTAACACAGGTATTTCAGCATGACTCTCAATTATGAGTGATTTGTTGGACTAGATATTATACTATGCTACATCTTAAATGAAGTTGAGACAAGAGGTGTGTCTCAAAGTTCAAGTGTTCATCACTCCCCCACTGAGCAACATTAATCAATGTTTCCATGTTCTTCCAGGGCCTTAATACTCTTACACTGGCAAAACCACAGACCTTTTATTGTTTTGATAAATTTCTTACCTTATTGGGATATATAGCAAGTTCCAGAGAGTTCTCCATACAGAACAGTCAGCAATATCCATCAGAAACTCTGGAACTATAAATAAATGTTCATATTTTATCTTTTTTTTTCTTCTTTTTTTTTCCTTATAAAAGCATTTCAAAAGCACAAACCTGTGCAAATCATAGAATGATAGAACACTTGTTGTTGGAAGAGATCTTAAAAATCATGTAATTCCAACCCAGCCACAGGCAGGGACAATTTCCACTAGACCAGATTGCTCAACACCTCATCCAACCTGGCCCTGAACACTTAAAAAGGATGGGATATTCACAACTTCTCTGGGAATCCTGTTCCAGTGTCTCACCACCCTCATAGTAAAGAATTTCTTCCAAATATACAGTCTAAATCTACCGTCTTTCTGTTCAAAACCTTTATCCCTTATCCTCTCACTCCACGACTTTGTAAAAAGTCCCTCTCCAGCATTCTTGTAGGCCTGTTTTGATAGTGGAAGGCTGGTCTAAGGTCCCCGTGGAGCCTTCTTATCCCAACTGTTTCTGCCTATCTTCATAGTAGAGGTGGTCCAGCTTACAAATCTTACAAAGAAAAAATTCATTTTAAAGCCTATGGATTATTATAATTCTTGCAAAACTGATAATCCATGCTGACTAAGAGCAACACAGTAGGGTAATTAATTTAATTTTAATATTAGTGAATATGCACCAGTGTGCTGAAGTTCGCCTTGTTTACAAAGGGGTTGCAAAGGGAGAACTTTTGTTTAAAAAACAAATAAGCAAACAAACCAACCCCCAAAACAAAAAAAACCCAAAACCAAAAATCTCACCACCCCAAAAAACCAACACCCCCCTCAAATGATTAGACAGATTCAAAAATATCTAATATTTAACAACTGGTAGTTGCTGCTAAGTTGATATTAAAACTAATTATTACTTGTGTAGTGAGCATGCTGATCACAAAGCAGCCTTCTAATTTTTGATCAGTAAGAAACTGTCTTTTCAAGGCTCCAACTTTTTAAGACACAGGAGAATTTAACCCAAACTTTCTGCAGTATAGGAACAGAATCAGTGGCAGAAGTGGCCAAAACTGGAAGGGCCAAAAATAATCATAGAATCTTTAAAGTTGGGAAATATTTTTAAGATTATTGAGTCCAACCATTAAGCCAGAATCACTGCGCTCACCACTAAACCACATCCTCTAGTACCACATCTGCATGTTTTCATGAACACTTCCAGGGACAATGATTCTTCCATTTCTCTGGGTGGCTAATCCCAGTGTCTGCCATTCAGCGAAGAAATTTTTCCCAATATCCAGTAATATCCTCCCCTGTAATCTACCATGTTGCAAAATCTTTGTCCCCTTACTACTGCAGGGCAGTATTTATGATCCTACACCCCATTTGCTGTCAGTGAGCCCCCACTTGCGTCTGCACAATAGGAGAACTGCCTCAGTATTGCAATCAAAGGCTCTTGGGAATGACTTTGCAAAGCCTCCTTTTAATAACTGAAGTAACTAACAGTTTGGTATCAAAAAAGTAATAAAGAAATAACCTGATGTCAATTCCACTCAGTAGCTCTCTGCACTCTGTCAGCATGGATCTGAGAATTCAATCTGATACTTTGTTTCCAAGTTCTTCCTTTGTGTAATCAGTGTCTGCGCCCAGTATATTTATGATTGATTTTTTTCCTCTGTTCCACTACCCTAGACGTGTTGCAGATACATTTCAGTTATTCTGTCATCTTTTAACAGCTTCTCTGTGTCCCCTGTTCCATTTGTTTTCAAATTAAGTTCCTGCTCATTCTAGCAAAGGGTGAGCTTCTGATATATAACTGTGCTTAACCTGAGCATCATCAGTATCAGCTTCTTGAATAACTCTTTCAGAGGAGAAGGGACACCAACGTGACACTGGAACGCTGGTTCACTGGAGATTGGGATGATAATGGTATTACCCCCACTATGCTTCTCTATAATAATTTCTTATTACTGCCGGAGTTATTGATACATGCAGAATGAAAACAAAAATATTATGAATTAATAAGACTGATGAAGCTCATGCAACAGCAATCAGATTCCACCTTCTTGTCTCGACCAGATATTTCTGAGACAAAACATAAGAGAAAAACGCACAGAAATTGAGCTTGCCGCCATCGTTAGCTCTGATTTTTGTTGAATTGTTGAAATAGAAAGGGCAGAACTTGCTAGTTTTTAGCACTGGTCAAAACAATACTCTTCCTTCCTTCCATTTCTCATTTTCCAGCAGCAGATTAGTTTGCTCTGTAAAGTGCTATCTACTTTGTTGGCATTGTCAGGGAGTAATTCCCATACTGTCCAAAGCTTGTTTAGGAAAAAGCAGAAGTTGAACACCCAGGAGCTGAAGCTGGAGATGTCCATAACAGGAACCACTTTCTCCTTTATTTCACCAGTTTCTGCTGCTTGGGCACACCAGGCAGTACCACCCCGGATTTCTACTTCTTTGCTAGTGAGCCATCCCCATGGAGAAACAGAGGACATGTTTGCTTGACCACAATCTCTCCTGATGTGCACTGATAACATGTTTGTAGTGAAGTGACAGCTGACAGTGACAATGGCAAAGGTAAGAGTCCTTTTATCTGAATCAAAGAAACTGTTATCCAGAGACACATTTCTCAACAGTGGGGTAAACCAGCACTCATCAAATACATTTCTGCAGAAACACAGGGAGGCGTTTCAGGGTGACAACTTCTCAGAGAAATCTGTTCCTGAGTGGGGGGATCCATCTCTTCCCAGCTGGATGGGAAGTGAGCAGAGGCAGCAGTAGTCTCTCCAATCCACAGAGGATGCACAAAGGATAAATCCAGCAAGCTCCAGCAATGGGCATCTCAAACAAGGCCATGCAGGGAGCTGTGGTACAATAAACCACACTAATAACTGGCTGGCAAACACTCTAAAATAAGTTCCTCTAGAACTAAAGTTTGGCTCTATTCTCAGTTCCAACAGATTTTTAAAAACTCTTATACTTTCCTGTTTATTATTTTGTTTGTCTTATCTTTTTTATGCCACATGATTATGCAGCTTCTAACATGGATAGCAAAACCAAAAGTCTCTTTCTGATTTCATGAATACCAAGAGGAATGTTTTCCCAAGCAATTAGTAATCATCCTAAGACACTGTTCCACTCATAGTTGTACAAAGTCAGGATAAGAAATATTTGAAATGCAAAGCATATCCACTACTAAATTATCAAAAAGACATAATAGCAGGATAGTAAATGTGTGGTATGTATATTTAGTATTTATTATAGAAATTTACTGCATATAAATGATAAGAAAGTGCCAGATGCATCTAAAAAACATGGATGAGGAAGGTTTCATACCCCCAGAGCTATATATGATGCTATCTTATAGCTCTCTGGTTGAAAACATTGCATGAAAATCACTTCACCTTGTTTGGAATTGGATACTCTAAGCCTTCTATCCTGTCTTAACTAAATAGTCTGAAACAAGTTTCTATGGGCCTATTCTCCATGTAAGAAAAAAAAATGCAGTTTTTACTAAATAGTTAGTATTCCAAGGGAAAAAAGTACATTTTCAGCAGAAGCATATTTTCTAACTAGTTTTTCCACTACAGAAACACATTATAATGTATACATTACATTTTGCCCTTAAGTATTATTTTTAAATTCTCCCCTTAATTTTTAATATTGAAAAAAATAAAGAAAAATATGATCATCATCCTCAGACCACCAGAACTCGGAAATGTGAAAGGAGAATTTTGCCTAGAAACAAAAATAGCTCCCCTAGTCATATTGAATGCATGAGGAATGAAGAAAAAATAGTGCTTTAGTTTCCCCCTTGTCATACAAATTGATTTTATAAAAGGATAACCTATACTCTTTCACAAAGAGGGAAACAAATTTCAAAGAAAACTGCTTCAAGATTAGCATTAAGTTTAGTCATTGTTGCTAGTGACTGAGAAACAATGGGTAAAAACATATAGATTTCCTTGGATATTTGTTAGGAAATTTTTAGGTCAAGCCATGTATTTGAGCCAATAAACAGCATTGTCAAATTTTCTATTTTTGCCCCCTTATTTCTTCAGTGTTTTTTTCTCCTAAAATTTTAACAAGTGGCTTATTTTCAGTAGGTTTGTCAGTAAAATAAATAGTCACTAAAAGAAATAGGCATTTATGCAAACAGTTCATATGGAAGATAGCACCAGCACATCCTCTAGCTAGGTTTTATCTTCTAAAGACAATGACAGCTTAGCATTATATTCTCAAATGAAATAAAGCCAGCTCTACTCACCAATTTATGACTACTTTTAGCAATTTCAGCCACTACTTTGACTGAATGTCATTTATCACATATCAAGAGCATTTCTGACACTCACACTTTACTTAAAAAGAAAATAAGTTTCCCACGCCCATTCACTTTTCAGGCTGGGTAATAGCTTAGATTGCTTGTCAAAATGTAAAGTTCATTCTGAGTCTTGCTTTGGTATTGATGGCAAGAAGGCAGCATGAAAGAAGTGAGAAAAATGTTAAAACTGGAGCCACTGAACTGTTTTTCTTTAGGATGCACAAAGTGATTGTACTGCTTACTTCAAGGCAGCCTCATGATGCTGATTGTAAAGTGAACAGTGATTTGACATAAAGCAGTAAATGAATACCCAGAAGAAAGTTATTGAAAACAAATATTGCCGCAAGTCTGTTTAAATTTTTATGGTACTGTTACAAGACCAAACATGAATTTTTAACTTCACACCTTCATGCTGGTGAAAGGTGAAATTTAGGAAGGCCCAGGATCTACTGGAGTCACTAATTTCTTTCAGCAATTTAAGGCAAATAAAACCAAACCACAGAAAAATACTGGATGACTGCTTGAGCTTGGGGTTTTTTTCAGTCTCATCTGGAATCTTTCCACTGACAACTACTTTTTTTCATTTCACTTCGAAGCACTTAAGTTAGTTAGAATAGAATTTCCTGTTTCAGAGTGTGCTTTTCAGAAGTCCTATCTCCTGTAAGTGCTTAGTCCTCACCACAAAAATGTAGGGGACAGCTGGCCTTTTTTGAAGATTCCTTGACCCTGCAACTGATGCTCATTGGAATTAAATGTGCTACTAAATATTGTTAACAAAAGAACTGTTCACTGTTTGGATCCACCGTGAAAGGGATTCTGGCTGGGAATGTGCTGATAGGTGAGGCACAGAAATAATGGTGTTTGACATTCATGATATCTTGCATAAAGGGTCACCAGGTATCTCATCTGCTCGTTTTGAGCCAGCAAAGGACAAATGCAAACACCATGTGAAAAATAGCAAGCTCATGCAACCAACAATGCAATTTTGGCACAAAGCATGAGTTATGCACTCATGTGCTAGGCTGTGCTCATGAGAAACTTGCAGACTTTCACAGACTCTCCTCTTCCCTGCCAACCTGCAAATGCCTCACATATAAATCCTAACTAAAAAAAGAACACGTTGCACACCAAAAATATATCATACTGCAGCTGCACTCCATTCTTCCAAGCTGACTAGAAGTCGTTATGTTTAGCTAATTAGATCTCCAAAAGCCTGTGATGTCCAGAGATACTGAGGTGATATTGTTGATTACATGCCATTATGATGTAAATGACAAAGACATGAGGTTAGGAACTGCAAAGAAATGGATTTACTTTGTCCTTATTAGAATGGGTTATTAATAAAGAGCTGACTTAAATATGACACATTGCATTTCACTTCCTAACAGTCTTCTGAGATGAGCATCTTATCTTGAGATATAATGTCAGAGATGTTAATTGCTGCGAAGTACAGAAGCACAGAAGTTCAGGTAGGAACACTCCACATTCTGATTCATGAATATGAAAGCAGAGACTGAAACAAGTGATAAACGACCATCTACAGCAAAATGCTGGTATTCATATGGATGCAAGAACCTGCCTAGAACCTGAAATTTGGGATCTAGGAGCTAAAGGCTGACTTCCTTTGTAACAGCTTGGTTTTAAACTGTGTACAAACAAGGGTCCGGAAGGCATGATTGATACCCCAGCTGGAAAACACATAGCTGCCTAATGCATTTTCTGTTTTTCTGTACAGATTCTGGTATTGTGGGCGGGCAATATCAAGCATGCATTCTCTAAATGGCTGATCTCGAGCGTAGCAACTGACTGTGCAACAAATACTTCACTGGCTATACAAGCACAATTGATTTGTAATCATTTCACAGTCAAATGCTTCCTTGCAAATACTTGGAAGCAAAAAGGATTGCTTTTCTGATGTTTGGGTTTTTTTCTCTTTAGTAAAAGAATCAGGAATAACATTTTCTGCAGTTTAGGAATCTGGAGTGCACAATTTTCCATATGGCAAGAATGTAAACTCCTTTCTCTCATGTCCAGAAACAGACCTTTTTTTTTTTTTTTGTTGCAGAATTGTCATTACTGGAAAACACAACCACCATAAAATACTTTAAATGTGTTTTATTTTAATACCTACACCACTCTTCTAATTATAGCATCTAGGATCTAGCTGCAGCTGGGACCCATTCTGGAAATACTCCAGGTGCACATCTGTGAAGAAGCAACTCCTGTCTTTCAGGCTGGTAAGGTGATTAACAGATTAGAATTAGAATTTGTGTTCTTTTTGTAACAGGCTCAAAGTCAAGCTATTAAGAGATTAAATCATCAGCAAGGATGACTATGTGGAGCAGAATTTACTTTCTTTCCTCATGTCAGCAAGCATCTTATTAAAAAGTCATGTTTTGTTTCAGTCTCTCACCAAGTAAGACTCTGGAAAGCAAACCCATGTTAAAAATATTTATACAGAGAAGAATTAATAGAAAAATTGGTGATTACTAGTGCTCCAGGGAGGAGTATCTGTTTCAAAACTCTCTCAGAAGCCAGTAATTCCCTTAAGATTTAAAGATGACATGGTAACAGTGACCTGGTCTCATTTCTCTACTGAATTTCCAACCCAGATTACTGAAGTGAAGGATTTTGTCTAACTCAACTATAAATAAGCTAGCCCCTATTTAATAAAATTCACCAATATTTAGGTAATTTGACGTGTGCATTTCACTGTCCATTCCGTGTGTCCTGTAGCTTTTCTATATTTCACATGACAATCTAAAATCAAAATCTACTATATATTTATAAATTCAAACACAGGACCGACCTGGGACAAACTCCCTGAATTTTGTGTTAGTCCCTCTGGATTTCAACAGAATGAAATGCAAAAAGTAGTATTACCGTAACAATGTTCATTCTAATAGTCATCTTGATACTCAATTTTGAATTAATTGTATTCTTTCCCTTAAAAATTTTCAGTGTTCTACAGAACTTCATACAGAAAATACATCCTAAAATGTGGGTAGGGGACATTCAAAATTTTTTTCAGATTTTCGAACCAGCTAGTATTTCAAACAAAAAAAAATTGCCGAGGGGACTATAGAGCACACTGGTTGCTGGTTTCTGGCACATCCATATGCAGTAAAATAGCTCATCACTCTGATTGTGAAACCATTAAAATTTGTTACAGAGTTAATATTTTTTGGACATTGACATTCCTCAGAAGAACATTCAGAGAAAAACATCACTAAATAGCTTTTTGTTCTGTGCACATTCACAAGCTTACGTTTTCAAGGAATGAGCCTTGCTTCAGGTAGTATTGGTTTTTTTTGTTTCTTTTTTTTTTTTTTTTTTTTTTTTTTTTTTTGTTCTTTTGAAGGGTCAGTCCGAATTGTGGTATTTCTGCACTGTGGTGTTCAATCCAAGGCAAATTCTTGAAATTAAGGGTAAATGGAAGCCAGTTAAAATGTAATAGAATTTCAATATATTTAGGTTAGACATAGTGACGAAATTCCCTAACTGGTAAAGGGACTGAAGCACCAGGTTACGAGTAAAGATTGTAAAGTTTCTCACTGGAAGTGTTTACAAACACTGTTGGCTACGGTATAGGTAGTTTTTTAGGGAGTTTTGTTACTATATGGCAGTCAGGAGGTGTCCAAGACAACCTTCTGATGTCTTCCAGCCCTATAACTGTTTTATTATTCCTGAACAAAACTGTAAATTGATAACTTCACTTGAAGAATGCATATATGTAACACTGATAGTGTCCTCAACCAGTCTTATGATAAGAGAGATTCAAGAGACAGCTATGATTTTTTTTTAGCTATAGGTTTCTGGATTATTTTTTTTTATCTACTATATGAGCAAAACACTGGTACATTTTTACTTACTACTCCTTTTAAATACCAACTCCTTTCTTTTCCTTCTGCCTTCATTCTTCCACTACGAAAATGGTGAAACAACTCTTACAGAAAGAAGTAAATTTTCTCTACCATCCTCCACCATTGACTCTTAAAAAGATTAAGAACTCCAGATATTCTTAGACCTCCAAAAAAATTTGAGGTGCTATTATCAGAAATGGATTGTAGTTGATATGAGATGAAGCAACACATCTTCATCAATAATAATGTTTTCCATGCTTTTCTGCTTATAGTAAACCATACAAGAATGCAGAGTGGGATAAACTGTGCATGAGAAAACTTCTTAAACACATTACTTAGTGTTCCTCTATGTCCAAAAACAAAAATATTTCTCTTCTCTCAACTATTTTCACCAGTATTTTGAATACCAGTTGTTCTTATCTCTGTGAAAGTCTTTTGTCAGTTCCAGCTCTATTAGGTTTTTTTTCCTACCAACAGACATTACAACACCAAGTTCCTAGGGCTAATTATCCATAGTATGAAATTATTTTAGTATGAAAGTATTTTTAAATCATTTTAAATCTATCATAATTTTTTTGTTTCATATTAAAAGGGAGTGAATGTAAGTATCTGCCTGAAATATTTTTCTGCAACAGTTACTAATTCTTGCCCAATCTCTATTCTCCAGCATTCATTCCTCTGACCTAAACAAAATTTCCAAGTATTTCACCTCACCTACATTTTAGCTTATATGATTCCACGTTCTACAAAAACTGTATTCTCCACTGTGTTCTCTTTCCCTAGATATGACACCACTTTCATACACATCACTAAATATTGCAAAGATGTTTCCATTAAGCTATCCCGAATGCCAGCTAGATCTATAAGTTTATTTTGGTTTATGCTATACAAAATTAGTTTTGAAGTAACATAGATGAACAGTTCATGTTTGTTCTCTCAATATGGGTGGTAATGCCATAATTGCTTCCATCCCTTATTCTTGTATCACCTATTTTTTTTTAATTTCTTAAGCCCTTTTTCAGACCATTATAAGATTTAAACTACCTACAGAGCCATTCTTTTGCTAAAAAGCTTTTATATTGTAAATGTACAATGATTATTTGCTTTTACTGCAGTAATACCAAGAGATCTCAGACATTGACTGAACTAACTGTGCAGTGAGAACAGAAAGAGCAGTTCTCACTCCAGACAGTTTTCAGGTTAAAAAGAAATCAATCACTTTTTATACAATTTTGTATTCTTGACTGTAAATAAATAAGGACAAATCTACTACAGGTAGATGTTAATGCAGCTGAAGTGAGTTAGAGCGTGCTCCCAAAAACGTTTCATTACAACTTACTTTCTCAACTCCGTTTTCCTTGCTGCTTAGTGCTTCCTGAAGAACAAATGATGTCTTACCTAAACTACTGTACTGTGAATTTTATGAGATAGATGGTATTTATGTGCAAATAGAGGTTTTCATTAATTCTTCTTTGTCAAGTTTTCATATTTAAAAATTAGAGTCACACTTGGTCAGGTGCAGGATGCAATCTGAGTGTTTTGATTTCAGTACATCTTGGGTTTAAGAACACGAGCTTTTATCAAAAAAGGTAAAAAAAATAAACTCTACTCCTACAGACATAAGTAAAGCCACCAACATATGAAATCAGAAGTTGATGCAAAGCTGATATTCATACTTTTTTTTGTTTCCAAAGGGAAGACACATAGTTATTCAAATTAGAGACTGCTGATATGAAATCTCAGCATTTGAATTTTACTTTAAAATTTTAATTTTTTAACACAATGTAACTGTTCTACACAGAATTTCAAGACTTGTCTTGCCTTCTTTATCACAAACAGGAAAAACTGAAGACCTGAAGGTTGTCCTAGAAGTCACTCTGTCTCACCAAGTGCTTCAACTCTACCAGAGCAACCGTACTCAATGAGAAAGATGGAATCTATGCCTCTCTATTCAGTGCACCATTGGCAGATCCAGTGGTCCTTGACTCTGGTCCTTATTCAAGACATTGCTTATGAACTTACATTGAAGAGACATACTGCAACTAAAAATAACTAGAAAAAAACTTGGACAATAAACTCCTGCCCAAACATTCTGTTCGAAATGCTGCAAGACTTATTTTAGTGATAAAGTCACCACTAATTCTATTTATTATGAAAAAGGTAACTGCTTGCCTTGATTTACGACACATTATTTTAAAAAAAGATTCACACTAAGACAAAAATATTTATGTTTGTAATGAAAGAAATACAATTTTGACTCCCCAGTAAAGGTAAATATGTAATTTAAAAAGCAGTATGCAATGAGCCTAGACAATTTTAGAATAATGAGAAAAACTTCACACAGCTAATTAAATTATTTTTGACTTCTTACAATAAACTTTAACAGAAATGTCAAGAAATATATTTGGTCTTACTGAGAAAAAAATGTTGAAGTAGGCATAATTCTACTTTTTTTTCTGGAGAGGGAGAATTTCAGAAGTTTAAAGAAAAGCTTTATAGTCAATGGAGTAGAGAATATGAATATTTTAATCTGATGCAATGATACTCCTAGCTGTCTATAATATATTTCCTTCATTCCTTTTGGGTCCATGCAGGAACATTAAGCTGGGTTGATCTTTCTTCTTGTGGAATTTACTTGCACTAGGTTTAAGGCTATAGCAGAAATATTCTTTTAACTGCCTTTGCAGTCAAAACTGCTCAGCATCCTCTGTGTTCACCAAGCTCTGACTGAAGGCCCATTATATTGACCTGTGGAACAAGAAGGATCTTAACCCAACCCTTCCCAGCAGTCTGATTTTTAACTACTGGAAGAGTGGCTTTAAATCACTACATTCACTGCATAGACAGCACTCTTTGGTTTAAGGTTGGGCTCAGTGTACAATTATGGGTTCACACATGAGTAAATCATGTACCATGGAGAGACACAAGAGTGCCTCAACATTTGGGCACAGAAATAGGTTGTAAACTCACACCATGAGCAGAGAAGGGCTCCTTTCATGTGGGAACTTTTCAGAGTGACTGAAGTCTTCTCACTACTCTTGTTTAGTATTTCCTAAAACATGAGTTGTTTCTAAAAAATATCACCTTAAAATTGTTGTGTTTTTTTTTTTCTAATTATGATAAAGCTTTAATTAACCATACTGTTATACAAGTTTTTTATTCTGTTCTTTATAATGTCTTATTTTTAAGATGTAATGCCATTTTATTTTTTTCAAATAAAAAGCACAGTTTTTTGTCAGGGTGTTCTCACACACAACACAGTCTTTACTATCAGGGAAATACTAGAGTCACGAAGACTCTAGACCTAATTATATAATATTTATAAAGGAAATTTGAGGATCATATTGTGAAGGATATTATGGGAATTCTCAGAGAGTAATAATGTAGTAAGATCACTCTGGAGCACTATAATGTCTGTTATTTTAAAGCATGGTAAAGATGGAGGGAGAAACACAGCAGCTATAGGCTCATATTTATAATTAACCTAGCCTGTAAAATCCTTGCAATTGTGTCAACTAAGATATTACTGTCTACTTTACTCAAATTAATTTGTCCAAACCAAATGGGCTTTATTAAAACAAGGCTATCAAAAAATAGCATCAGTTTTTAATAGACTTAATAAACATTGAACAACATTAGAATAACCATCCAGTGCTATTTTACTCAGTGCAGAAATGTGGCCTGGGTGAATACATTGAATTACCATTTCAATGTAAAAAATAAATTTAGACCTAGGGATAACTTCTGTACTCTAAACATTAGTTACTTTCAATACTTGGTGCCTATAAAAGGTTGGTAACTGTATTTTTGCCTTTTGCTGCTTCATTTTCCCTGCACAGGGAAATGCATTATATTATAAGCATTTCAAACTACTGATTTCATTTACTGTGAAGTGATAAAATGCAGTCATCAACCAAATAATTTGCCATAACATAACATTCAGGGTTTCACTGTAAGTTCTGTCATTGGAGTACCATGTCTTTACATCTCTTTCATTTCCAATGAAGGGGAAAGGCCATAACCTCTCATTTTCCTAATGATGCCAAGCAAGCCAGCCCTGCAGAAGAAAAGAGTAATTTCTGTCATCTTCCCCCGTAGTCCTTCCACAAACTGGATTTTGAGGAGGAGTGGGAAGGAGGTTTTTAAGAACAGCAGCTTTGAACTACAAAGCTGCATTACAAGACTCAGATATAACACACCTAATTTAGAAGTAACCACTTCTAAAAACAGCAGGGCACTGGAGCATCAACCACCAGAATCTTTCAGACTGCCTGAATCCTAGTTTCTAGGCCCTGTGGCTTAAAGAGCAAACAAAAACTCCAAAGGAAAAAAAAAATAAAAAAAAAAGAGAGAAGCAAGTAGGGAAGCTGGAAACCTCTAAAGAAACAACTGTTGTGAATTAAAAAAAAAAATATATATATATACACTGTTTGCATGTTGGTTTCAGTCTATGAAAATGATTGACTTAGAATCATACTGACACCCTGGCAAGACATCTATATCACCTGTCCAGACTCGGCTACCATGGGACCGTGCATCTCCCAAAGTCCAGAGCAAGCTGGATGCAGCCATCACATTGCCCACTGGAGGTTATGGCTTAAGGAGGGGAGAAGGGGCCACTCCGAGCCAGAGAGGCTGAACAGTCACACCTCTCTGTACACCACAAGACTTTAAAGGATCAATAGTATCCAGATACAGAAATAAGATATTTTGGGGCAAAGATTAAGAGGTGCAAGGTTACAGGTGGTAATAGTGAATGAACGTGTGACAGGGATAGACCAAGACACATTAACCAGGGCTCTGTCTGTGCTGGACACTCTTACCAGGCACACAGGGTGAGTGTCCACTTCCCAGAGCAGACCTTCTTCCCAGGCTTCCTGTTTCCTATTGTCCAAGACACTTCCAGATAGTGAAACAGCTGGGTGTGCAAGTGAAATAATGCCCATGAAAGGCCAGCAGTAGCTCAGAGGACAAGGGGACAAAGAGAGGGAGGGGAGCATCCCCCAGCAACGTGAGGATGCAGTGGGATCCTCACTGACGTCCAGTCCTTCCAGCTTTGCTGCATCTCTGTCCAGACTCCCTGCTGAGGAGATGCTCCCACAGCTGCAAGTTGGGTAGAAAGTTTACTGAGCATCTGGCTTCATTACTGCCACAGGTGCACATCCACGCTGAGAGCATGTCCTTCTGTGGGGCAGAGATGGCTGCCTCTGTGCACAGCTGGGGCAGCTAGTTTCATGGCAAATATAAAAAAAAAATTATATTCTATGCATACAAAGGAACCCAACATTTCAGTCAGCAGTTATAGGAGACCTCACATTATGAGACATGCATAAGCTTAGCTCTGCTGACTGCACAGGACAGCTTTTCAAGCACATCATTTATTTGCCTTCTTTCTTGGTTGCTAATACCACACATGAAAGGTAAACCAAAACAATTATCTGAAGATGCACCGTTGAATTTTGTACTACAGATATCAGCCATCTCTCAGATTCCGATTTTCACTGGAATTGTTGAGTGGTGCTGTGTCAGCAATGACTTTGCTGCAGTGCAGGAAATGGCCAGAAAAGAAGGAACTGATGAAAAGTAACTTGAAATGGAAAAGTACCCTGCACAGCTCCCATACATGTTCATATAACCAAGAGGCAATGAGTATGTATTCAGCCTTAATAACCAAATAGTGTAATTTACAAATAAAGCTTTGCAAACTAAATTTTTATAGAAGTGGAAGTTCCTGTGTGAAGAGAAGCCCTCATAAATGAATATCAAGCAGTACATAAACTGCTGAGAGAATACATTTTCCATGCACTAGGAGTATACATTTAACAGCTTTTATCTGCCCTTATGCATGCAGCTGATAGTCATTACAGTAGCATTAGAACTGCAGCAAATTTATCGCATTTGCAATGTAAATTTATCACCATTCAAGTAATCCTAGCACCTGTGCCTTACCACTAATAGACATTCCGTTACATTTGCAGCTTCCCCCCATCATTCACAGTTGAATGAACCTATATAAGTGAAGCTGAAATGAAAATTTAAAACCACTCTTTCAGAAGTTTTGCCCTTAAAATCTGTTCTGGGAGTCTCTATGGAAAATTAATCATTTTGTAATGTTTCCTGTGTAGATCAAAAATTAATTCAGGGTGGCAAAACAGCCACATGAGTGGTGTTCACATCATATTTATTCTACAGATGCATCAGGCATTCATTTTCGCCTAAAATGCTGGGAAAGTATGGAATTAAACTGCCTCTCTTCTTTGAGAGGCCAAGAGTAGTTTAAAGTGTCTTCTGTGTAACAGATACTTACAGTCTGGTCACACTGCAAGTTTGCTGGTCCCAAGAACCCTCATGGGCCACTGCAATATTTACAAAGGCTTCTACACCGACATTTATTCCCATGAAGAATTAGCCAGAACAACATTAGGATCCGTTCTCACACCTGCCCACAGACTGCAAAAAGCACAGTTGTGGTTTTCTGTCTTGTACAAATTGTAAGACTGCTCTGCTCCCCTGTGTGGAGAACTGCTGGCAAATGTTCAGGGAGCTGTTACCTCCTAAAGTTCCTCTGTACTATATTCCAGGTGAGATTCATAGCTATGGTACCGAGAACAATTTAATTTAATACCCCCTCCCCATATAAATTAAATAGAAGGATTTATGACAGAAAATAATTACATCAGCTTAATATGAGTAAGATGGATTAGCTTTAATCAAATGCTTTTATGATGGCACAAGTATATTTATGTTACAGATTCACATGTGGTTCCTGAATAAGAAAACCACACAACACATCTTAAGTATAAAATTCCTTTTAAAATGAATACAGTGAATAGTAAAGTAAATTCTTCCAGGAGGTAAGGCTACTTAAATAAAATTTAAGAAAAACCAACCAACCCTGGTTTGGTTTTTTTTGACTGAAAATATAAACCATTCAAGTGCAAGGAAAAAAGTGCTTTGAAACTGAAATAAGTCAAAACCACCTACCATTCATTTTTTTAAAAAAAGAAATAATGCTAATTTATATTTTAACACTTCAAACATCTTGAAGATACTTTATTAATATTTCTAAATATTTTACTACATAAAGATTAATGACTCCTCTTTATTGCTAATAACAATATAGGAAGGAAAGAAAGGAAAGAACATGCACAATACTGAACAGCTTTTTAGCCAAAACCCTAGATTTTTTAAAATCTAGTTATGCTATCATTAAAACAGAAAACTTTGATTTTATAATTCTTCTTCATTAAGTTCTTATTACAGCCAAATATCTTCATCTTGAATTTCATATAAATTCATTCTTCCTAAAAAGCTTGATTTACATAAACGTTTAATTATGTAGTATTATAGCTAGTACAGTATTGAATATTATTAAAACTAGACTCTACATTTATGAAGGAAGGAGGTGAATTTTCTACAAGTTGTACAATAAGAAATCAAGTCTAGCAGTAATACAAACTGATACAGTGGTTCAGAGACATAATTTAGTTTGCATAATAATCTCAGAGCACCATATTATCTTTCTCTATTATTTTATGGAACTTTCAAAATTATATTAAAACAATATATTAGTTTAAACATTAAAAGTTTCCTCTTGCAAGCTGAAATAATTTCAGATTTACCTTTGCCTGACTTTGCTTGATGTATACGCTTGTTCTTATTGTCTAAATGTCTTTATGTCTCATAATTGATAGGTTTGATCTTAAAAGAATCCATAAAAACATAAGGGCAATTACACCTCCAGGTATCATTCTCACACCATTGAAAACAGTATGACACAATGCTTACTAGATCAGGCTCTAATTACCCATCCCACCACAGCAACACAAAAATTACCTTACAAAAGGGTTTGAAGTCAATGTTATAGATGCCATGAATAAGCACACTAAATGATTTCCAGAATATGTAGCTCAGCTGTAATTAGATTAGCTTGGCATTAATAGAATTAAAACCTTTAAAAAGGTACAGGTGGAAATATCATGGAGTAGACTGCTTTTACGATTGCACTAAAGACTCAGCAACATGCCTGCAAACGATTATTTCCTCACTCACAAACTACTTGATTTCTTAGCTGGGAAAATAAAGATTCTGTCATTTTGCCATTTCTCTTTGTGGCTGTTTAATTCTAAAATTAATTTGGCCAGAAATGGGATGCAATATTTACTCTCATGTCACAAAAGCCAGTCTGTTTAAATGAAAACTAGTATTGCTGAAGAATGAGTTATTCTTTTCTGTACTTTAATATACAACAGTAACATTGTAAAACATACTTGAGGAATACATTTATTGTTGGTTCATACCAATAAATTTTTTAAACTTTTTTTAGAAATTGGGTAAAAAAATGCTGGTAGGGGAAATAGATAAAATTATTTCTTTATTCTCCCATGCACACATTCTGAATGTCATTTGATTATGAAGTGTGAGAGAAAAAAAGTATACATTATCTCTAAATACATTCATACTTTCCTGGTAAGTTTGAGAGCAGTGATGAGCCATAGCTTGAACTACATTAACATAATAACAAAAATAGGCAATTTTCAGAGAGAGTTTACAGTAACAAGTGGTCACATTTATTTCTTTTCCACTCTAAAAATTGTATGTAAAATCTAGAAAATGTAGCTTTGTTTTACTTGGAACTATTCACTGCTGTCATGCATGCCTTCTTCAAAATTGAGGAGGTTTAACAGAGGACACAAAGATACTCAGACTTTACCAAACTAGAAACAAACTAAAATGTCACTGAAACCATCTGCTTCTTATTCC